>OY992532.1:161998197-162190697 GCA_963921185.1 Dasysyrphus tricinctus | reverse complement strand
TTTAAAATACAAATGAAAATAAATTTATATTTTCAATTATATAGAGCATTTTTTTTTGAATTCCCAAATTAAATTCGTTTTATTTTATATCGGAACGATCGGTTAGGCTTTTCCAAAAAATGCGAAATCGGTGCGATGATCGACAAAACAAAAATAATCATAGCAACGTGTTCTTTTTGTTGTATTTTCATTCATCGCACTAATTTCGCATTGGTTTGGGAGAGTATACAAATGTACAGTAGCATAGAAATGTTCAGATTAACGTATTTTGATTTGATTGTTATGTTGATTGTGAAATGTTTGATGTTAAGAAATATTATTGATCCGGTTTTACTTACATAATTTATAAATTTGAAAGAAAGTGTCAGAGAAAGAGGAGGCCGCAGATGTAGATTTAGTTGAGAACCTCAGGGTATACTACATTAGGAGTTCGATCATTTGACACAAGAATATGCTGTGCGTCTCTTCTACCAACCCGTGAAAGTGCAACATACAGCTGACCATGCGAGAAACATCCTTCTCTGAGATCAATCCCCACACATTTAAACGTTTGACCTTGGGCTTTGTTAATTGTCATAGCAAAACAGTTTTTAACTGGAAATTGTAGTCTTTTGAATTGAAATGGATAGTCTGATGGAATTATTGGAATCCTCGGTATAATGGCATTTTCACCGGCTGAAGGTCCTGTTAAAATTTTAACTTCAATTATATTGCTTTTGAAACCCATTACTCGGAGTCTTGTCCCGTTACACAACCTGGGTGGATCAAGGTTCCGTAGCAATATTATTGGAGAGCCAATTTTAATGAAGATCATATGGGATGGAACTCCAGGAGCATTGAGGCTCTGCAAAAATTCCAATGGAAAGTTCACCGCATCATCCGTATTTACTACGCTGTCGATGGACCGGAACGTTGTACTTTCCGCGGTGAACTTTTGCAGAATAATTTCATTAATTTCATCTGCAGATGAATTTGTTGGTGTTATTATTGCTCTTTCGCAGAGATACTCAAACCCCTTTGACATTAAATTTTGGATATCAGGATAAACTCTATTTATTAGTTCGTCAGGATTTTTCACCTTTATGCCAATGTCATTACTTATAGCTATGTTGCTTCCTGATTTACCACTTCCAATTTCCAACAGCTTTTCAGCAAATGTCAAATCGTCTTGATCGCCTGACAAAACAGCACGCATATTTAAGGTTAGTGATAGTTTCTCTACTTTTGACCACAGAAATGAACTTTTTATACATGCACCTACAACATTAGCTCTAGTACCTCTTGGTATAACAGGCAGAGTTTGACGAAAGTCGCCACATAGAACAAAAGTTAGTCCCCCCATTAATTTTGAACTGGATCGTATGTCTTGCAAGGTTCTGTTCACTGCTTCTAAATGTGCTCTGTGGCTCATAGTGCACTCATCCCAAAGCACAACCACAGCCTCTTTTAGCATCTTCTCTAGGGTTCCATTTTTGCGTATTGGGCAGACTGTTTCCTCTTCGGGTACGATCTTTAAAGGTAATTTAAAAGTTGAGTGAGCAGTTTTCCCTCCACTCATAAGAGTCGCTGCAATGCCAGAAGATGCAACACCTACTGCAACCATCTTAGCAGCACGCACTTTGGCCAGAAGCAAATTAATTAAAAAGGTCTTTCCAGTCCCGCCGGGTGCATCAACAAATAATAATTTGCCTTTGTTGTTGAAAACGCTGTCTATTATGGTGTCATAAGCATGACGCTGATCCACATTAAGTTTGCTTTCATTCATTGACACATAGTTCTGCATGTCAATAGTGTTGTAGCTTTGGGACATGTCACTGGAATCTGATATTATAGGCACAGGTAAATTAAAGTCGCTGAGACACTTTTCGCTTAAAATAGTGATTTTTCTTTGTAATAGAATTAATCCTTTATTGAAAATTTTGTCAGAAAATGCTAACTGAGAATTTTGATTTATTTGGCGCTCTTCATAAAGGATATCTTCACACATAGATTTTTTGAACTCGTTCCAAAGTGAAAGTGGATTTGAAGGTTGGCAAAATATTAGAATAATAATAGAAGAATGAAGAGGAAATGAAATGAAACGAAATGATAAATAGAAACAAAATAAATATAAATTTCAAATAGTTTTCAGTCGGCTGTCATTTTAAATAAACAAAATACATTTTTCAGGTAAGTTCAAATTTTAAATTATGTTTTCTTATACTAATAATTATTTGTTTTTTTTTTTTAAACAGCCTATTGCACAATCAGTGCATAGGGCTTTAATTTGTACTAATTTATTTTGTAAGACTTTTGTTTGTTTATGAGTTTATCGGTCATATACACACAACCGACAAACAAACAAAAGTCTTACTTTATATATTAGTATTATTATAGGTACATTTAGCGGAAAATGCAACCTGAAAAGCTCATTTTCTAACCATTGCGACCAGATAAAGCTTGTCCGATCAGCAGTTTTGTAAATTTTTGGACTAAAGCTATCGGTTGGCATCCAATTTTTGCGTGGCCGCGATGAGATAGGTAATCTGGGCTCCCAGACTATATAGAACTAGTTTTACGTTAAAACTAGTTTTGAATCGTGTCAATAATAGGGCTGTTATTGTTTTCCAAATAAAATAAAATATACTTTTCCGTAGGTTTTGGTGTGCTGAATTTGAATCTGAAGTCATAAAAATTTTATCGGGCTACGTTTTTGAGATATTCTTGTTATAAAATCGAAAAAACCGCTTTGTGGCTGTTTTCAAAGTTGTATTATAACGTGAGGTAAATTGTTCCAGCAAACATTTTAATTGTTTCTAAAAGAACTAATTTTCTTCTTTTAAAATCAGTTTAAACCTTCCCGAAACCTCTTTTTTCTCGGAGAAATCTTCAGTTAATTGTAGGCCTGCCATTTATGACAAAAATACAATGTAAGGGAGAATGGGCAAACATTTATGGAAGCTGGTCCATTTCCCAATACAAATGTGTCATACATCGTTGAAAAGGTTATTGTGAGTACATTATTTCATTATAGAAGTTGAGCTCTAAGCCATGGGGTTCACGAGATATTCATGTAATGTTGATTATGAACAAAATGTCCAAATATGGAGTTGCATTATTGTTTTTTTCGGTGCTTTGGAGCCGAATATCTCGCGAAACCCATGGCTTAGAGCTTAACAGCCATATAATTAAATATTGTACCAGAATAACGATATATGAAACATTCGTATTGAAAAATGGACCATTTCTTATAAATTTTTGTCCCTTCTCCTTAACATTGTACTTATATCTTAAATGAAAGGCCTACAATTAACTGAAATGCGAGCCTTCGGTTGCCTAGGGATGTCCTTAACCAGGATTAGCTTGAGCTTCAAGCCATCCCAGTCATTGCTAATCTTAGCAATGCATGAACTAAGGAAGTCCTTAGAAAACTCGTCTGCACATTTGATTACCCTATATCCCCTGAGCATCTCGCCAGAGTCAAACATGGGGTAGGGACCTTCGTTAGTCGACAACGTGTATAGAAACACCATCTCAGAGAGCTTGGCCTCGATTGAGCTCCACACAGCCAGCAGATCTCTGCCGTTTGTGGAGGGCTCATCCACAACCGATACTTGGAGGCCGTCTCTGACAACCTCACTGAGAGTACGTGGTTGCGCTGCTCTAGGGGACGATGATTTAGCGTTCTTGGTTGGACCGTCTAGTCTAGCTTACTCTTTTTCGGAGGCTTGATTGTCTCATCTCGAGATCTGTTGCGCTTGACTGCCTTTTCTTGGGTACTCAGAAGATTATTGTATTCCTCAACAATCTTCTGGTACTTAATCTTATCAGTGCCGTCCTTCTCATTGGCCTTTCCAGCTGCCTCATTCCTGGCAATATTACCTAGAATAAAAGACGCCTTCTTGAACTGCACCTTGAGAAGAGCGAACGCCGACTTTTTGCTTCCGCGCGCAGCACTGCTATGGCTGGCATTGCTACACGAGGTTGCCGGAATGGTATATATCGGTTTCGGATGCACAGGGGTACTATGGCTGGTACTGCCTGTGCTTCCTGAAGGTTTGGGTTGCTCAATAGCACCAGAACTACCGGTACTACTAGAGTTCCCCTTAAGGGTTTCCTGGCTGGAGGCCAAAAGTTCATCCCCTGTGTCACCGGATGGTAAATCGTCTGTTAAGTCAAAATTGTCCATAGTAAAAATAAAAAATAAAAATTTGGTTCCCACGAGTAGGTCGGAAAAAAGAGATAAGACCCGGCAGAGCCGATATACCGGGGTAAAGCAAAAGTGAGACGGACCCAGCCACGGCATCCGAATGAGCTCGTTAGTGACTGGTTTACCCCCCAGCCTTCCATTTCTTCGGCACGGATTATGAAAATCGCTTTTACCACCACTGAAAATTAGGGACTCGCATCTATGGTCAAATCGAAAAACTGAGGGTAAAACTATTGAGGAGTAAAGGAACACCTCAACAGTTCAAAATGACCTAAGCTGATCCCTAATCTTGTCAAAAAACACAAGATTAACTGTGGTGATCATTACCGCCCGGCACCCACTAGGAAGGTTTGATGCGAGATTTTCGCCAGGCACAGGATATGAGAAAATGTTTCTTGTATTCCTTTTGAAATCAGGTTATTTGGGTGGTTAAATTTTAAGGGCAGATGTTGATTTTGAATAAAACATAAATTATTTAGGAAATTAAAGTCATTTCTTTTTACTATGATAATATTGGTATGTTTCAATTATGTATGGAATAAAATATCGGCCAAATGGCCGCCGCTGAACTGAAACTTCCAATTTTTCGATTTTTTTCTTTCTTAGTACTTCAAGCCCTACCGACCTACCAATTTTCATCGTTCTAAAACAGTTGGAAGTGCTGCATATAATAATATATTAAAATTTTTAAGAATGTGGGTGGATGTCACGCCCCCTGAATGGAGAGTTACAATTTTTCATTTTTTTTTATTTCTAAGTACTTTAAGCCCTACCCACCTACCAATTTTCATCATTCTACAACAACCAAGAAGTGCTTCATATAGTTTATAAGAATTTTTGAGAATGTGGGTGGGTACCACGCCCCCTGAACTGAAACTTCCAATTTTTCGATTTTTTCTCTCTTAGTACTTCAAGCCCTACCGACCTACCAATTTTCATCGTTCCAAAACAATCGGAAGTGCTGCATATAATATATTAGAATTTTTAAGAATTTGGGTGGATGTCACGCTCCCTGAATGGAGAGTTACAATTTTTAATTTTTTTTCTTTCTAAGTACTTCAAGCCCTACCGACCTACCAAATTTCATCATTCTACAACAATCGTAAATACTCCACCTACCGACCTACCAATTTTCATCGTTCCAAGACAATCGGAAGCGCTGCATATAATTTATTAGATTTTTTAAGAATGTGGGTGGATGCCACGCTCCCTGAATGGATAATTCCAATTTTTCAATTTTTTCTTTCTAAGTACCTTAAGCCTTACCGACTTACCAATTTTCATCGCTCTACAACCACCGGAAGTGCTACATACAATTTCTAAGAATATTTAAGAAAGTGGGTGGATGCCACGCCCCCTGAATAGAAAATTGCATATTTTCGATTTTTTCCTTTGTATGCACCGCAAGGCCTACCGTTGTGCGACATTTCAAGTTTCTGCGATGTCGGGAAGTGCTCCATAATTTTGATGATCTGTCAGTTGGTCAGTGAGTAAGTGAGTTAGTGAGTCAGTTAGTCAGTGAGTCAGTTAGTCAGTGAGTCAGTCAGTTAGGGTTTTTGCGATTTTTGAAGTTATCTCGGGAATTACTAATGCTTAAGAGTTGAAATTTGGTGAGCCACCTCTGATCAGCTCAGCAAATACTGCGAATTTGAAGTTTCTGACTTTATTGGTACCGAAGTTAGAGGGGTGTTGAAAATCGCCTGAGTTTGTTCCTGTAAAAAGGGTGTAGTGCCGTGAACTTGGCTGGACACTACAGTGCCCTTTGATTGTATTAAGCATTAAAAAATACCTTAAAATAATGAACCATATTACATTTATGTATCCCGGTTTCAAAAACATAAAAATATTGGGTCAAAAAGTCTGATTTTCATTCCCCGTTGAAAAATACCCTCAGACAGTTTATATTTCTTTGGTCTCTTTTGTTGCTTGGTCTTGATGAAAAGTCAAACGATTTCACCCATTTTCATCAACGTTCCAGTTTCGGTAGGGGTAATATTATACTTGTTTCACTTAAATTTCAGTCATCATTTTAGGAAAAGACCATAACCCAGCCGTGCCACCTAAAAACAGAAATGTTTTATTCGAGGTACTGCCTCTTGCGAGGAACTGACAAAACCTCCAAGAGTATACTTGTCATGAAAAAGTGCTTCTCATTTAGCCGTTCGGAGTCGGCAAAAACCTGTAGGTCCCCTCCATTCCTGCCAACAAACACGCACACAGGAATGGTTGTGAGTTGTAAGCCACTAGGCCCTGGTTCTCCATGAGCTGTTGCGCCACCCAATTTATTTATTTATTTATAACCTTTTTTAAGTGGTTGTTTCGGGCTCATTTTGTCTTAATAAAATTGGACATTCAAAAATGCCCTTAAATCATGTGTCATATGCTTATATTATACCAACATAATAATAATTAAGTTTGTTTGTTTGTCTTTCATATCCCCCCGCCCCAGCACTTTCAAACTTGCTTTAAAAAAAAATTAGGTTTTCAATCAACTTTGGATGTAATATAGTAGATTGTGAAATTCTGCGTCGACAACATCTTTGAATTTTAACAATAAAAATATTTTTCTAACTTTTCTTGGCTTTTCAAGTTTCTTTCTTTTTTCCACCCCCTTCGTGCAAGGGGAGGGGTGGGAAAAAATTAATAATGTAGTGCTATGTTTTCAAGGGTTCTGAAGCCAACGGGAGTTCTCGGGTCGTCGTCTGACCCTTGGTTCTCGATTTATAAGCAACATTTCGGGATTTAAACTGGTAAGTGGCAACCCTTCTCTTGTCCTTCTGACAGTTTTGCCACCTCAGCAACACTTCTAAAGCTCAACCCATCAGGTCGAAATGAAAGGTTTGCCCTCATATCGTGCACTGATGCCCCACAGTAGTTCAGGTTGTATGGAGAGGCGGTCATAAATCTATAAAATCTGAACCAGCCAACCGATTTGAATCCTCTGGACTGCACCAACTACAGAGGCATCAGTGTTCTTAATATCGCCTACAAGATCTTCTCTGCCGTACTTTGTGGACGCCTGAAGCCATTCGTCAACAACCTGATAGGTCCATATCAGTGTGGCTTTAGGCCATAGAAGTCCACCATCGACCAAATATTCACACTACGGAAGATCTTGGAGAAAACCCAGCAGTTTCAAATCGATACCCACCACCTTTTTATCGATTTCAAGGCCGCGTATGACAGTATTTATAGAGACGAGCTATATAGAGCAATGTCTAGTTTTGGCATCCCTGCCAAACTCGTCCGTTTGTGCAGGATGACGATGGAGAATGCACGCTGCTCCATCAAGGTCGGCAAAGACCTCACCGACCACTTTGATGTCAAAAAAGGTTTTAGGCAAGACGACACGCTGTCATGAGACTTCTTCAACATCGTGCAAGACTCTCACGTCAACACTAGAGGCACAATTTTTCAAAAGTCCATCCAATTACTCGCTTACGCTGACGACATTGACATAATCGGACGAACAAAGCGTGATGTCAGTGGGGCTTTTGTGAGCATTGAGAAGGAAGCCAAGAAGATGGGTCTAACGGTGAATGAAAGCAAAACAAAATATATGCTGTCAACAAGAAAGGACACCCAATGCCGACCTAGCCACAAAAGTGACTAACGACTAAGATTGCTGGGTCACCTAGATCGAATGGACACCAATGCTCCAGCCCGGAAAGTCGTTGAATCCAGCCCCGTGGGACAACGCAGTATTTAATTCTTTTTATGTTGAACTTATTTTTTATTTATTATTTTATTAAAACAAAAGGTAACGTTAAATAAATTTTCTTTCTTATACTCACATATGAAAGAAATTTCTTGGATTTTCAGAAGTTAATAGAGCTAAGAAAAATTAGAGGGAGAGCCAGCACAAATCAATTCTCGGGATTTAAGGCTTAAAATTGTTATAAAGATTATATATATATCAGGGAGGGGAGATACAACTTCCCCCCAATACAATTTTTTTCTTTGAATTACTCCAAGAACCACACCCTTAAATACTTCCACTCAGGTCCAGGACACCCTGTATAACAGATGTGGCAGTCAGCTAGCTAATTGTAAGAACTGAGCTGGTCAGCCGTCAGCCACCCCCAATGCACATTAAAGACCTGGTCAAACAGAACGCGATTCGGCGATCTTTGTGGGAATTACAAACAAAATTTTATCGCCGCGATCTTTTTTACCCAGTGAAGTATTGATCTATCACCGGATCTCGTTCTGTTTGACCAGGCCTTAAGTCATTAAATGACAAGAGTACGGTTACTCAGGTGACAAGAATTTTTGTAGAACAGCATTTTTACTATGGGAGGGTTGGTCTATCTCTCCATTTGGGTGGGAGGGGCAGTTCTACAAAGTTCTATAAAAAAAGAAAAACACTAAGCGCACAAAAATATTTAAAAAACGGTAATACTCACACTTAAGTAGTGCACGTTTCTTTAAAGTTAGAAGTCTGTTCATCTTCTTGTGTTAAAATCAAGTAGTTTCTATAAAAAGTTTTTGAAACAAATGATTTCAAAAAACATTTTGGAAAACAAAATATATGCTGTCAGCAAGAAAGGACACCCAACACCGACGTCTCGGACAGGACGTCACTTTAGACAGCTATAATTTTGAGGTGGTCAGAGACTTTGTCTACCTACATAGGATCCGCTATAAACTCAGCGAACGATACCAGTGCTGAGATCAAACGAAGAATTACTCTTGCCAATCGCTGTTTCTTTGGGCTAAGAAGGCAATTGAGAAGCAAAGCCCTCTCTCGAGTAACTAAACTGTCCCTGTATAAGAAGCTTATCATCCCGGTCCTGATATATGGTGCAGAGGCATGGACACTGTTAACGGTGGATGAGAACGCGTTAGGCTGTTTTGAGAGGAAAATTCTCCGGGTGATTTTCGGTCCCGTCTGCATAGATGGAGAATGGGGAAGAAGATATAACAACGAACTGTATGGGCTGTACAGCGACACCGACCTAGCCACAAAAGTGGAAAGTCAATGACTGAGATGGCTGGGTCACCTAGAGCGAATGGACACCAATGCTCCAGCCTGGAAAGTCTTTGAATCCAACCCCGTGGGACAGCGCAGTAGAGGTGGACAGCGTAAAAGGTGGTGCACGCAAGTGGAAGAGGACCTCAACCAACTTGGCGTGCGAAACTGGAGACAGCTAGCTAGAAACCGAGCCGGCTGGAAGAAGCTTGTTGGTTGAGGCCCTGGTCCACACCGGACTGTAGCGCCACCTTAAGTAAGTAAGTAGGTAAGTATGACAACATAATTGTTTGGACTAACTCCGCTCTTGGTTTTGTTAAACGCTGGTCTAAGGAGTTTTCAGATCCTTACGTTACGAAATCTCTTTATACAACCTTTGTACGACCTTTACTTGAGTATGCTAGCCAAGTATGGTCCCCGTTTCACCTTGTTCATATAAAAAGAATCGAAGCAATACAGTGTAGACTCCTCCGCTTTGCTCTAAGGGGACTCCCATGGGTTGAAACTGCAATTTACCCCCATACCAAGATCGACTGCGGCTCATTAATTTACAATCTCTCGAAAAACGTCGTGAAGAAGCTGATATAATTTTTGTGCATCAAATTCTGTCTGGTGTTACTGATTCCTCTGCCCTCCTAGAAATAATGAGTATTAACATCAACTCACACTCTCTTAGATTATTACCCTAATTCCATATAGCTCCTCACAGAACTGATTATGGCAGAAACGAACCAGTTACTAAAATGTTGAGGGAAGTGAATTCTAGTTCAAATACACTAGTCAACGAAATTAAAGGAACACATTTTTTTTCAATTTTTTTTAGTGTTTTTTGAAGAGCTGTATCTTTGTGACGAGTGGTCGTATTGAGTTGAAACAAAAAGCATTTTACAGCTTTATATTTTTTGTTTTGAGAATTATTTGCAAACAAATTTTTTGAAGTACCGTTATTGCGTTATTGCAAACAATGAGACGAGACAAAAAAATTATTTAAAAAAAAATTTTTTGAAGGTCCTCATTTCTATGGATACATTTTTTTGAGTCAATCAAATATCATGATCAGATACCTTGTTTATTCAACTTTAATTCAGTTTTTTTTTTGTTGTCGTGCAATTTTTTTTCATGGTTATTTGACTTTGAATGAAAAAAAATACTTTTAGCCTTGATTACCAATATCTCTGCAAATAATGACGTTATAAAAAATTCAACAGTTTTGGAAATTTAAGAAAGCGTTTTACAAGATTTTTTAAAGATTTTGTAGAAATTATTTTTTTTACCGTTCACCGTTAGTTTAAAAAAAGTACTAAAAACTGACGTTTTGTGGTCTTTTAGTAAATCTTTTTTCTTTGCAAATATTGATTGCATGGCTTCCGTTGGTATGCAAATTTGTAGACTTTTAAATCATCAATATTCTTGTAAATTTTCAAATTGATTCATCGAACCGTTTTTCCTCACCAAAACTTCAAAGTCTCACAAGTCAGGTAAAGGAACAAATTGTGTTGTTCCTAAACAATGCGTAGTCGTCATCAAAATGACAAGAAAACCGTAATTCCAGTAGATTTTTTTCACCGTTTTGCATTAGTTAGATACTTTTTTGACTTGAAATTAAATAAAAAGTACATTTTACATTTAACTAAAAACTCAACTTACTAACAAATGCCTTAGCACGCTATTTCATTTAAATTCACAATTTTTTTTTGTTTTTATTTCGCTATTTTTATTTTTTTTTTTTTTTTTTTACTTTTTCATTATATATCAGCTTTAGCTTGATCCTATTTTTAATTTTTTCCTTTTTTTACTTTTTTCTTATTTCTTACTGCTTGAATTAAGCAGACCCAACCTTTTTTCTCTCATTGATGATCGTGTCGCGTTTGGAAGGAAGTTGTTGTGTTATTCTGTCACCAGCATAACATTTCTTTTTTTATCTTAAAACAATTTTAATGCATAAGCTCCGATATGACTTGCAATCGAAGCTGCCATCATACTCGGTGTAAATGGACCCCAGGGCGCGCGGGATCTGGGGGGGATAGAGGCGTGGGATAATTTTAATTAATTTAATTAATTGCTTAACAAAGTCTTAATATAACGAAGTTTTTGTAAAAACAAAATCATCAATAAGTCGTCAAGAATGTTCTCTCCATAATCCTGCATATCCTGCAACGAAATTATATCATCATAATCATTAAATTATGTGTAAGTCATTATAAGCAGCAGGCAAAGTCTTTTGATTTCAAAGATAAGTTTTCCCATCAGCAGTAAAATACCCATGAGATACATTTTTCTCTTCAAATTAAATTTAATTGGTAGTTGGTACTAGAAGCCCATCCAATAAATTATTATCGCATTGGTCTAATATGCAAGTCCAAGCCACATGGTTCCATTTCAGGTGCTGGTTTAATACCCAATAATTTTGTGTAATTTTTGTTGAGTGTCTTAATTAAAAACTTTTATCAGATGGATGGATTCAATGATGATGTTAATAAGAAGTGATCACTAATGTTATTGAAGGGTGTTTAGAATTTGATTGTGTCCACCTTCTTTTCCCTTGCAATTTATCCATAGTACGAGTAAATAAGAGAATAATGATTGGTAGCAAGAATAAATTGGGGTTAAAATTCTTTGTTATTTTCAATACATGAGGTTTGTTTGAAGGAAGGAAGCTAGTTAGAGGTAACTACATACATTTAAAAAAAAAGTAAACTAGAATAACACGTTTGTAAGATACTAATTCTTATGCACAAGACAAATGTCAATTTAGAGAAATAAAAAACTATATGTATTGTATTATATATTTGACCAATTATTTCCAAACTATATGCTTGATTGTTTCTTATACAGGGTGTCCCGGACCTGAGTGGAAGTATTTCAGGGGGTGATTCTTTGGGTTATTCTAAGAAAAAAATTGTATGGGGGAAAGTTGTATCTCCCCTCCCTGAGGCAGGGAGGGGCAGTTTCTGAAACATTGACTTCAAATGCAAAAAAAAAAATATTAACAATCAACGGAAACACATTTAATAATGTGCTATAATTTTTTTGAAAGCTAATACTCCACTCTTGTATTTGGTTTTTAAATCAAGTTGTTTAAGCGAATAGCTTTTGAGAAATTAAATTTCAAAGTCAAAATTTAAAAAATTTTCAAAATTTTACGTAATTAAGGGCATTTTTTGAGTTCAATATTCGATGCCCTCATTATCTTTTAGTCCATTACCGAAAACCAAATGTACAAACTTTTCTTAGTTTTTGAGAAATTAAGGAAAAACAAAAGGTGCTTTTCCCGAATAAGCCTGAAAAAATGAATTTATTCATGAATTATCCATAATTTAACCCTTTTTCGGGCTTTTGTGGTAAAAGTACCTATATACTATTCATTCTTTTACATTTTATTTTTCTATTATCTTCTAAACAAATCACTTACTTTCTTTGTTTTTTTTATTGTAATTAGCTTAAGTCTATACTAAGAATCGTTTCATCAATAGCAATCGGTGGTCGTGATCGTCGAGGTGTGAGGAAAATTAGGTGCGAGACTTCCCGAGTTCAACTCCACTAGTATTTCCTAACTTTTTTGTTTCTCTTTTTCTTAAGTCATTATTTTTAATTAATTTTATTTATTGTACACATTTTAAAGACAGGCATTTCCGTTTTATATTTTATCATGGCCTGTTCTAAATGTACCTAAATGTTCAATTCATTCAGCTACATCATCTCTTTTTGAATGCTATGGCCCCTGCGGAAACCTTTTCACGCTAAATGTGTCGGTGCAAGTAATGCATTAATTGACAAAATTAATATCTCTGAAATTGGTTTCTGGTTTTGCGTTAGTTGTAGAAAGCATTCTGTATCCAGTTTGGCTTTTAAAATGACAGCTTTAAAGTCCGAGATTCTTAAGATCTCTAAAGCTTTCGAGGAACTATCCCAACATGTTTCTTCTGTTGTTTCAATTGTTGATAAATTTTCTTTTCCTAATATTTTAGTAGATAAATCATCATCCACAAATGATGATGAATCACAACCCATACTTCTAAATGATTCAGAATCTAGTCCGACCATTACCCAGAATATATCAAATACTCAAATACTGCCTGTAAAAAGGGTAATAAAAGGGGACGTGATGCTGCTCCTTCTTCGAAGAGTGCTGGTCCTGCTCCTAAAAGATCAAACATTATAAGTATTCAGGCTGACGTTAACTGTGCTTCTAATATCAGTCAAGGAGAAGGCTTGGCAGTGGCTGGTGATTCAAGTATCGAGGTTGACCAACCCTCGGTACTTGGTGACTTGCCAGTGCTACAGCCTATAGAATTAGTTTCTGACTTAGATATTATAGATCCCACACCTAAAATTATTAGTCTTGTTGCTCCCAGAGCTTTAGAATCGGTTCCTAAACCCAAATCAATATTCATCTCTCGTCTTTTACCGGAAATCGTACCCGAAGATATTTTGCAACATCTCATTGCCTGTAAATCCATACCCAATGTATCATCCATTAAATGTACTAAAATAAGTAAACCTAAGGCCTGGTTCACACGAGATTGTACCGCACGATTTTTTGCAGTATAAATCCGTGCGAATGAGCAGTGGCGTATATATTTTACATAGAGCCTTTCACACGACGTTTGTACGGCAAGAAAACGTACTCAGCTAAGTACGTTTATCGAATACTCAACGGACTTATCAAACAAAACGAATGAATTGCGACGTATCGTCTTCCAGTGGCGTATAGTTTTATATAGTCTCGTTCACACCGTTTAAATCCACGTTGGGTATTTGTTCATTGGCATAGAATGAGCTTCAGTGGGGAGAAAAGCCGATGTACATAAAAAAAACTAATCGACCGATATGGTTGGTTTAAAAAAATTATAACTTGAATTGAATTGAATTTGAATTTTTATTAAGTGACAAAAATATTTTTTCAAACAAAATAGTAGTAGGGCGATTCCGCTGGAGACGATTTTCGGCATAAATTTTTAAAATACAATATTTTTTACTTTTTTTGATAACAATGCATAGTAGAAGGACTCTATTTATCAACAAAAAAATTATTGTTCACCAAATTTAAAGAAAACATTTTTTTACGCTTCGCAAAACTATCATACGAAAGGTCGGTGCAAACTGCAATTAACATGACTGTTAAAAAAAGCGCGAAATAGATATTACCGACAGTTTGAGGTAATGATTCACTTGTAAGACTTGTGGTCACAAATGTGATTTATTCGTTTGTCCAAAAATATTGAAATATTTGTTATTACTTTTTTAGTATTATTTATCGCAAAAAGACATTGTAAGATTGTTGCACCCGCGATAAAAAAGATATAAAAGTTTGTTTTTTTCGCAAAAATAAGGTGCTTTCGTTTTGAAACTTTGTGAAAGTAAGAAAAAAACAAAAACAAAATTAAATCAGTTGTATCAGGAGAAAATTGTAAATTGAACTTTGAAAAAACATTGATTCAAATTGGTTGCACCCGCGATCGTGAAATTAGAATCGCGGGTGCAACTTACTGACAACTACCATTATTGAGTGATGTATTATATTTTATTTTAAAATATGCCTTGAATTATAAATTTTGTTGTTCAAGGTTGATTTTTTTTAACATTTTAATATAATATTTTGTTCTTTTTTATAAAAATATAAGTTAAATGGCAGGGAAACAAGGAATTTCACAACCTGGCACGAAATCTATCAAAAAAAAACTAATTGATATTTTTTTCTGAACAGTAAATTGAAGAAGGGAAAGACGTGTTAGTTGATAAATGGGAACGATTGAAAAACATACTGGGTTTTCAATCAAAATTGTTTTTTAAATCACAAGACGGAACCAACATAGCTGTGACACGAACCTTACTGCCTCGTTTCAAGAGCACAGATATTTTGAAATCTACCATCATCGAAACAGATAGTTTTATGGAAGATGATGATTTAAAGCCACTTATATTTATATACGATCAGTGCACAAAGAAATTCTGTTTTCTGATATATGTATATCTGCTCCTTCTTCATACGTACATATCTCGGGCCAATCCCTCCTCATTAAAACAACAAAAACTGCGCTATTCCGATGTTTTTAGTGATTCAGAAGATTAATCTCCAACAACCTCTCTTGAACTTCTTATATTACCAGCAGAGGCATGTCTTGAAACCTGTTCTATTTTCACTGCAATAGCCTTGCCAAAAGATATTTGCGCGGGTTTGTATCTATGTTCTCTTACAGTACCCTGCAAGTTCGGCAGAAAAATAACACTTAATTGTACGTAGGGTTGTGTCTGAACGATATGGTTGAAGAAGGAGTTGTAAGATCACAATTTATGATGCCAATTGAAGACATGATCGTAAAATTGAAGTACCAGAAAAAATCATTGATGGCAATAATATATTCCCAGTATTTTCGAAAAATATTGACATATTTGATAAAAACTTGGTAATAATTAATAGAAAAGTGTTCTAACTAGCATTATTTGTCACTTAATCTCTAATCCAGTTCCGTTATATCATTTGTTTTCTATAAATATTCATTAAAGTTAGACGCGTTGCACCCGCGATAATTTGATGTTGCACCCGCGATTGCTTTAAGATCGAAAAATTCGTTATTTAATTTTGTTTTCTAACTTTATTTTTATTTCTTTAGTTGTTTGGATATACGTTGTTCAATAAAATGTAAGAAGAATATAATAAATGTTTCTCAATTAACAGACTTTTGGGTTTTTCGTACTATGATCCAGAAAGGTGGGCCAAATTCTTTGCACCCGCGATCGCACTTTGAAACCTTTTTTCCGAAAATCTATTTATTTCATTTAAATTATATAAACGAACACAAAATTAATAGGTCAAAATGATACCCATCAAGTAATAATTTCATTAAAATAAGTTTGCATTTTACTATAAATATATTCAAAGTGAGTCTAAATGTTGCACCCGCGATAATGGAATCGCCCAGTAATATCACAACATAGTATTAAATACAAAGATAAACTATTTTTTAAATGAGGGTGGGGTGACCCTGGTGATTAAAATAAAGAGATTTTAATGAAGTTAAATAAATAAATAAATTTTAAACAAAGCAAAGTAACATTCCGAATTAAGCGATTAAATAAGTAAAGTAACATAATTAAATGAAAGATCGAGCTAATGAATAATATGAGCAACAAGAAAATAATAATATGAGCACAGAAAAAAGTTTTTACATATTGTGGTTAATATTTATATTAATACATAATTATTTCATCAAAACATAAGGCAGTTTGATTAGTAGGTAAGTTTAATTTAGTAAAGCTTCTAGATTCTCAAAGTCCATATTAAGGAGCCAACTTTTAATATTTTTTTTTGAATAGTTGAAGAGATATCATGATTCTGTAGGAGTGTGGAAGTTTATTAAACAGTTTACATGAAGCTACATTATAAAATCTACGAAAACTTGTAGTACGAAAAATGGGAACATTGACAAAATTAAAAAGGTTGTTCCGAATATTATAATTTTCAACAACTCTAAAGTTGAGATTGCCTGATCTTTTAAAGAATTCATTAAGAACTTTGAAGCCGGTGATACTAATTGGATCTTGTAGGTTAAGGTCTTAAAATAAAGAAGGGGAATGAGGCAATAAATATGCGTTTTTAGTTTTTCAAAATTATAAAAATGTTCACCAACATTTGAATTTAGAATAAAATAAATGGAATTGAATTGGGCTTTATTCAACCTTTTAGTATGAAAATGTTTGCCCCTCCTCAATGATTTTTTTACACAATATAGCCCGTTATGTCAGCTTTCTTTAAAGACTTTAATCTTGAAGATCCAATCAGTAGAAAGTGAGCTCTAATTTTTTAAAGCCATCCATATCAAATTTTAATAAAAAAAATCCATGTAGATAACGGGATCTTCTCGCTGGTGGATGGTCGTGGACAATGGTCCAAGCGATAATTTCATTGCAATTGTTTTGATTTTTCGATCAATTTAAAATCAAGATTGTGTCGCTTATATGCCACGTAGGATAATGAATGAGGTATCAAAATGACCGTTATTTTATTTATATGTTATATTTAAAACAACAAGGACATTCATCAATGCACTAAACAGATATGAGTTCATATGTGAAGGTGCTCAAATAATGCCGTTATCTCCGTCCAATGGTATTCTAGGACTTTTATTTTTTTAATTCATATTTAAATCAATATTTTCTATCAACCTTTCAATTTTCATAATAATTGAATATGCAGAAAATTTAAAAAGAAATTCTTCTGTTTAAGTGGAGTGACCGAATATATAATTCAAAGTTAAAAGTTCAAGTGAGCTCAACTCCATGATTGCGTTTCGCCCAGGTACGATAGTTGGGCTCATCAGTGTCTGAATTTAACCAAATTCCCTTAGAATAATAAAATTCATAGTACTTTAATGCTGTGATTTTTATATTAGTCGGTAAACATCGATACAAACTTGCGTCTTAGAAGGGTACGATAGTCATCTAACTGATGAGCCCAACTATCGTACCTGGGCGAAACACAATCATGGAGTTGAGCTCACTTGAACTTTTAACTTTGAATTACTTTCAATTTTCAGCTTTCTAGCCCTTTCCCTTAAAAAGATAAAACTAAAATACTTCACAAATTCAAACTTTTCCATTCTTTTTCATTAAACTGCAGCTATTCGAGTTTTAAACGAATAAATATAAATATCGTGTGAACACCCGATTTTTGTTCGGTAAAAACCGAATGCGATAAAAACGTGCGGTACAATCTCGTGTGAACCAGGCCTAACAGTTTCGTTTCATCGTTCAAAATTACAGCTCCCTTCTCATTATTCGATTCAATTTTGAAAAGCTCTTGGCCTCCAAATACATTGGTAAAAGAATTTACAATCCCTCCTAGGCAAAGAAAGATTGCAAACAACAATAATAATTTAAATGCAAAAAACTTAGTAGGTTCTCCCTCTACTACCAAAACGTAAGAGGGCCTCGCAGTAAAACTGCCAAAATCTTTCAAAACTCCCTAGCTTTTCCTTATGATGTATTTGCTTTCACTGAAACATGGCTTAATCTTAATGACACGATCTTAGGCACAGAACTATTTGATCAAGAATTCATAGTTTACAGGAAAGACCGTCATGTGGATAATACAAATTTAGTAGGAGGTGGTGTCTTAATTGCGATTAGAAATCATTTCAACACAACTCCTATCATATTCCCTTTTAATATTTCAATAGAACTTGTCTGCATCAAAATATCCATGCATTCAAAAGATTTATTCATTCTAAATGTCTATATTCCCCCCAAAAGTTCAGTTTCAGTATATGTTGAGCTTTCCCTTGCTCTCGACTATATTATTAACGTTGCTGGATTTGATAGTATTATTACCCTCTTAGGCGACTTTAACCTTCCATACATTGACTGGATTCCTTCAGAAGACGAGTCTTACTTTGAAGCATCGTTGACTTCATCTCAACAGGAGCTTCAACTGTTAGACCATATTATATCTACGGACTTACAGCAAATAAGCTGTATTAAAAACTCTTTAAATCGAATACTCGATTTAGTTTTCTCATCTGATGCTGTTAGTACTGTAGTGGTAGAGTCTACTACTGCAATATCAAACATAGATAAATACCATCCTCCTCTTGACATTTTTCTTGACTTGGACGGGCATTTACTTAATAATAGTAATTCACAAGACTGTTCATATTCTTTTGACTTTCGGAAAGCTAACTTTCAGTTACTTTCTGAGCATATAAGTGCATCTGGTATTGAAAATAAATACTAGTTTCAGCGACATTGACGTTGAAGTTTCATACTTTTTTCAAGTATTGACCAACTGTATTAATGACATAGTTCCACACAAAATACCCAAATACTCTAGCTTCTGCCATCCATGGTATACGAAAGAACTCAAAATTCTTCGTATTAAAAGAAACAGAGCTTGGAAGAACTTCATAAAAAGTATGTCCCTTGAGGACCGAGAATTGTATATTTCCTTGTTTGATGAGTTTAAAAACCTCTCCAATCATTTATGTATACGCTGAATATCTTAAAAAAATGGAAAGTTCCCTTAAGCTTGACCCCAAAAGTTTTTGGAATTTCATAAACTTGAAAAAGAAATCTGATGGCTATCCAGTCAATTTTACTTATAATAATAGTATTTTAAATTGTCCTCCGGATATTTGTGATGCGTTTGCCAACAACTTTCGCCAGTCTTTCGTTGATACCCCTGTCGTTGTTGATGAGAACTTTTTTTTCTACTTAAAAGACTGCCCACAAACTACCTTCAATAATATCCCAATTATAATCGAAAAAAATTTACATTATATGTCCTTACTTCATGATGATTACTCGTCTGGACCTGATGGCATCCCACCAATAATCTTGAAGAAATGTAAATCAATATTAGCACCCCCTCTTTTTCATTTGTTTAACCTATCACTTAGCTCCGATAAATTTCCAAGTATTTGGAAAAAAGCATATACTACACCATTTTTTTAAAAGGGTAATCTCCAAGCTATCTTGCATTCCTAACCTTTTTGAGCAAGTAATGTGCGATAGTTTGACATTCAACTGTAAGAATATAATTTGCAATCAACAACATGGATTCATGCAAAAGCGATCGATGATAACCAATTTACTTGCATTCTTGCACAAGTGCTCAACTGCGTTGGAACATGGTCAAGAACTCGACTGCATCTATACAGATTTTTCTAAGGCTTTCGATCAACTTTCACATGACATCATCACGTTTAAGTTAAAGGTGTTTGGATTCAATCCTAAACTCATCAATTGGGTTTCTTCTTATCTCCATAATAGATCTTATCAAGTTAGATTTAGGAGCTCTGTCTCCAACCCTTTCTTTGCCAAATCTGGAGCTCCCCAGGGTAGTCATTTGGGCCCACTTCTTTTTATCTTAGCTATCAACGACGTATCCCTCTATATACGTTATAGTGAAATTTTAATTTTTGCGGATGATATGAAAATTTTCAAAAGCGTCAAATCTGTTAATGATCGTTTACTTTTGCAAGAAGATATAAACAGTTTTGTTATTTGGTGTAGTAAAAACGGTTTAAATCTCAACCCTATTAAATGTCAGGCGATCATTTTTTCTAAAAAAAAAAGTTCCTAGTTCATTTGATTATGAAATATCGCAGCACACATTGCGTCGTGTTGATAGTTTCAAAGACCTAGGGGTTCATTTTACTTTTAATCTTGATTTTACGAAGCATATCAATTTAATAGTCAACAAGGCAAACTCTATGTTAGGGTTTGTTAAACGATGGTCTAAGGAATTTCAGGATCCTTATGTTATCCTCGCTCTCTACAACAGTCTTGTTAGCCCTCATCTTGAATACGCATCACAGGCATGGACTCCTTTTTACGATGTCCATGAGAATAGACTAGAGGCAGTACAGCGTAATTTTATACGTTTCGCCTTGAAAGGACTACTGTGGTCCGATCCTTATAATCTTCCTCCTTACGAGCACCGGATTAAGCTTCTTCAGATTCAAACTTTGGCACAAAGGAGAATTAATAATGATATTGTATTTATTCATCAACTTTTGACGGGCGTTATTGATGCACCTGATTTATTATCTTGTACTAGCCTTAACTACCTTGGGGGAGGTCACAACACTCGTAGTCTAGAACTAATGCATATATCTCAACACCGTACCAATTATGGAATGCATTAGCCTTTTACCCGCATGTGCAATATTCTGAATTTGATTTTAATATAAGTAAAAATAGACTCAAAGCTTCATTGAAGACCAGTGTACCACGCTCTTAAATGTTTGTAATTGTTAATTTTTTCAATGTCATTGTATTTGTTATTTTATAATTATTGTTTTTATTTTATTTTGTAAAGTGTATGTCGTAAGTAGTTTGTTGCTTACTAACTACTTACACTACACTAAGTGATGAGCCTGATAAGCACTTAATTTGTGTTTGGCAATTCTTTGGTCGCAAGATGTCGCTTGTACTAAGCTCTCTTCGGCAAAGATCCGATAGTGTAAAAAACAAAACAAAAAAAAAAACTTTTTTCAGCTCGACTATCTTTATTTTTGAGAAAGTTGTCCTGCTAACTTCATATGAAGTTAGTTTTTCGCAAACCAAAAATGCAATTAATTTTTTTCTTGCGTAACTAATTCGCAATTAATTAGTTCTCAATAACCAACTTTTTTCAGCTCGATTATCTCCTTTTTTGAGAAAGTTGTCCTGCTAAGTTCACGTGAAGTTCGCAATACGCTTTTTTTTCACAAACGAACAAAAAATTCATTTTTTTCTTCGTAACTAATTCGCAATTAATTAGTTCACAACAACCAACTTTTTTCGGATCGTTTATCTACATTTTTGAGAAAGTTGTCCTGCTAGGTTCATATGAAGTTAGCAGGACACCCATTTTTTCGCAAACCAAAAATGCTATAAATTTTTTTTTGCGTAACTAATTCGCAATTAATTAGTTCTCAAAATCATTTTTTTTTTAATCGTTTATACAAATTTTTGAGAAAGTTGTCCTGCTAAGTTCATATGAAGCTAGCAGGACACCCATTTTTTCGCAAACCTAAAAAGCAATTTTTTTTTTTTTTTGCGTAAATAATTCGCAATTAAGTAGCAACTAATGACAGGATAGTTTTTAACATGAATTTCCAAAAGTGTCCTGCTAACTTTATATACATTTTGATAATAGACCTTTGTCCAAACGGGGATATTACTATTCGTACGACCATAAAGGGGAACTCTCCCAATCTAGTTGGCCAAAAACAACTTTTCTAAAACTCTTCGAAGGTTAAAAAAGCATTAATTCGTCTACAGATAGAGAAAAGTACTTTTGAAAACTCTCTGTACCGTTATCTTTGAACGATACACGCGGGAAAGGAGCCATTATTCTTTTATCAGTTTATTATTTTTATTCAACTTTAAAAGTTGATTTTTTCATTGGTGCTAAAAAAATAAAATGCACTACTGGGTCGCACGTACTTGCTCTTATGTTCAAGACACCGCGATTTTAAGAAAATTGTATACACAAACATGAAAATTATGAGAGAAAAATGTAGAGAAGCATGAAATACGACATTTAAATTAGCTAAAACAACTCTTTTGACAGTTTGAGGTGAAAAAAAAGTATGCCATCTTAATTCATGATGGAATATGATTGTATGGGAAAAAAATTTAAAATAGTTGGAGCGGCTTTTTTTTAAATAAATTTTTTATATATAAAATTCTTAAAACATTTTTAAGAACAAACTTTGGTATGCAGATTTAAACTATATATTTATGTGTATATAAAAACAAAATTTGAAAAAAAATTGTCGGCCCGTTTTTGAGATATCGAATTTTCAAAAAAAAAGTTTGAAACTTTTTTTAAAAATCCAAAAACTTTTTTTTTTAATTTTGATATGCAATATTATTTAATCTAATCTGAAATTTGTATATACAAAAATTCATTTAAATCTACTACTAATAGTTGCTATGTGTAAAATTTTATAATTTTTGATGGTATATCGTACTAATTTTAGTATATGAAAAAAGTTTAATCAAAATCGTAGGAGTCGTTTTCAAGCAAAAAAATATTTTCCTTTGCGGTTTTTTCGCTTTTGTATGGAAGGTACCGTTATTTTTTCATAAATGTAAAATTTTTTCTAAAAATATTTTAGAGAGTACTAAAAAAGTCTTAAATATCGAGTTTCAAAAAAATCTATATTTCCGTTTTCGAAATATTTGATTTTCCAAAAAAAAATTTGAAATATTTTTTAAAAATCCAAAAAATATTTTTTCAAAAATGTTGGTACACAAAACTATTAACATTTTTTGGAAGCTTCTGTATAAAAAAAATAATTGAAATCGGTCATACCATTTTGAAGAAAATCAAAAATTAAAAAAATGGTTCCTTGAGAGGTACCAAGCCTTTACTAAAATAAATTTATTGAATTTTTTTAAGAAAAGTTGTCGAGCCGTTTTTGAGAAAAATACGATTATGTAAATTTGCAAAAAAACAGGCACCGTTATTTTTGGTTCTAAACAAAAAATGAAAAAAACGTGTTGGCAGAATCACCAAAAACCACTATGTACAAAGTTTGAAGAAAATCGATTGAGCCGTTTAGGCAGTAGACGAACAGACAGACAGGCAGACAGACAGAATTGTGCCACCCACTTTTTTCGTGTTCTCTATCATCGTAATATCATGTTTGATTGTTATCTCAAAATTTTTTTTTTGCACGAATCCAAAACTTGCCTTATAGTACCTATAATAATCGCAAGTAAAAAACCTAAAAATGGAGAATATTGATGTTAGACTAGTAAGTTTTGCGTTTCATATAGAATTTTCAGCACATATATAATAATAATGTAATGTTGATGTTTTCTGCACCCGCTCAGTTCCACAGAAATATTTACACTTCTCCTTTTAATACCTACTATTTAAAATGAATAATAAATCGATATTTTTATTTAATTTGTATAAGGCAACAAATTCCTGATAAAACTAGTAAAGCTGTTGTAAGCAACAAATTGAAGTTCCGTGTGTCAAATTTCACGGAACTTCAATTTGTTGCTTAAATTCCTCTTAAAATCATGTTTTCATTTTAAAAGTAGTATAGCAGGGGCGGACCAAAATCATTTTATTGACTTTTAAATATTTAGATTTTTGACATTGTAGTTTGATTAAGTAAAAGTTGAAGCATTAGGATCAGGATTTTATGAAATCAGTTTGTAAGCTCCTTTTGACTTTTTTTTTTGTTATTTTTCCTCTACTGTGTATATAAAAACAAATTAAATTTTGGAAAAAAAAAATTAAGATAGTTATGCATTTTTGCTTACGAATTTTTAAAATTAGTACCCTTTTTTAAGTTAAATTCCTAATTCAACTAAGAAAAAGTTAATGTTCCCTGGTCTTCCCCGGTCGGACATATAGTACATACTACACATGGAACCATTAAGTATCGAATACAAAAACAAATTAGCTGCTAATAGTGTGGGAGCCGACCAAGATTACCTATCTCATCGCAGCCACGCAAAAATTGAATGCCAACCGATAGCTTTAGTCCAAACATTTACAAAACTACAGGTCGGAGAACCCTTATCTGGTCGCAATGGTTAGAAAATGCACTGGTTGCATTAAAATATTTGCAACTTACTTATTGTCATGAATAAGTGTTGCTCAATTAGCCGTTTGGACTCGGCAAAAAACTGTTGTTCCCCTCCATTCACTGGCGGACTAAGGTAGGGGCGGGAGGGGCGGTCCGCCCCGGGCCCCTGGTGTCCGGGGGCCCCCAAATCTAATTCAAACACGATATGTTTAGATCTGATGTATGTATATTTTAAGAAATATATGAGGCTGTGAGTGCTAAAGTGATGTAACCCACTTTTTTTTTTATCATATTTTGCATCTTTAATCGATCTTAAATACTATTTAATTTGGGATTCAAGCAGATTTTTTTTAAAGTTTAGATATTTCAGAATTAAGAATTTTGGCTTTAATGTATTTTGCTACAAAAAATGTTAAAATACCTGACAAAAGTATCGATTTTGCCAAAAAATGGGTACTCATAATAATGTTTGTCATAGTGTACATAACGCAAGAAACAAAATTGGGCCCCCAAAAACGATATTTTCAAAAAATGTATTCAACGAAAGTATAGCAGGGCCGTAGCTAGAGTCAAATTTCAGGTAGGGCAGCGATGAAAACAGGTAGGGCTGGATTAAAAAATTTTACTTGATGTAATCTGGTAAAAATTTTGACTTATGACTTACGGCCGTAGCCAGGCCTACGCTAGGGTGAGCCCAGCTCAACCAAAAATAAGTTAAGCTCGCTCAAAAATTTTCTAAGGTATTTTAAGATTTTCCAAGTTTTCATTTTCAAACAAAATATTTGTTTTCCTTGAAATAATATTTGAAATATACTTATGCCACAATACCAATGTTTCCGTTTTATTCCGCATACTTTGATATCTTCGTCAGCAAACGGGGGACTCTTCGGTGCATTGGTCTATTCGTGCCCTTTCACAAGAGGAAACTGAGTTGCCAGCAACTTTAAGTTCCATGGGGAGAAGGGCAGGAGGAAAGAGGGGTGAACAAAATCTCCCCGGTCAAGGATTTGAAGAGATTTTTTTGACATTTCACATCTAGGTTTAGGTGTGTCTAACCAATAGACTTTCAAAGGAAATTCCGAAAATTACCTAGAGATTTGTCTCCTCGTATGAAAGGAAAGGTACAAGAGATTTTTAAGGAGATTAAAAGAAAACGTCAGAAAAATCTCCAGCAACTTGTTTCTTCGTGTGAAAGGGGACTTTGTGCTCGTGTGCTTTTGTTGCCAGTCACTTGATCTGTCATTTTTCAGAAAAGGTTTTGTTTATTTGATTATGAAAAAATATGGAATACGCAAAACATATATGTACATATAAATTCATTCAACTTAAACTCATTGGTTTCCCCTTGTGTTCATAGCTTAAAATTAAAAGAAATTACCGAATCTGTTAACGTCAAAATTGGCAGCTATTATTTTGTAAGAACTGTCAGATGTAAAACGGCAAAGCAAAAAAAAAATTTGGTCTCCTTAACGACCGTTGCAAATGTCAATTAGGAAAACAGATTCGATACGTGTACGATTTTTTTTCGATTTTGAGATCAGATCCAAAAGCTTTTTTTCTTCTTTTACGGGGAAGAACTGTCATTCTGGTTTCAATCGAAAAGAGGTTTAACAATTTGAATTTTTATATTTAATTTTTAGTTTTATTTTATATTGCTTTTTGTCAAATAACTCTACAGGGTATTTTCAGAAATGCTTGAACGCTCTTTTCAGTACCCAGTACCAGGCAATTAATAAATTAATTATGATTTTTATAAAATAATGTGAGCTCACCCATACGTTTGATTCTGGCTACGGCCGTGTTATGACTGGATGAATGGATCGCACGAAATTGCTCTTGTCCTTGTGGTTCAAGGCTTTAAGGTGGCTAGGCAAGATGGTTGAAATAAAGTTTTTATATAACAATACCTAATTAATATTGTGAACGAATTAGTTTTAAAAAAGTACTAACAAAATTAATTTTGTCATTGATTGTCACTGAAATTCTTTTGGAGCATTTGTGTTTTCTTTTGAATAGAATTGTCTCATTGAGATTTTCTTTGGCTGACGATGACGATGAATGAAAAATTTCGTTCACACTCGGGACATTTTTTCTTTGACGATTTTTTTTCTCACCACCACGAAGTTTATTTTTTTTCAAGAATTGTATATATAATTTTATAACAAAAAAATGAGTGAAAAATTTCGGAATGGAATAGTATTTTCAAAAAGTAGGTACAAGTGTTGCAAAATTAGGAGGAAATTGTTCGAGCAATTAAAAAATACATTATAGAAATAAACCACAAATAAGACAATTTCCTCAAAAGCTTTTCGAGAAAATTCGAAAAAAAACTGTTGTACGGCAGCTTCTCTTTCGAGAGGAGCTACAACAAAATTTAAATTTCTCATCTAGGGAACGACACAAAAATGCTCTGAACCAAGTCTGAAGCAAATTGATATACTCTTTTAGATCTAGCGTCTAGCTTGATGTATAGAGGACGCATAGGTTCACATACGTATAAGCGTACAGACATATAGACGCAAAGACCGATGCACTGTGGTTCAGGGGCGGACTAAATTGTATACTGTTAAATATTTTGATTTTTGACATTGCAGTTTGATCAAGCAATAATTGTTTAAGCATTACAATCAATTTTTTTGAAGTTTCTAAACATAAAATTCCAGATAAATGAAATTTCAGTGACTTTGAAGATAAAAATGAGCATATTTTAACAATTAATATTTTTAACTGTCTGATTTTTTTAACTATTTTGTAATTTTTTCACCATCTGTATCAGTACAAATAAAATTATCTGCTAATATCTGCGAACCTTCAAAAACACCGAGCTTATGTCTTTAAATCCCCCAATATAAAGAAAATCTTAAATAGCTTTTTTTTATGGGATTTCAATTCCTTGTCTTAAATTATGGAAAAACCAATACCAATACCAAAATGTAACTTGTGGAGCCGGATCTTTGCATTAGTACCATTTTTATTTTTCCTTCGGAAGAAAAATTTTAGGAGGTATAAAATATTCAATTTATGACTTCCTTAACACCCTTATTATCGCTTACGAAATAGACTTTTTAAATTTTGTTAGCTAGGTATTTTTAGTCGGTACTTCTTTTCTCCAATACCCCTCTAAAAAGTGGCGGTAAAAAACTTGGAATGACTTTATTTTCAAAAAAGGCATATCCTACACATTTTACTCAAGGTATCATTTTCAGTTTTTTTATAGGAAACGATACAGTTTTTTTAACGCCCTCAAAAGTAGGCGTGGCAAATATTTTGCATCAAACTTTGTTGCTTTATCCTTAACCTATTATTTGGGCAATTCGTTTTATTTCATACTGTTAAAAAACTACATTTTTGTAAAAACCCCCTAAAATGGAGCGTGGAAAAAGTTTTGTTTAGAAAAATTATTACAACTTTGCCTTAAAACAAACTCCTCAATTATATCAACTTGCAAAGATTAGATGACACATTTTAAAAAGTGGGCGAAATTTTGTCTTTATGATATTCTTTATCCTAAAAATTTCATGTGAATCGGTTGACTACTTCAGATTTTATAAATTTAAGATCACCTCTCGACAGAGTGGGCAGACCTCTTGACAAAATGAATTCTTTATTCCATCACTGTAATATAAGATTACATGTTTTGTTTCCTTCAAATTCGTATTTCGTTGTAAATTACACTGGTCAACAAGGTTTTTGTTACAGAAACCAAAATATACTTTTCCGTAGGTTTTTGGTGTGCTGAATTCGAATCTGAAGTCAGAAAAGTTCTATCGGGCTACGTTTTTGAGAAATTTTCGTTATAAAATCGAAAAAAAAAACGTTTTTTGCTGTTTTCAAAGTTGTATTGTAACATTAGGTAAATTGTTTTAACAAAATTTTTAATGGTTTCTGAAATAACTAATTTTCTTCTTTTAAAATCAGGAAAGATTCACTTCCCGATACCGCTTTTCTTCTCTGAGAAATCTTCATTTAATGGTAGGTCTTTCATTTTAGATATACAGAAATACAAAGCAAAAGAGAATGGGCAGACATTTATGGGAGCTGGTCCATTTCCCAATACGAATGTGTCATACATCATTGAAAAGGTTGTTCTGAGTACATTATTTCACTATATCGCCGTTGAGCTCTAAACCATGGGATTCACGAAATATTCGGCTAATGTTGATTAAGAACACAATGTCTAAATATGGAGTTGCATTATTGTTCTTTTCGGTGCTTTGAAGCCGAATATCTCGCGAACCCCATGGCTTATTATTATTATTATTATTATTATTTCAAGCTTTATTCACTCATTAATTCTTAGCTTAAAAAGTAACATTAATAGAAAATTTAACATTATTTAATAGATAAAAGTTAAGGTAATTCAATGACTTTTTTTTTTTTTTTTTTTTTTTTTTATGTAAGTGTATAATATGTATGTACTTAATCTTTCAATATAAAATTTTAAGAAATTTGAGCATAAGCCTCCCCCAGACTTTTCCATCTTCTTCTGTCGAGTGCTTCTCGCCAATAAAATGGACATGTAGCCCGGATGTCATCCTTCCAGCGTTTGAATTGTCCACCCGCGTTTCTTTTTCCATTTAAGGGTACCCATTCTGTGGCTAATTTTGTCCAACGGTTATCAGATGTACGCATGATATGCCCAGCCCATTCCCATTTAAGTTTTCTGAGTCTATGCCTGACATCTTCAAAATTGGTTTGACTCCTTATACTTCTATGGTTGATTCTTTGAGCGATGCGGACGTTTAAGGTAGCTCTCTCCATTGCTCTTTGACACGATCGAAGTTTAGTTTCAGCATTTTTAGTAATTTGCCACGTTTGGCACCCATAGGTTAAAACGGGGAGTACTGTCGAGTCGAACATATATTTTCTTGTTTTATTGGAAACGTTCAAATCAAGTAGGTGCTTAACATTCCAGAACTGTCTCCAGGCGCTTGTCATTCGATGCTCTATATCCTTCATTTCTCTGTCTTTGAATGAAATAATTTGACCAAGGTATGTATAGTCCTCAACGTACTCAAGTGATTTACTATCCACACTTATTGCATATTCATTATCATTTGTCATGATTTTAGTTTTTTGCTGATTTGTTGATAGGCCAATACTTCTACATTTAGAACATAATTCATTCAGCATAGTTTGAAGCTCATCACTGGTGTTTGCGATTATAATAATGTCATCTGCAAATCGAAGGTTTGAAAGACATCTGCCATTAATCTTTAGTCCTTTGTGCTCCCAGTCCAGCTGTCTAAATACTTCTTCTAGCGCTGCGGAAAAGAGCGCCGGTGAGAGAGGATCTCCTTGTCTTACACCTCTTGATATTTTAAACTCTGGTCCGATAAATTCCGTTTTTATTCGCGCGGTGCTTCTGTCGTACATATCCTTTAAAATTCGAACTATTTTTTCGTCTATACCTTGGTTGAGAAGTGACCTCCAAATAAAATTCTGTTCGACCGTATCGAAAGCTTTTGCAAAATCGATGAAAGCAAAGTAAACAGTTATGTTATACTCCTTGCATTTTTCTATAACTTGGCTAACAGTTTGTAAATGATCCATTGTTGAAAAGCCTGATCTAAAGCCAGCTTGTTCATAAGGCTGATTGAAATCAAGAGTGGTCTTTATTCTTTCAAAAATACACTTCGCAAAAACCTTATAAATCGAAGATATTATGCTTATAGGTCGATAGTTGTTGATATCGTCTTTGTTTCCTTTTTTGTGTATGAGGATTATTTCTGATTTTGTCCACTGAGTTGGGACTTCCTCTGTGACCAAAACCTGGTTGAAAATAGCTTAGAGCTCAACGGCTATATAATGAAATGATGTACATAAAATAACCTTTTCAACAATATAAGAAACATTCGTATTGAAAAATGGACCGTTTTGCCCATTCTCCTATCATTGTATTTATATCTTAAATGAAATGCCTACAATTAACTGAAGATTTCTCCGTGAAGAAAAGCGGTATCGGGAATATTCAAACTGATTTTAAAAGAAGAAAATTAGTTCTTTCAGAAACCATTAAAAATGTTGTGGAAACAATTTACCTCACGTTACAATACAACTTTGAAAACAGCAAAAAACGGTTTTTTCGATTTTATAAAGGGAATGAATATCTTAAAAACGTGGCCCGAGAGAATTTTTCTGACTTCAGATTCAAGTCCAGCACACCAAAAACCTACGGAAAACTATATCTTGGTTTCTGTAACAAAAAATAATAAAATTTTGTTGACCAGTGTTATTAAAGAAAATTAGGAAATTGTACCGATATTGATGGTTATTTAAGGAAGGGCATTGGCATTTTAAGGTAGGGCATTGCCCCACAATGCCCTACCGTAGCTACGGCCCTGAAGTATAGGTACATACATAAGTATATATTTCAAAAACAACGGCAGCGGCAAAAAAATATTGAGTTGGGAATTTCGTTAATTTTCTGCTTAAAACAAATTTGTATAGTAAATAATTTTTTAAACATTTATCCTCGAACTCAAAATTTAGAAAAATGAATTATTTTGTTCAAACTACCTACCTACTAGTTTTGTTTTCAATATTTAGTTCTCAATTCAATTTTAAATTAGAGCTGTGTATATCGTTCATTTCAAATAATCGAATCGTTTAGGAATCGATAACCAAAATGATTCGATCATTTCAATCAATCGATCTTTCGATCATTTTCTTTTCACTGAATTTATTTCCGATTCAATTTTCATTTCGATTTCGATGGAACTAAATCTCTCCGATTTTAACGAATTCAATTCAATACTTAATCAACTTTGATCGAATTCAATTTGATCCAAAGGAGAATGGGCAAATTTGTATGAAACATGGGCGTGAGCGGCCAAGAATGGTTTTGTTATTTTTGGATGTGTTTTAGTCCTACAATCACCGTGCAGAAATTTTTTCATTGTGGTGTACTTCAAAACCGAAAAAAATGCATTTTTGTTCTAACACTTTAATAAAGTTTTGATAAGTTTCTGGCTTCTGACCAATTCAAAAATAGAAAAAGAAAGTGGAACAAGAAATCAAGACAGTCTCAAGAATATTTTGTATATAAAAAGGGCCATTTAACATCATTAATAAGAAGATTAACCATAAAACTAAAATATTAAAAAGTCAAAATATTAAAAATCCTGAGTAAAATAATATATTTAAAAAATTACAAAGTTGTTGAAATACGTACTGGGTCTGTTTAAACCCGTAATGCGGCCTTGATATATTCTGAAACTCCATTAAACACACTACTACATTGTCAGTATACGTTATGAAGTTAGAATAAAGCATTACACCCACTAAACATATAATCACTATGCAATATTGCTCAATGCAATTGCATTATATTAACATTGAAATATCTTCTTTTCTAAATGAAATGCAATGTAACGTCCATAGTGAAAGTTGTTCCTGAGTAGCATACCTTTCATTTGACACTAATTTCATTAATGGCCGCTAACGCCCAAAAATGCCCATTCTCCTTTAAAAACAATACGATTTGGATGGATTGAAAAATCCGAAAAAATATGAAATTTTCACAGTTTTTACTGCTCTGGAAAAAGAAGATTTTATGTCAATCGGTTGACATTTGGATCGAAATTTACTTTTTATGTGAAAGTATAATATAGTTCAGTATAGTCCGTCAAGACGTCAGCTGTCAAATTCCATTGACGCGTGGCTACGATGTCGATGCATTAAAAAACCTCTAAGAAATCTGAAATGTTTGAATAATTTGTACTACTCCAGAAAAATGTGATTTTACGACAGTTGGTTGACATTTAGATCAAAATATACCTTTTTCTAAACATAGTTTATCTCCTATTTTTCAAGCAATTTTTTAAAACATAAAATAAATAAAATAAAATAACATTAAATTCACTAAAACAACGATATTAACTGTTATTTTTAAATATTTTTGAAAAAAATTTAAATAATTTGTTTTGTATACCTACTCCTTATGGTGCTTAGTGCCAAGTTTAAAGATTTTCCATCCACTTTCACACTTTTTCCATAATTTTGAATGAGAAATTTCTATGTATCTTGTATGAGAAATTTCAAGTGCTTGCCGGCACGTGTTAACGTTAACCGATCCATTGTATAAGTTAACGCAAGAAATGTTAACCTCAGCAGATAAATGTCCCACATCCAGATTCGCTTCCCACGACTCATAAGAATCACCAGGTGACTACGTGAAGGAATGTGATGACGAGGTGTCTGGAGACAGCACATGCAACAGCAAAGTGCAAACTCGGGTTGGATAGATTAAGTTACTTTTCAGTTAGATTTTAGGAAACTAAATCTGTTATAAGTTAGTTCTTGAGTAGCACTCGAATAAAGAGGTTCATCCTCATTAAAATAAAAAGTTTTTTTTTTTAATACATTTTAAATTAAAATAAATTTAATTGGCGCCCAACGTGGTTGGCCTGAGGAAGTGTTAAAAAGTAAAACGTGAAATCGACCTAAAGTAGTTCGTCGCGTTCCAAGACCTAGAACATTGAAAGTGATATGACTTAAAACTTAAAATTGACCTAAAGAAGTTCGTCGGGTTTTAGGACTTAGTTCACTTCAAGTGGTAAAGAAAAAAAAGAAAATCAAACAAGAACTCTAACGTGAAAATAGACCTCAAGAAGCTCGCCACGTTTCGAAGAGTAAATTACCAGTGTTCGTGTCACTTCTTCGGCCAAACCCAAGAAGAATAAATTTGCTATAGTCTGTAGACATAGTAAACCACGAGGGAGTGTGAGACAAGGAAGTGCCTGAGTACCAGCTGTAGCTAGAAAAAAGGATCAACACTTAACTCACCAGCGTGGGATCATGTTCTTCATTTTTATGTAAGTTAGACTTAAGTTAAAAGAAAAATATAAAAAATAAAAGATTAATAGGTAAAAGGAAAAAATTCAATTTTGAATAAATTTTTAAATTTGTCTTGAAAGAAAAATATTTTAAAGAAAGCAGGAAAAGGGTCAGGAATTTCAATTGTGAATTAATTTTTAATTTTTTATTTTTACGAAAAGTTTTATAGTGTAATAAATTTGTAATAATTTTCAAACTAAATATTTCAAATATTCAAACATAATCATGGTGACTACAAGATCGAATACCGATAGTATTGAATCTGAAACCAATTCTGCCGGTAACCCTTCACAAAATCCGCAAAATCCTATTCCAACAAATGCTAGTACAGGTGCAAATAATTTCCCGCCATACTCGGCATCCACAAGTCAGAGTATCCAACCTACACCAGAATTGGACATACTCATCACGAGTATCGTCAATCGAGTCCTAAGGGAACAAAGCCAGCCTACTCAAAATAATCCCACCCGAAATATCGAAAGAGACCAAGGTATTGACGCACAACTCAGAACAGACATATCGGAAATGGATAGAATCCCCGATATTGTCAAGTGCCTAAAAATTTTCTCAGTGACAAAGCTGAATTTGGATCCTGGAGGAAAAGCGTTGAGAGGATTCTCGGAATATATGAACCTTTTAAAGGTACCCCTAAATACTTTGCTATTTTAAGCGTTATACGCAATAAAATTGTGGGAGAAGCGGATATCGCTCTAGAATCTTATAATATCCCTTTAAATTGGGAAAGTATATCCCAATGTTTGATTATGCACTATGCAGACAAACGGGATATTAATACGTTGGAATTCCAAATGGCTTCTCTTGTTCAAGGAAGTAAAACGGTCCACGAGTTTTATCAATTAGTTTACTCACATCTCACTTATCCTCAATAAAATATCTTGTAGGGATATGGGTATTGAAGCAACCAAAGTTCTTACGGAAACTTATAGGTCAAAAGCCCTTGATACCTTTATAAGAGGGTTAAGAGGAGACTTACCTAGATTACTATCAATAAAAGAACCAATTGAACTTATGTTTAAAGTTAGAGAATCAAAACATTAGATCTAATCATATTCAACACCAAATAACACCAAGAAAACCACAACCACAACCCTTTATACCCCGAAGAAACCCAAATATGATTGGCGGAACTTATTCCTCTGTAGCACCTAAACCAGTTCCGCAGCAATACTCAACATACCCTAATCCTCATCCTTCCAGATACCCGACAACGTCAAACGTATTAAATCAAACCCCAAATTATGGACAACCTCCAAATTATTCAAACCTAGGCTACCAGAACTGGAGCACATATAATAATCAATTAAGACCCATGCGTCCGCAGCAACAGAATCTTCAAAAAGGTAATCAGCCTAATATGACTAACATCAAACCAGAACCGAATCCCAGTTTTAACACTAGAAAAGTAAATAACGTGGTTTCAAAACAAAACCAACCACATTTTCACATAGAATCTGTTCCGGAAGATACTCCTTATGAACAAAACCAGAGTGGATTCATCGAAAATCCAGATGAGGAATTACAAGGTTACATAAATACTTTAAATCAATATGATGAAAATGGAACTTCATCTGAACATGACTACTCTACGGACTTTGCAGATATCCATTTTTTAGGTTAGCAGACTCTTCGCTTCCATTTTTTGAATGTAAGACGAAGAGTGGGAACATTTTAAAATTCCTGATAGACACCGGGTCTAGCAGAAATTACATTCAGCCCCAACTCGTTACAACTCCTCTAGATAATAAACAAAACTTTCTTGCAAAATCAATCGCAGGAGATGTTTCAATAGCCCAACACACCTTTATTAATTTATTCGGTCAGAACATTCATTTAAAATTCTACATCTTACCAAATTTAAAATCGTTCCATGGTATACTTGGGAACGACAGCTTAAAAGAATTATCAGCCGTCATACATACGAAAGAGAATTTTATGACAATCCTCAATAAGATTAAGGTAAAAATTAAACAACAAAACTCTATGACTATCAATTCTATTGACACAAAGTTCGAACATATGTCAGACACTCAGAAAGAAGCTCTTATCACAACTATCAAACATTTTCCCTCACTTTTCGCCGATCCCGACGAAAAACTAACTTTCACGACAAAGGTTCTTGGAGAAATTCGTACTTTCACAGACACTCCGATTTATACGAGGTGTACCCATATCCTACTTCTCTTAAAGAAGAAATCGAAAACCAGCTTGGGAAACTTCTAGAAGACGGAATTATTAGACCTTCTCGGTCACCATACAATTCGCCTGTCTGGATTGTACCCAAGAAACCTGATGCTGCAGGTAACAAACAGTATAGATTGGTAATCGATTATAGGAAGCTGAACGCAAATACTATCGCGGATCGTTACCCAATCCAAGACATTAACGAAGTACTAGCACAACTAGGCAAAAACCGAATGTTTTCAGTTCTCGATCTAAAAAACGGATTCCATCAAATACCTCTTAAGGAATCTGATATAGAGAAGACCGCCTTCTCAATAAATACCTAATGGAAAGTTTGAATTTGTTAGGCTCCCATTTGGCCTAAAAAACGCGCCGTCAATTTTCCAACGCGCACTCGACGACATCCTCCGCGAACACATAGGAAAGATTTGCTTCGTCTATATAGACGACATTATAGTGTTTAGTAAAAGTGAATCAGAACATTTAAAACATTTGGAAATTATTTTTCAGACGTTATTTGAAGCGAACATGAAAATTCATCTGGAGAAATGTGACTTTTTTTAGAACAAGGCTGAATTCCTAGGTTTTATTATTTCCTCCGAAGGAATTTTAGCTAATCCGGCTAAAGTAGATGCAATTTCAAAATTTTCAGCTCCAAATACCCTTAAGGAGCTACGTTCATTTCTAGGTATGTCAGGATACTACCGTCGCTTCATTAAAGACTATGCGAAGCTCACTAAGCCCCTGACATCCCTTTTAAGAGGAGAAGGAGGACGTTTGTCCAAAGTAAATTCTGATAAAATAAAAATTAATCTCGACGATAATGCCAGAGATGCCTTCCTGAAAATAAAAAACTCCTTAACTTCGCAAGATATTATTCTCGCATACCCGGACTTTACGAAAAGTTTTGAGCTAACTACTGACGCGTCAAATTACGCGATAGGTGCAGTTTTGTCACAAGGTGACAAACCGATAACATTCATTTCGAGAACACTAAGTACCACCGAAGAGCATTACGCAACTAATGAGAAGGAGATGCTTGCCATAATATGGGCACTCACTTCTCTAAGAAATTACCTATACGGTACTGCTCGTGTCAAAATATTTACAGACCATCAACCATTGACTTTCGCTCTCAGTAATAAGAACCACAATTCTAAGATGAAGCGATGGAAGTCAATTTTGGAAGAGTACAACTATGAGATCAAGTATAAACCCGGAAAAACCAATATAGTCGCTGATGCACTATCTAGGCCACCAAGATGTTGTCAAATAAATGTGTTAACAACAACTCTACATAGCCACGAAAGCTCGAATCAAAACCTTATCCAAATGGCGAATCAACCCATAAACGTGTTCAAAAATCAAATCTTTCTTAATGTCGGTAATACTTCTGAATATAAATTCGAAATCATCTTCCCAACATATCATCGTCATACTATTGTTGAACCAAATTTTACCTCAGAAAAACTTGTCGAAATTTTTAAAAAATATCTCAATCCTTCTGTAATAAATGGAATCAAAGCTGAGGAAGCGATTCTCGGAAAAATCCAAGAAATATTTCCTTCACATTTTAGCCTCTATAAAGTACTATTTTCAAGAAACATGGTAATAGACCTAACAGACGAAAATTTACAAGAAACCGAAATTCTTAAAGAGCACAATCGCGCTCACCGAAATAGCAGAGAAAACAAAACTCAGTTACTACAAAGGTTTTATTTTCCAAAAATGCGGGAAAAAATAAAGAACATTACGGATAAATGTCAAATTTGCAAGGAACAAAAAAACGATCGACACCCCAACAATATACCCTTACAACCTACCCCTATACCCTTATATCCTGGACAGATCTTACATATTGACCTATATTTCACTGACAATAAAGTTGTACTGACTGCCATAGACAAATTTTCCAAGTATGCTTTAGCAAGAATCGTAACGTCTAGAGCTACAGAACATATCAAGCAACCCTTAAGAGAGCTCATATTATCTTTCGGTGTCCCAGAATGGATTGTGGTTGATAATGAGAAATCATTAAGCTCAAATTCCATTCTATTCATGGTTGAGAATTTTTTCAACATTAAAATGTTTAAAGCCCCTCCATACGTAAGTTCTGTGAATGGTCAAATTGAAAGATTTCATTAAGATCATTAGGCTCAAATTCCATTCTATTCATGGTTGAGAATTTTTTCAACATTAAAATGTTTAAAGCCCCTCCATACGTAAGTTCTGTGAATGGTCAAATTGAAAGATTTCATTCAACACTTTCTGAACAATTACGTTGTATGAAAGCCGAACAAAACTTTAGTTCATTCTCCGAAATGCTCGACAAGTCCATTTACGAATATAATAGATCCGTTCATACCACCACAAACAAAAAACCCATCGAAGTATTTTTTGCACGAAATAAAATTAATAACCCCGAACAGTTACAAGAAGAGAGACAAATTGTCACTCAAGCAATCAAAGATAAGCAAACTGCTGATCTTAGTTATCATAATAAGAAAAGAAAGCTTTTAAAAATTTTGCAATAGGAGATACCATTTATGTAAAAATTAACAAAAGACTAGGCAACAAACTCACTCCTAAATATAAAAAAGAAATAGTAGCCGAAAACAAAAATTCTACAATAGTAACCAGGTCTGGAAAAATTGTCCATAAGAATCTAATTAAAAATCAAAATTCTTCTTTATAGGTTATTACCGCTATGCGCAGCGGATATACAAATATTGGATTACTCAAAGTCTCAATTGGTTAAGATAAATGTTGGAACCTCGAAAATACAGACAGGATCTTTCAAAATAATCCACATAATTGACATTGAACATTACGAAAACCTGACAAGGAATATAGAAAATACCCTGATAGAAACCACACGAAATCACCCCCTTTATCCTTACATTTCCCATGAAATAGATAAAATAAAAACCTACCTGGCAGGATTGAAAGTTGAAAATAAGAAAAAGAAAAGATCACTTGATTTCCTAGGTACCGCCTGAAAATGGATCGCCGGTAGTCCGGATCATCATGATTATGAAATTTTGACAGAAAAAATGAACAACGTACTCGAAAACAATAATAGGCAAATGATAATAAACCGTATGACCATAGAAAAATTAACGAAATCACCAATGTAACAAACGAAATATTTAAAATTGTAAAAAACGAAGTAATGAATAAAGACACTGAAACATTAAAATTAAAATATGAACTAGATTTAGTAAAAGAAGAATTAATAAATATAGCATACGCCATTCATTGGGCAAAAGTTAATGTAGTGAATTCTTTTATACTGTCAAATTCTGAAATAAAGCTAACAGAAGAATTTTTTAGAAAACAAAATACACCTTTCATAAATATTGACGAGGCACTTGATTTTTGTAATATTAAAATTGCCTCTAATGGTAAGAATTTAATTTATATAATTGATATACCAACAACAGACCCAGATATTTGTACTATGCTTATAATAAAAGCAGTAAAGATGGGAATAAAGATAAACGAAATTCCTTTTAAAAAAATTTTAAAATGTAAAAATAAAACATATGGTATAAAACAAGATTGTTTAGTAATAAGCGAACATTCTATTTGTAATAGTAGAAATATTGTAGATATAAGTAACTCTACGTGTATCCCCAACCTGTCGAAAAGCAAAATACCCACCTGTACCACTATCGATAACCGAAACACACCATCCATTGAAGAAATCTCGGACGGCATATTATTCCTTAACCAATTCAATGACTCGGTAATAATTAACAATGAGGCTATTCGATTAGATGGAACGTATATCATAAAACACTCAAACACCACAATCATTGTGAATGGGAAGATTTTCAAAACCAGCGAGATAACTAAACATCAACCTTTACCAGCTTTGTTGCAACCTAGATCATCAGTGCAAGAGTTCAAAGAGGTACTTTCTCTAGGAATGATAAAAGAATTACAGATGAATGGCACGGAACAGATTGATCTACTGGAAAGGAAAAATGCATTAAATATTGGGATTAACGTATTCCTGGTAATAATACTCCTCATAATAATAACAACTTTCCTTTATGGTAAAACAAAGAGAAACACCAACCAAGAATTCTCACCTAAAAACGAGCAAGGATCCATTACCATAGGAATTAGGGATTTGCCAAATCTAATAAAGCCATCAACGTCGAACGAGGGCGTTCGAATTTAAGCGGGGAGGAGTTAACGCAAGAAATGTTAACCTCAGCAGATAAATGTCCCACATCCAGATTCGCTTCCCACGACTCATAAGAATCACCAGGTGACTACGTGAAGGAATGTGATGACGAGGTGTCTGGAGACAGCACATGCAACAGCAAAGTGCAAACTCGGGTTGGATAGATTAAGTTACTTTTCAGTTAGATTTTAGGAAACTAATTCTGTTATAAGTTAGTTCTTAAGTAGCACTCGAATAAAGAGGTTCATCTTCATTAAAATAAAAAGTTTTTTTTTTTTTTAATACATTTTAAATTAAAATAAATTTAATTTATATCCAATCTATAGTATTATCATGAAACACGATTTTGTAGGTAGACATTTGGTCGATAGGTTCGCTGTGATCGCCTTACCGAGATCCCTTAACAAAAATTAGTATTACATTTGGACGCATAGATGGCCACGAGCTTTGTTTCTTCATGAGAATACTATAGAATTTATATACAATGACCGATCTAAAAAAACATTGCACACATTTTCGCTCTTAGGTGGTGGGGGAAATCCGATTTTTTTTACAATAAGTGCCACCCTAATACAAACATACATCAACAAAAGTGGATAAAATATTATGTTTTTGAAGCAAAAAGACTTTATTTGTAACCTTCGATACATTGCGGAAACACAATTTTTCATCCCTGTTCTGCTGCTAGTTTAAAAACAAATTTTAAAATAAGAAAAACTATTTTTATATTATAAACATCAAAATACTCGTTCTCTTATCTGATCACATAAGGGGCCCCATTTAGGATAGCCGCCCCGGGCCTCTAACAAGCTTAGTCCGCCACTGCCTCCATTCTTGCCAACAAAACGCACACAGGAATGGTTGTGAGTTGTAAGTCACTAGGCCCTGGTTCTCCACGAGCTGTTGTGCGACCCAATTTATTTATTTATATAACCATTAAAATTGGATTAAATATTTTTCCAACGTACCATAAAATCCTGGAGTGTAAAAAGGAGACATACAGCACTATACCACAATCTGCAGCCAGTTTTCTCCAATTTTTGGCAAAAAGTATATCCTTTTGGACTGCATACCGCAAAATCTGTTTTGGTAGCCGAATTTCATCCATTTTAACCACTCTTGATAAATAATCAGCATGTAGCTTTAGCGATGCAATAAACAGTGATGGTAAGCCCGACTCTAGATAATACATATACTTGGGGGTGTTGATTGGCAAATAAAAAACCGTAGCAAGTATTCCACCACCTCGAATCGCTGACCACCCCAAACTTGTGCACCATATAGAAGGATAGATTGCGCTGTTGCTTTATACACACCATATTTTGAGCTAACAGCAATAAGTTTATTGCTAAAAATTATTTTCCAATTCGCGCATATTGCTATTTTAGCCTTATCTACTTTGGTTTTCAGGTGCTTTTCCATGTTAAGGTTGTAAGCTAGCCCCATTCCTAGGTAGGTTTATTTTTTTACAACCTCCAGGTTATAGTCACCATATTTCCATTTTTCACTTGCCGCTATCCTGCCTGAGCCATTTTGAAAGACCATAACTTTTGACTTATTAACGTTGACTTCTAAGCCCCACATTGCGCAATACCCGTACAGTTTATTGATCATTAATTGCAGTGAACAAGCTGATTTCGCAAGTATAACTATGTCGTCTGCGTACATTATGACTTTTACTTTTGTGCTGCCAATTTCTACTCCACATGTAAGTGAGTCCACAAGATCATCTAAGAAGAGAGAGAATAGTAGAGGGCTTAGATTGCAGCCTTGCTTAGCTCCACGGTTTATTTCTAATTTTTAGGAAAGCTCATTTCCTTTATCAATATATGCCGTAGATTGTTAATATAGTTTTTCTAGAGCTCTGACAAACTTTGAGGATAATCCTAAATTATGTAGCTTATAGAACATCGCATTTCAATTTATCGTATCAAAAGCCGCTCTAAAATCCACAAACAATGTGTACAGTTTTTGATTTTGGTTCAACTTCATTTAAGCTATAGATGTAAGCACGAAGATGTTATCAACTCAGTGGTGATTCCTCTCAGTTCGCTAGGTTGGCTGCGCCAACCCTAAAATTTCGTCTTAAATACACGTATACTACAAACAATTTGTTTGTATTAAAACTTGAGAATAAAATATCCTTTTATGTTGATAAAAAAACAACACCCCAATCCGTTTAAATCATTATAAAACCAGCAAAACCTATTTAAATCGAGACATTCACTGCAACCCCTACGTGCTATATTGATCCCTTACAAAGTAGGAAAAGGAATCTCTTTTAATATTATTTGTCTTTCAATATTGGCCGTGTTAGCTACAAAAATTTGCGCCAACAAATCTCATGCAAATTACTATTATACTAAACTATTATTCCCGATGTGCTGTGTCACTCTATCTTTAAGAACAGACCCACAAAAATACCCACACAGGTTGGCTCTATTGAAAGAGCCAACGCCTGGGTAGAAAAATGTGAGTTGATTGCCGACCAGTACCCACCAGTGGAGAACCTGGTTATCTGAAGCAAATGTTTTAGTACGAATTTTATAAGGTTAACTTGAAAAAATCATAACTCTCATTCTACTCATCCGATCTTCAAGGTTAAGGTCTTTAAATAAAGCCAAAATGACACGCTACATTGTGTGAAAAAATCATTGAAAAGGGGTACAAAATTTCATACTAAAGGGGTGATTAAGTCTGCCTTCAATTCGATTTGCAGCATTCTAAATTTAAAAGTTGATGAAAAATTTCACAAATTGAAAAAACAAAAAATGCTTATTTTGGCTTATTTTCTCTACAATGTTTTACCATCAAACCTACATAGGTGGTGTTAAAATTTTTTAAATGATTTTTTACAAATAAAATGCATTTTAATTAAAAAACTGATCGACATAGCTTCATTGTATAATGATTACTCAAACAAATCTGCATGAATCTTTATAATTAAGGTTTTAAAATACTGTCAGTAAGATAATCGTTAGATTTATAAGAAAAATTACTTTTTTGTACATGGTAACCATGAAAAAAATGTAAAAACAATTTGAAGTAATGTTTTTTTACACCTACTTAAGGGTAGGTTTCCCTTGTTTCCCTTGATGTTAGTGCGTTAACTAATAGTTACATAACTTTGTTATTTGTGAAGACAATTTGTTGAAATTTGGTTTCTTACATTGCTAATGAATATACGCATACACGTATATCAATTAAAATTATATATATAGTAAATTAAATACTTTTATGAAGGAAAGACGTGGTTTATTTTTTTTAGAAAATCGGACTCCATTTTTCAAAGTACAGGGCTGCTATTAGAATAATTTTTTTACTTTTTACTTTTTTTTTTTGGTTTTATGAAAATATAAAACAGGTTTTAGGGAATAGACTCTTCAAAAAAAAAAAACACTTGAAAAAAAATCATCTGAAATTATATAACTTTGAACGAACGTTTTGAAGTATAACTTTTATATTTTTTATTTTTTTTCAATGAAGTAAAATAAAAATATCAGAATACGACTTCATGCAAACAGTGAATCCTTTAAAATTCATGTGTAGCTTGTTAAACAGGGTGTTTTAACAGAAAAATAGAAATATTACCATTTTTGAACTTCAAAGTCATGGGCTTCCCAGGTTTAATTTTAATATTTCTGATGTTCATTCTAATAATTGGTCTAGTGAATTATCTAAGACATAGGCCTTTCAAAACAAATTTTTATTAAATTTACTCATTAAAAATAGCAGTTTAACATTTTCAGATGTGCAATGTTATTGTGAAAAAAGGAGAATCTTTACAAGTTTAAATTATTTTTATTATTTTTTTTTGATATTTTTGCTATTTTTTTTATATAAATTTTTTAAAAAAGAGGTCTTTTTTGCGTTTTTTAACAAAAAAATGCTTTCCACACGCACACAAGGAAGTATGCAGTTCAGAGGAAATCCACTGCAATATCAGCGCCAACTCTCTTTGTTCTCTCTGCAGAACAAATATCGCAAATGCGCTGTCATATATTTTGTTCTTGTTTGTTCTCATATACATATATTTTTCTAAAATGTTTTTCTAATAGTTTTTTCTTCTTTTCTAATCTCGCAGCAGAAACAGAATATATATCCATATAAAAAAAAGCCTGTTTGAAATGCATTTTTTCTTCAGTTGACAGTTCGATGTCTGGATAGGAAAATTATTACATAGAGGTTGGGAGGCGGAGTGTAGTACAAGTGGGAAAAGTATATGGCATATTTTTTGCTTGTATGTTGCGTGATATAGTTTTTTTCTTCTTCTTTATTTCTCGTTTCGGACTTGTGTTTTGGATGAATATTATTTTATAAGCTCATGTGTCGGTGGTGGTTCAGAAAAATTTGAAAGGGAGGGTGGGAGGTTAGTCATCGTGGTCAAGCGTATCGCACATGCGCTGTCACATTTCTTTGTTGTGATTTTTTGTAATTGAATAATGTTTTCATTTCTTTTGGGATCTCAGAACTCAGAATGCGTTGAACATACAATGTTTTTTTTTAGCTGAGTAGACATGATATGAATGTGTCGTTGGAGAAGTTATGTCTTGGTTAAATTTCAAGTAGGTATTTGTATCTGTCTTTCGTGGCGTTTTAGGGATGTTGCGAGAAAAAGGGTTGGTTGGTTTGCACCAAAATTATTCATCAAAACAACTTAATTTTAAAACAAACCGTAAGAATGGAAATCTGGCTTTCCAAAAAGCTACAAAACATTACTGTAAATGTTGCCGTTGCTGTTTAATTAATTTTTTTTTATTTTATGCAATTATTTTATTAAATTTCCCCTCCCGCCCCAACAAGGGGAGATATTACCCCCTCCAATAGGATTTTTGCTTGTCTACTTCCCACCTACAAGTTCTGAATTTTTTGGCAGATTTTACGTGAATTTCCTAGCATGCAAAAAAAGGGGAAATTTAATTTACCCCTACAGCGACTATAGGGGATGAAAATAAAAATCTGAAAAAATTAGATAATTTGTTTTTCTTCATTTAGAGCCGATTTAGGCCCAATATGCGATGACCTTCTTTTAAAAGACCACCCTACTATACAAAAATATGTACATAAATATGGCTTGCAATTTGTTTTATAAACTTCAATTTTTATTTCCCAAACCTCTGGTAAGGTTATGTACAATCCAAAACCTATCTCCAGAACTCACAATTTGCTAAATAATGAAAAAAAAAAAAAAAAAAGCCCGAGGATGGATATATCATCCGAAAGTCGTTTAGAAAATTAAATATATTAGTGGAGGCTTTTTACACATTTATAAAAAAAAAGTTGTCAACAGCAGTTTAACGATTGAATATGGTGAAGGGGGTTATAAGGTATGTAAAAAAATCTATTTCCCAGAAGCGGAGTTTGAGGGGGGATTTGGGGGTTTCATATATCAGACTGTCATAATTGATTTTATATGAAATTTTATCTAAAAACAAAACAAATTATCCTTAAATGAACTCGGTATGATGATTTTCTGAAGTACATTTTTCATTTGAAAAAAAGTATTTTTTTCCATAAAAAATTGACTATCTCAAAAACTGATCAATGGTTATGCTTGAAAAAAATTGTCCTATAATTAAGGGCACAACAAGATATATTTTTACAAAGTTTCATTTAAATTCAACTATTTTTGGAAAAATGAAAAATAAAAATAAAAAGCAGAAAAAAATACGGGTTTTTGCCAATATCTCGGAAGTTTTGAGGTTACGTTAGAAAGTCATTTTTGTGAAAGTTGTAGATTTTTACCGGATCTACAACATTTCTATTGAACACTTTTCATTTTGGAGTCAATTTTAGTCGGAAAACGCAATAATACAATTTCCCCCCTCTTTTTCACCCCCCAAATCCCCCCTCCAACTCCGCCTCTGGGAAATAGATTGTCTTTACATTCCTTATAGCCCCCTTCACCATATTCAATCGTTAAACTGCTGTTAACAATTTTTCTTTTTTTCGATTCAAAATATGTAGGTAATAAACCTGCACTATATGTTATGTTAAATTACATTAAATATACATATGTAGTTACAATATATAAAAAATTTCTTTTTTATTTAAAAGCCCGTCTTACCTACCTACTCACTTTCAAAAACTTTAATTCCGTACCTTCATTTTTCATAATTATAGTCCAACCTAACCTACAATACAACCGCATGAATGAGTCGGTCAGTGACCGGTTCTCATATATCTCCAAAAAACAAAACAACGATAGCAAAAAAAAAGCTAGGTATACAAAAATTTCATTCGCACCGTGCCGTCGCCGCCACCGCGCGCGCCATGTCGTCGGTCAGTCCCAGTAGATTTCTGCAGCTCTGTCTCTGTCTGCTATGAACAGGGTTGTCAGATGTGGCGATTTGTCGCCAAACAGGCGATATGAATTTTGATTTGGCGACACGAAAATCGGTTTGGCGATGTACCTTAAAAATGGCGATATTTTTAGGTTTTGGCGATTTAAATTTTTTGAATCAAAGTAGTACTAGAAGTAGTAATTTTTTATTAAGGTTTCTTTTGATATTACATTAAACTTCTTATAACTACATTGACCACTTAATATTATGAATTACCGACTTTGAATTGGCCAGGCTACATAATTAATATTAGTATTGTTTTCTTTTTAACAGATTTCAGTAATTTTTATAAAATTGAATCTGAGTAACATTTATGTATATGAGTCCACTCAATGGGAAATATACTTTTTGAATTAAAGTCCTAATATCTTCGGTCAAAAGGTAAAACTCAGGAAGTACACAAAAATATACTAAAGAAAGTGAGAATGAAATTCATTTTTTAATCCAAGAGGTCTCATTTTGCTAGGTACCTATTTACTAACACATTGAAATATATGCACAGGAACTGTATTTCAAAATTTGCGGAACGTGACTTCAGCTTCAAAAAATTCTTTTCAACCTAATTTCAAAAGTATATTTTGATAAATTGTGAGTAGTTTTACCTAGTAACCGACGATAATGTTTCTTTTTATCTGATCTTCACTTAAATCTTGTATCTTTTTTATTGGTGTTTGCTAAAATTTAGGCATCAAAATATCGACTAAATCTAATTGCACTCAAAACTGAACATTGCTTTTTTCCCACCACTCAAATAATTTTATAACATTTTTGTGATTTTTGGATTTGGTCATTTATAAAGTGGAATATTTTAAAATTGGCGATTTTTTGGCGATTTATATTTTACCTTTGGCGATTCCGCTTTCTTAAACCTGACAACCCTGGCTATGAATAGCATGTTGTGCATAATTGGCCAGTTTATATTTCTGAGATCTCAGAGGGCTCAGAGGACTCTGAAATATAAACACGATTGCTCACAAAAATTCCTCACATTTCCCCTTAAGAACTGAGACTGAAATTTTTTGGATTCGCTTGCTCAATTATATTTTGTCACAGTTAATTACATAAGAAGAAAAGAAAAAGAGAGATGTATTGACTTCTATTTGAGGAATCCTGTTTATATTTTATCCTCCGGCTCTGTCAAAGAAAGGAGAAAAATTACTGAGCGCTCAAGAAATATAAACTGGCTAAATGTCTCTCTGCGCTGAGAAAAGAATAGCATAAGAGAGAAAGTTTAAATAATTTGCTAATAAGAAAATCGCATATTCTTTCACTAATACATTTAAATGCATTTACATGAGTTCTGAGTTTGCTTTTGCATGTAAATGTATTAGTGAAAGAATATGCGATTCTCTTCTTAGCAAATTATTTTAAATTTCTCTCTTATGCTATTCTTTTCTCAGCACAGAGAGACATAATGCACAACATGGATGCTATTCATAGCAGACAGAGCTGCAGAAGCGCACACAAGCAAGCATACATTATATTTATGTGCAGAAAGAATCTACTGGGACTGACCGACGACGACAGCCGGCGCGGTGCGGCGGCGCACAGTGGGATGAGAAGTAATTCTAGCGCGCCAAAAGTGGTATAAAAAATGGTCTCCAAAATGCGTAATTTTGTCAGGGATTGTTGTCAATACCTGGGCGTGAAAAAATCGACAGCCAGTTTTTGTAAAACGTCATGCACTTTTTTTTTATTCCTCGTTTCTTAGAAGGTTATGAATAATCTTAGTTATGAAGTCAAATAACTGCTTTTTTAAAATGTCGATATTGATCCTATTTAAGGATGAATATCTGCTAGATTTTTTTTTCTTGTTTACCAATAGTGTCATTATTATAAACAATCAATTCCAATAAAATTAATTCACTGGTTGTTTGTTATTTAAATAATTTCATTTAAGCAATTTTTATATCATTTTTTTTTTTTTGTATCATCATCATCAAGTCCTGTAACCCCGGTTGGGGCATAGGGCGCCAACAAATTGTTTTCATCCTTCACGTCTTTCTCTGGGAGTCTGCTTCTGCTAGAACTGTTGATTTCCATGTTGTTCTTGGTCTTCCAACCCGCCGTGCACCCTGAGGATTCCATTCAAATGACTGCTTTGCAATTTCATCGTTTGGTTTCCTCAGTGTGTGACCAATCCATTGCCATTTACGCTTTCTTATGTCAACGTCCAGCCGCTCTTGACTTGTCCTGCGCCACAATTCCTCGTTTGATATAATTTGTGGCCAGCGAATTTTTAGAATATGGCGTAGACAACGGTTCACAAAAGCCTGCAATTTCTTTGAGATGGTAGTCGTGACTTTCCAGGTTTCGCAAGCATATAACAGCACGGATTTGACATTGGATTCGAAGAATCTCAACTTTGTGCGCAAGGAGATTTGACATGATTTCCAAATTTGGGAGAGAGAACCGAAGGCTGCGCGAGCTTTATTTATTCAACTTTGAACGTCCATTTCAGTACCACCATTTGCTAAAACAATACTTCCAAGGTAGTTAAATTGTTCAACCTCTTCAACTGGCGTCTCCTGTATTAAAATACGCTGATGTGTGGAGCGGCCTGTGAGCATTATTTTTGTCTTTTTGCTATTTATTTTTAGACCACTTTGTTTGTATAGTCTGCCAAAAATCCGGAACGTCATGGAACCTGTTTCCTATACTTCCATTAGCTAGTCCAATATGTATACTTACACTCCTATAAAAATCGCTACCAACTAACAATTTTATTTAACTTTTAATGAGAGATAACGTGAGCCACGAAAGTCAATTTGCTCTCTCTGGTGACTCAAGGTCGGTAATGTATTCCGTTATAATAAGTTGTCGCGTGTGTTTTCTGCGTTTTTTGGGTTGTTTTATTTGATAAACACTCAAATTTTCTTAAAAATAATACATATTAATTAAATAATTAAATTTATCCACCGAATTATCGATTATTAAAAAAAAAACTGTAAATCCTATTAAAGTGTGAAAGAATACGTGCAGAAAAGTTCCATGTAGGTTAAAAATAATAAACAGGTAAGTGTTGCCATTTTAAAGGTTGAAATTGATAAAATAATAAAGAGCTGTCATATTATGTGCGGCATATTTAGGAGGATATCCATAGAAATGGCTTCAATTTTGAAAAATTCAATATTATTTGAAAAATTAAGGGAAAAATATCGTAATCAAAAGTTGCTGACTCGAGAATTAACACCAACACAGATTTACTTCACATGGTGCTAGTCTCTTCGGATCCATTTGTCTCGTCAGTGCGAAAAGCAACAACAAAAAACAAAAGGGAATATAATAAGGAAGTTCGCAATTTATTATTCCTACAAAATGACAAAAATGAATCTGAACATGATTCCGAAACGAGTAGTAATAGTGACTCGGAATAAAAAGTTTAAACAAATAAAAATTTTAAGTTTTTCTTTTTAATTTTAAGTTTGAAAACTATTTTTTCAAAAAGTATTTACAAAACCAACTACATATATGTATATAGTCAAACAGAGAATCGATTTTCGAATTTAAAAAGAGCTATATAATGACATTCAAACTGTTGCTGTTGTTTTTTAATATTTGTTTGTCCACTTTCTTGTCCCTAATTTTTGACACTACCCTGGAAAAATATTAAAAACGGCTGCAACGACCTCAAAACTATAAAAGCTTATCAAAATTGGGTCTTTATTCCATATAATTACCCCAAGAATACTTTTGGCGCGCTAGAATCGCTTCTCATCCCACTGTGCGGCGGCGACACGGCACGGTGCGAATGAAATTTTTGTATACCTAGTTTCTTTTGCTTATATATATATGTTTTTTGGAGATATATGAGAACCGGTCACTGACCGACTCATTCATACGGTTGTATTGTAGGTTAGGTTGGACTATAATTATGAAAAATGAAGGTACGGAATTAAAGTTTTTGAAAGTGAGTAGGTAGGACGGGCTTTTTTGAAATTCAAATTATGAGTAGAGTAAGGCCTGGTTCACACGAGATTGTACCGCACGATTTTTTACAGTATAAATCCGTGCGGATGAGCAGTGGCGTATATATTTTACATAGAGCCTTTCACACGACGGTACGGCAAGAAAACGTACTCAGCTAAGTACGTTAATCGAATACTCAACGGACTTATCAAAAAAATCGAATGAACCGTGACGTATCGTCTTCCAGTGGCGTATAGTTTTATATAGTCTCGTTCACACCGTTTAAATCCACGTTGGGTATTTGTTCATTGGCATAGAATGAGCTTCAGTGGGGAGAAAAGCCGATGTACATAAAAAAAACTAATCGACCGATATGGTTGGTTTAAAAAAATTATAACTCCGGTGATACTCATTGGATCTTGTAGGTTAAGGTCTTAAAATAAAGAAGAGGAATGAGGCAATAAATATGCGTTTTTAGTTTTTCAAAATTATAAAAATGTTCACCAACATTTGAATTTAGAATAAAATAAATGGAATTGAATTGGGCTTTATTCAACCTTTTAGTATGAAAATGTTTGCCCCTTCTCAATGATTTTTTTACACAATATAGCCCGTTATGTCAGCTTTCTTTAAAGCCTTTAACCTTGAAGATCCAATCAGTAGAAAGTGAGCTCTAATTTTTTAAAGCCATCCATATCAAATTTTAATAAAAAAAATCCATGTAGATAACGGGATCTTCTCGCTGGTGGATGGTCGTGGACAATGGTCCAAGCAGGTAATTTCAATGCAATTGTTTTGATTTTTCGATCAATTTAAAATCAAGATTGTATCGCTTATATACCACGTATGATAATGAATGAGGTATCAAAATAACCGTAATTTTATTTATATGTAATATTTAAAAACAGAAAGAAAATTCATCAATGCACTAAAGAGATATGAGTTCATATGAGAAAGCGCTTAAATATTACCGTTATCTCCGTCCATCGGTATTCTAGGACTCTTATTTTTTTAATTCATATTTATATCAATAATTTCTATCATCCATCCAAATTTCAGCTCTCTAGCCCTTTCCCTTAAAAAGATAAAAATAAAATACTTCGCAAATTCAAACTTTTCCATTCATTTTCATTAAACTGCAGCTATTCGAGTTTTAAACGAATAAATATAAATATCGTGTGAACACCCGATATTTGTTCGGTAAAAACCGAATGCGATAAAAAACGTGCGGTACAATCTCGTGTGAACCAGGCCTAAGAAAGCGTAAGCTTGTGAAAAAAGCTTTTGAATTGAATTTTAAATAAAAAAGAATTTTTTTAAAACTTAAACAATTTTGTATAGATTGTAACTACCTATATATGTATATTAAATGTAATTTAACACAACATATCTGTGGCAAAAAGGAATAACAGCATAAGTGACTTCTTGTAACTTTTCAGGAGGTGATTTTTATGCTTTGAAATTATGTGGTAAAAAAACTATGAGGGTTAAGCAAAACATTTTGAAGCTCATGGATAGTAAATTTAATATGTAATTTTTTTCCAAAAATATTACTAATGCTTTTGTTCCTTTTTGCTATTTCGAAACTAAATTTGTTTAAGTGTACTTATGTCGTTTTTTGTATTAGAGATTCCAACATCTTTTATGTACAAGTGGATTTGTGTCTTTTTTCCCTTTCTCAGTTGATAAATTTTCAATTATTAAGTCATCTTGTGCTGTTTTTAAACAAACATTTTTTTTATCAAGTACACTTACGAGTATGATTTTACGTACCAAAATTTTGTTCTACAAGAAATATATTGACTTCTTAACAGTACCTTCTTACCGAAAGTCTCCGAAAATTTTAAAAAAATAATGAACGTTTGTTGACTCTTATTTTCTTCTTTTTTTATTAAATAAGTTTAAAGAACAAAAATTAGAATGTACATGCATAAGTTTTTTAAACGTCAATTTCTTCAATTTCTTTTTCCTATTCTTATAACAAAAAAAATAAAATGCACGACTAGATCGCACGTACTTGCTCTTATGTTCAAGTTGTGTGGGGCTTAAGAACTTTAAAAAATATTCAAGTAATTATAGAAAAAGTATAAAAAGCATTTAAATCGTTCTTTTAATTGTATAAACAGCCTGATAAATAACTTAGAGCTCAAAAAAAAGTATGCCATTTGATTACTTGAAAAAATATAAATATCTGCAAAAAAAAATTTTAAAATCGTTGGAGCCGTTTTCTTAAAAATTAATTTCTTATATATAAAATTTTTGTAAAATTTTTCAAAAAAAAAATTGGTATGCCAATTTTGAGTATATATTAATATACATTTAAAACTGAAATTTCAAAATAGTTCATCAACCCGTTTTTGAAATATTGAATTTTCAAAAGAAAATTTGAATCTTTTTTTAAAAATCCAAACATCCAAACTTTATTTTTTTAAAAATTTTGGTATGCAGTATTATTTATATTTTAACAAAGCTTTTGTGAAAAAAATTTCATTGAAATCGGATGAGCGGTTAATGAGAAAATCAAAAATCAAAAAACCGTTATATGGCAGGTACCATTAATAAATGCTTCTGGTGATTTTTTTTCTTATTAATAGGTACATCGTATCTACACTAATACACTGATTTTTTTTTATCAAAATCGTTGGAGCCGTTCTTGAGATAAATTAGCTTTTCCTTAACGGTTGTATGGCAAGTACCGTTATTTTTTGAGCTAAAAAAAAAATTTCAATTTCCCCTCTGGAGAGTTACAAAAAAACCTTAAGTTCAAAATTTTAAGAAAATCGCTTCAGTGGCTTAGGCTGTAGGTTGAGGTACGGACAGACAGACAGACAGACAGACTGACAGACAGACTGACAGACAGACAGACAGAATTTTGCCACCCACTTTTTTCGTGTTCTCTATCATCGTAATGTCATGTTTGATTGTTATCTCGAAATTTTTTTTTTGCACGAATCCAAAACTTGCCCTATAGTACCTATATCGCAAGTAAAAACAATAGAATTCAAAATAATAAATTAATGAGTTAAATTTAATAATAAGTAAAGTAGAAATATAGTTTAATTAGGTAATGAATTATAGACAAAAGGTTTTTTTTTGTGAAAACATAAACTTAAATATGTTGTGTAAGAAGTAAAATTAATATTCTTCATCACTACTCAAAATGTCAGCATGGACTTCAAAAGTATCAATCGGCGCTTTAATTAAGTTTTTATAAAAATCATGAAATTCGGGTTCTATGAAATCTAACAGAAAAAGTAAATCCTCAGCTTTTTCTTTTGATATTATAGGTTGATTTTGGATAATTTTAAGATCAGACAAGTTTGATATACTTTTACCACGCTTTCGGAGGTTTATTGTTTTAAATGGTTCTTCCTCACTCAGACTGTATTTGTACAATAATGTGCCGGCATTATCCTTTGCATATCGAATCCACCGAAAATCTTGCCATAAGTATTTTTCCCCGTCTGTGTTTACCTTTCGCCACAAAAAAGTATCTTTTGAAGCCTGCGCAAAGTCAAAAAAGTTCGAATTTTTCATTTCAATCACTTTAAATGGGTTTACATCTCTCAAAGAAGCCACCAGATTTAGCCAGTCTCTGGGATGGTGTATTTTTGCCGCTGTGTTCTTTTTATTTCTTTCTATGACTGAATGGTCAACATCGCATTCCATATGCGTATGACCTGGCTCAAGAAATTTATGGTCGATAGTAAGGAGTTCTGAGCTTCTTTCCAAAGCGGTTAAAATCATGAAGCTTACGGGCGAGTTTTTGTTTTGTCCTGCGCATGAGTCAGTCGCTATAGAAGATTAAGTTTCGAACAAGATCTGGTACTCGTGTTAAGTGCTCATACAAACATGATGCGATCTCGTTTCCACCTCTTTTGGCTATCCCTTCGTGCCACATGTAACAATATGGTTTATCTGTTGCTAGATCATGGATAGTTAAATTATACGTCCAAAGTTGGCGTTTATAGAATGCAATGTTTGACCTTAAAAAGGGTGTAGGTAGGCATTGTTGCAGATCGAAAGCAAATGCTGCAGTTGTGGGGGTTGTTTTAGCCAGATTTTTATCAATTTTTTTTGCAGGAATAAGCTTCCTCTGCTTTTTTGTGATGATCTGTTTGAAGCTGGATCAAATCTTCTTTTTCTTCAATGGTCTTATGCTATGTTTCCACCTAAGGTATATCTCAGTTTAGATTAAATAAATCTTTTTGGTGTTTCCACCGCACAAAAAGATTTGAAAAAGATTAAATCTGACAACACTTTCAAAAATGCAAATGGCGCTTCAATTTTTCTTATGAAGTGCGAAAGAGATAGAATGTTTTATTCGAGCCAAACAATGAAGAACTGAATCGAGTCTCGAATGAATCGTTCAGCACCATGTTAAAATAGGTTAGTTCGATTTGTAAAACTATTTGTCCTAGGAAGATTTAATAAGATTAATTTCTAACCTCCAAGATTAACGAAATATATTTGTATGGCAAATCTTCAAGATTTAAAGAAGATTTGAGGTAAATCTTATTAAATCTCAGATTAGCGTTAGGTGGAAATGCAGCATTAGACAATGAAATTTTGGTGACATATTTATCACAAGTTCTGCATGTATCTATTTTAGGAGATTTGATCTTGAGGTTCGTTTCATGAAAAACCTGGGAGTATTTAACTAAAGATACTGGGCTCTGCGTCTCTAAGCAATACAATTGAAACATTTTTGATATAGTAAGACCAGGTTGCAAGTACATTTGTGAAGTATCTCGTCTTGAGTAATGACTCTCATAGATGGGAAATCTTTTTATTTGATTTTTTATTTCTTCAGTCTTGGATGGAGGAAGTTTATTTCCTGGCTTTGAAAAGCCTCTTTTGTCACATAAATCCATGTCTGATGAATTGATTTTCTTTGCAATTACGCTGCGTATAAGACTATTTGTTTCCCCAAAACACTTTAAAAAACATTTTTTGCAAACGTCAACTTTTTCAGCTGCGATTTCAATAAAATATGTTATAGTTTTCTGCCTGTGTTTTTGATTAATGCCTGGTTTTTTTGGTCGGGTGGTTGCTTTCTCTTTAACAGCCAATAAAGAGTTTAAGAAAAGAACTCTTTCGTTATAATTATTTCCTAGGCCCCAGTAGCGATTAAAAATATTTTCTTGGTGTTGGGTCGAAATTTTATCGTTGCATTTTTTACGGCAAGGAGATAAATAATGTATCGCTCTGGCCTTAACAACTTTTCCAGTTTTCGTCTCATAAGATAACCCTTTATTCCGTCGTTTTTGTCAATTTTTGGTAACATTTTTATCAGTGTTTGAAGAAGTCGATTCTTCCACATTCATGTCAATTTCTGGACGTGAATGCGGTGTATTATAAATAACTTGGTTTGAAGAACATATGGTTTTTCCATATTTATGTCAACCTCTTGGAGGTTACTTAGGTTTACAGTTTCCACAGAATCTATATTATCTCTTTCTCTACTTTGAGAAAATTCTAACACAGTTTTTTCAATAATTTTACCCCACCGTTCAAGGCTTTCATCGGTGTCTGAAGAAACATAATAATCGGGAACATTTATAGAGTCATCTGAGTCCCAACGTTGATTCACTACTGGGATATTGTCTTGATTTTTATTTTCTTCGACGTTAAAAAACTCTTCTGACACAAATGCTTCCCCTACAAACAACAAAAATCATGTTTCAGTACTATAACAATGATTTTTGTATTTATAATAAAATTAAATTAAGCTTAAAAAAATAATCAATGTTCAAAAGCTATTTATCCCTTTATTTTGGAACATAAAATACTTAAAAAGAAGATGACATTTAATTGCAGACTCATTTATATTATGTGAACGAATCAAGGAAAAATCATTATTTAATAATTTGAAGGTCCTTACAACTGTTATTCCAATCAAATTAACAGTAAAAAAAAATTTTTAATTTTAAAAACTTCGACTAAAAGTTGTACTCACGGTTATCTATCACTGTAGGGTGATTGAAGTTTTTCCTAATTGCCATTGCCAAAATTCTGCTTGCACGTGACTCCATTTCACTACACTTTTACAATATTATTATTATAATTTTACTGTTATCACTTTTCTTTTTTACACAACACCAATGCACCTAATGCGCAGCAATTCACTTGGAAAAACAACTGATTAATAAAACAAGAAGTATGTTGTAATGAAATGTAAAACAACACAAGTCAACTCCCAGCTCAAGTTTGTCCACGGAATAATGAAATATGTATACTTATTTTCTAATAAATTCAGTAACGACAAAAAGAAAAATAACACAAGTCCAGTTATTTGCTTAATACAACCAAGTTTTTTAACGGAATAACAGCACAAGTATAGTTGTGTCTTTACCTTAAAGTAACGACGTGAATGGAAAAGAAGAACAAGTCAACATGTGTGTTAAGGAACAAAAACATTTATTTTTGAAAAAGGGCTCAAGTCAACCTGTGGTTGTTGTACAGAGAATGATCAATACTGAATAACAACATAAGTAGGTATACAATTTTTAAGGAAGATCATGACTTATGCTTTTGTTCCGTTTGCATGTTTTGTGGAAAATAACTTATGCTATTATTCATCTAGCTATAATTTTGTAACCGTTAAAGATAATAGCTGCGTTTTATTATCGCTCATAACCCATATGGTTCACCTCGTGAAAATAAAACGATGTGGGTTAGTGCAAAAGCAGTGCTGTATATCAGTCTCTTTTTACTTGCGATATAGGTACTATAGGGCAAGTTTTGGATTCGTGCAAAAAAAAAATTTCGAGATAACAATCAAACATAACATTACGATGATAGAGAACACGAAAAAAGTGGGTGGCACAATTCTGTCTGTCTGTCTGTCTGTCCGTACCTCAACCTACAGCCTAAGCCACTGAAGCGATTTTCTTCAAATTTTGAACTTAAGATTTTTTTGTAACTCTCCAGAGGGGAAATTGAAATTTTTTTTAGCTCAAAAAATAACGGTACTTGCCATACAACCTTTAACGAAAAGCTTATTTATCTCAAAAACGGCTCCAACGATTTTGATAAAAAAAAATCAGTGTATTACTGTAGATATGATGTACCTTCTAATAAGAAAAAAAATCACCAAAAACATTTATTAACGGTACCTGCCATATAACGGTTTTTTTGATTTTTGATTTTCTCATTAACCGCTCATCCGATTTCAATGAAATTTTTTTCACAAAAGCTTTGTTAGAATATAAATAATACTGCATTCCAAAATTTTTGAAAAAATAAATTTTGGATTTTTAAAAAAAGATTCAAATTTTTTTTTGAAAATTCAATATTTCAAAAACGGGTTGATGAATTATTTTCAAATTTCAGTTTTTAGTGTATATTAATATAAACTCAAAATTGGCATACCAAATTTTTTTTTGAAAAATGTGACAAAATTTTTATATATAAAAAATTTATTTTTAAGAAAACGGCTCCAACGATTTTTATTTTTTTTTTGCATATATACATATTTTTTCAAGTAATCAAATGGCATACTTTTTTTTAGCTTTAAGTTATTTATCAGGCTGTTTATACAATTAAAAGAACGATTTAAATGCTTTTTATATTTTTTCTATAATTACTTAAATATTTTTTAAAGTTCTTAAGCCCCACACAACTTGAACATAAGAGCAAGTACGTGCGATTTCTTATGTTTATATGTTTTTCATGTAAGCACTTGTCTCTTTTCCTCTCTATTCCTTATACTGCTGAAAAATCTCTGACATCCATTCACAATGGTAAATAGCCCTCTGCCGGCCAGAGTGAAAACCTTTATCTGGGTTATTGAAATTAACCTCGATAGAAACCTAGATCCCATGTTGTTTTTGTAATACATGTTAAAAGATAACCTCGACCCAGACCCAGAGATAATAAAACGCAGCTAATGATACACTAAAAATAGGCTATATGAATCTCAGATAGGAGATTGCGGTAGTGTCACTTACTCAATTTTGACATAAGTCGACTTATGCTGTTATTCCTTTTTGCAACAGATATATTTAATTTTCTAAGCGACTTTCGGATTATATATCCATCTTCGGGCTTTTTTTTTGGTGACTGATGTTGTTTGCCAATTGAATTATTATTGAAGCTAATATTACTTCACGGTTACGGTTTGTTTTAAAATTAAGTTGTTTTGATGAATAGTTTTGGTGCAAAATTGTTTCAAACTCATCATTTTGAACAAAAAATATTTTTGTTTCAAAGTTTTGGGTTTGAAAACAGTTTTTGCTGAAATTGTTTATTCAAAGAACTTTATTTGAAAATAAACTATTAAAATGGACTTCTGGCTTTTCAAAAAGTAAGTGTTGCCGTTGTTTCTTAAACAATTTTTTTCTGTCTTATACAATTATTTTATTAGATTGCCCCTCCCGTCCAAGCGGGGGGAGATATTACCCCCCGCCAATAAGAATTGAATATTTGGCAGATTTTACGAAAATTTCCAAAAAAAAGAGGAAATTTAATTTACCCCTAAAGCGACTATAGGGGATGAAAATAAAAATTTGAAAAAATTAAGGAATTTTGTTTTCTTCATTTAGAGCCGATTTAGGCCCATCCAAATATAAAAACTAAAAAAAAAAAAACACACCCTAGTGTACAGTCATTTTTCCATCGAGCCATGTTGGTCCATGTAAGCCCCCCTATAGAAGAGACACACTACTACTTTTTGGCTTCTGTTTTTTTTTAATCAGACAGTTGACAGCTTCTGAACTATAGCTATCGCTTCAAGAATTAAAAAAAAAGCATACTGAGCATCGTCACCACGTCAAGGTAAGTAGTATCAGAAGATGAAAAAAGGGAACAAAAATATTATTAAATATTAAAAAAACTAAAGATATTAAAATGTTTTTACCTGCTGAAATGCTCACATTTCTTTTTCTCCTTCTCCCCAAAAAAAACTTCTTCGATCTGGCGTACATTTTGGCATCGAAAATCCTTCTATAATAGTTAAAAAATGTATTTTATTTTAAAATAAAAAAAGAGAGAAAAAATAGCCACATACATATATACATATTTCTTGGAACTCGGGGATCACACAACTCCAAAAGCTGGTGGTTTTCGTAGAACAGAACCAATTTGTTTTTCATTTTCCTCTTCCAAAAGTCATCATCTCTTTCAATTTTTAACCGTAGAAAGTCGCAGGAAGTCCATACACCAAAATAACAAGTTCCTGAACTTGATAGTAATAGTTGTGGTTTTTTTTAACTCCCATTTGTCACCTTGTTTTTGGAGATAAGTTAATTTTTTGACTCTCGCACCTTCTTTTATTTGTATGTTTTTTATAGATGAGGGACATTTTACCTCGCATATTGCGGTATCTCCAACCATGCCATCAGGTGTTGCGCCAAGAAAATGCATTTCACTATCAATTATGAAGCCACATTTTTGGACTTCAATCTCTGCTTCTACTTCAAGTTTTTCAATGGCGTTTTTTTTCGTTTTGTTTGCCCCATAGCACACTGGAAGAGGAAAACGTACCATAGAGCGAGGATTTTATTATATTGTGGTAGCTGGACACGTTTTTCACTTTGCAGATTCTCCCGAAGTTAGAAGCCGTAACCATTTCCTTTCTTATATCATACCATTGTTTGCAATTTGTCTGATCTTTCGTTTTTTTTTTCCATTTAAAATCTGGATGTATAGTTTTTTTCTAGTCTCTCTGCAACTTCCTTTTTCTTTATTTCTATTACTTGAGGTGCTATATCAGGCATTTCTGCAGAGTCCTCAACATCGCCATAATGTTTGTCGGCGGGAGTGTTCCGTTTTCTTGGAGCAGGTTTTTTCAGCGACCGCATCAGCTTTCTTTTTCTCAGTGCGTTTCGATGTTTGGTGTGTTTTTGACTTGGAGTGTGAGTTGTTTGGGTGCTCGTCTTAGCGAATTCCGTAAAAGCTCTCTTTGAATCAAACTGCACAACGGCCAAGGCACACCTGTTGCTGTATGACTGACCCAAGGAAAAGTTTATTCGTTTGCCACCCACGTATTGGCAAACAACACTATTGAATTGTTCGCAAACATTTGAGTCATATCCGCAAAGAAGACTTCCTGCGTTTTGAACCATTCTCGATGTATACAGATTCACACATTCCATGATTCCTTCGGTTGAAAGTTGTGTTATGGCGTTTTTTTCTTCGATGTCCACACCGGCGCAAAAATACGTAGCACATTTTGAGTGGCTTCCAAAAACGTGGTAAGGGACATTTAAGATGTTTGTTTGTAACAATTTAAGCTTCTCGTCCTCCTGGCACTCGTGGTTTTTTCGGTATTGAGTTGCACATTGTATGCTGTAAATTTCGATTGTTCTATCGAACGTTGTTGGCCAGATCACAGTACGTACACTATGACTAGCGGTGTTTTCACAGTGCAACACTATGAAAACAATAAGTTGACCAAATAGAAAAGACCCTTAACAATCAAAGTGTATCACTCTGATGTTTGATTATTTCACAGAAAATTAACCACTGACTGACTGTTTTAGAATTAAAATATTTTATTTTCTTAATCGATATTTATATACAACTTAAAAACTTACATACTAGTAAAATGTGAAGCAAAAAGAAAGAAAACAAAAAAAAAAAAAACAAAGTGTGTATTAATAAAAATTTGGATGGCAATAACATTGGTTAATGACCCTTATGCTGACAATGCATAAAACACTGCAGGTAGCTCGAGTTGAATTTATTTAATATTATTTTCGCTGATAGTGCAGAAGGCACTGCAGGTCATTAATTTGAATAAAAATAAAAATAACAATGAAAATGAATGTAACAGCAAAATTATGAAAAGAATAAAATAAAATTCTGTTTAGAAATTAAACATCCTGGCCCGCGCTGATGATCCACGGGTTCATCAGAAAAGGATTAGCTCAAACTGATATGGTGGAACTTGATGGATCGTGTTTTCCGTGGGGTCGGTGTTGGGGGATAGAATTTTTGACGGCACCCCTTGCAAGCTAGGAGCCCAACTATTGCTATGGCGATGAGTAATCCAAGTAAGCTCAAGATACTATGAGGAATACTATGATAATGGATCTGAGTGGGTAGCTCTAGTTGTTGATGTCTAATCTGCTCTCGAAGTTCATTCAATTCTTGATTGAAAGAGCTGGTATTTGATATATTATATTGAATTGGAGTGAGGTGAATCGCATTTTGAAAATGCACATCATGAATTAGTCTGGTATATGAAGCTTGAACTTTGGATGAGTAAATTTGTTGGCCTTGAAGTGTTAAGTGCTTATCTTTTGCCACACAATAGGGTTGAAGTTTCAGCAGACCATTTCCTTCTAATGATATAAATGATGTTTGTCGCTTGCAAACTACATTAAGCACAGTTTCTTTATTAACTGCAAATATCCATTGATTTGATTCCGGAATTTTTGTCCAAACTGAGTTGGCCTTTATAATTTTTATCTCACACGTTGAAAGATCTGAATTATTGTTTAGTAAGCTGATCTCGCACATATTTAAATTAGCTCCAGATTGATAGACGGGAGTTTGCCTACATAAGTGATGGTCTCCATTAGTAGTAGTACATCTAGAGAGTTCATCTTCAGTTATTGGATAAAATTGGTCGTGGTGAGCACTTACAGCAAGAATGTCTGTTGAAGGTTGTATGGTTATGAAAGTTTTATTAGATGCTGCCGGAATGGGAATCAGTGTGTATGCTATAAATTCTTCTAACCCGAGTAAAGGCAGTTCAATGTTAAAGATGATGTGATTTGAAACGATGTGTCCTTGACATTCATTAGTTTATAGAGCTGTAGGATTTGGTCAGGTTCTACTGGAATCCGAAGACCTGGTGGAAGATGACTTCTTATTTTACCAACTTCATGTTTGAGTTGTTGATACGTGATTAAAAGATGATTGACTCGTCCTTGGTGAGTATCTGACAAAACGTCTGCTATGGAAGTTTGCATTCTTTGAATATTGATGATTATAAGTGTAACGTGAGTGCACCAGGAAAGAAATTGTTCTTTCATTTTGGTTTGGTATAATTCTTCAGTGACATTGTTTATACGATTAAATAATTGACTTAGCTGATTATCGAGTGCAAGTTGTCTCTTAGATATATCGTCTTGGCTTAACTTCATGATGTTGACCGTCGAGTCTAGGATGGAAGTGTGGTTTTTCAAGAGTTCGTTGAGATGGTCTTCGTTTGATTGGATGCCTTCTAATCTTTGAGACATTTCATTCGCATACTTTGAGTCAAGAACTCCGAAAAGTGAATTTGCTATGTTTCCGACAATGTCGATGGCACCTCGTTTAATTCTTATAGAAGGTTTGGTTGATGGAATTATGTTATCTTCATTTAATTCGTGTTTAATTATCCGGAGCTGTTGTATAACTTGAGTGCAGAGGTCTTTTGAAGAAAGTTTATTGCAAATATGCTCGAGTATTGCAGTGCTATTTTCTAATGCTTGGAACTCTCGCTGGTATAGCTCAAGATTGTAGTACACTACAAGGTTCCATTTGTCGTGAACAAGACTTATTGTTCCGTGTCGGTGAAAATGAATTCCCGGTGACGAGTTGTTGAACTTTATAACCTCTATGTTACTTGCAAATACAATCGGGAAAAGTAGGCCAATCAACAACAGTGTAGTGAACAAGTTCGGATTTGCCGACTGCACCTTAGCTTGAATTGTTGATTTTCTTGCTGCCTTTGAGGATGATGGTTCATTAGGATCAGAATTATCATTTCTTCGTTTTCGTTCGGATGATGGTGTGTCTGTTTGAGGCTCGGACTCAGCTTCATTAGTTTCTAAAAGTGGCGCAAGCTTGTGTATTGGACGCCGCAATACGCCAGACTTTGTTCGTACGTCTGCGACCCGTACCAGGCCATCCTTTCCATAATGCACCTTTTCGATTCTACCTAGTGGCCATTTCATTATGGGAGTGTTATCTTCTTTCATAATAACCACGGTACCAAGTTTAATATTTTTGGATTGCGTTTTCCATTTTGTTCGATGTTGTAGTTCATTTAGGTATTCTTGAGACCATCTATCCCAAAATTCTTGTTTGATGTGCGATACTAACTTCCATCTTGTTAATAAAGTACTCTTGATCTGTTCAGATTTGTTATCAACGACTGCCCTTAATGAGTCCCAATCAAAAAATGACCAGGTGTCAATACAGTCAGGTCGTTTGGATTTAGAATTGCTTCTATTTCTGTAGTGACTGTGCAAATCTCTTCGTATGTAAGTGAAGGTGTGGCTATTTTACATTGTAGCAAATGCTTTGCAGATTTGACAGCTGCCTCCCATAATCCTCCAAAATGTGGAGCTCGTGGGGGAATGAAGTGGAAATCGATGCTTTTGGTACTGCATGAAGTTGTGATTTTGTTTTGGGCTTGTTCTGAATATATGCTTGTTTTGAGCTCTTCTAATTGATTTTTGGCACCGACAAAATTGGTGGCATTATCGCAGTACAAATTTCTTATATGGCCACGTCGACTCATAAATCTCCGCAAGGCTCCAAGAAACGCATCTGTTGTTAAATCGCTGACGACTTCAATGTGTACCGCCTTTGTAGTGAAGCAGCAAAATATGGATAAATAACATTTTTGCGGTCGGCTACCTCTCGTTCGGTAATGAACCCATAATGGACCGCAAAAGTCGACTCCTGTATTGATAAATGGGCGTGCTGGTTGCACTCTTGATGCTGGTAAATTTCCCATCATTTGAGAATACATTTTTTGTTTCATCTTGATGCAAAATGGGCAGTGCTGGACAATGGAGCGGTAAATATTCTTGCCCTTGATTGGCCAAAAACGTTGTCTCATGATTGCTAGTAGGCCTTGTGGCCCAATATGGTTATTGTTGCGATGTAGATCCGTCATAAGCATTTTCACAAATGGGTGAGAATATGGCAACAGTATCGGGTGCTTGCTGTCGTAGGGTAAATTGGATGCTTGCAGTCTGCCTCCAACTCGCAGAATATCTTCTTGGTCTAAAAACACAGCAAGTCCTTTCAATGGACTCTCCTTGTCTAGTTCTTTGTGTGCCTTCAGGAAGCGTATGTCTTTATGGAACCCGTGATTTTGTGTTTCCTTGACAATGGATTGCAAGGAGATTTCTAGTTCAGAGGTTGATAGTGGCCATTCCCTTCTGACGACCTTCTTCGGGATTTGTCTCACGGATTTAATTCTATCCTTGAACTCACCTGACTTGATATATTGGATAAATCTAAAACAGTAGGCTATGATTACCTTTAGTTTGTTAAATGAGTTGGAGTGCCTTATTCCTTCGAAGATGCTGTGATCTACGTCATTAGTGGTCAATAAAGCAACCTTCTTCTTTTCATCTGTCCACGTTTTGCTAATTTTGTATGGGGGTGGCCACATTGAATCCGAGCCATGTAAAAATCTTGGACCATATTTCCATAGTGAGTGATCCTGCAGTTTCTCTGGGGATATGCCTCTCGATAGTACATCTGCTGGATTTTCGGCTGATTGCACATGTCGCCATTGATTAGTTCTGGATAGAGATTGGATGTTGGCAACTCGACGTCCAACGTAGGTCTGGAATGATTCTGCATTTGAGTTAATCCAGCTCAACACAATTTGGGAGTCAGACCATAGAAAACTATTGGCGTTATCCAACTTTAGGTCACCTTTGACTCGTTTTGAAAGTTCAGCAGCCAATTGCGCTGCACATAATTCTAGACGTGGAATTGTCATCGATCTCATGCCTGATGCTGTCTTAGTAGTTGGTGCAACTCGAGATTTTGAGCACAGCAGTCGCACTACAATTGTGCCGTCTTTATTAAGTGATCTGATGTACACAGCAGCTCCGTAAGCCTTCTCAGAAGCATCTGCAAACGTATGAATTTGCATTGATAAAGCAACATGATGACCAAAAACATGTCTAGGAATTTGGAATCTATTCAATTCTTGGAGACCTTGGTAGTATTTATTCCACCTGGTATACATTTCTTCTGGTAAAGCAGCATCCCAGTCGTATTTGAGTTCCCACAATTCTTGCACAAAAAGCTTTGCAACGATCACTACTGGAGCGACTATTCCAAGTGGATCAAAAAGACGTGCTATATCTGATGCCACAGACCTCTTTGTGAATCTTTTTGACGTTTTGAAATTTGTTTTAATGCAGAATACGTCTGACTTGGGCCGCCATATTAATCCAAGGGTTTTGACAGCGCCTTCATCATTGTCGTCAGTGAGAGAAATCTCCTGGTCTTCAAATGGAACATTTTCAAGTAATTGTTGGTTATTCGAACACCATTTTTTTAACTGGAACCCTGCCTCCCGCAGCAATGACGATAATTGTGACTGCATGTCTTTTACTTCTGTTATACTGTCTGCACCCGACATTACGTCATCAACATAGAAGTCCTTGAGCGAAACTTGCGAGCCCAATGGATACTTTGCAGAGTATTCTTGAGCTAAGATCTGGAGGCATTTTGTGGCGAGATAAGGAGCTGAAGTGGTTCCATATGTCACGGTATGAAGCTTATAACATCTAATAGGTTGTGTTTGCTTGGGTCGCCACCATATCAACTAGAAATGTTGATCTTCTTCTTGTATGCAAATTTGCTGATACATTTTTTGAATATCGGCCTTTATAACGAATTTTGGAAGTCTGAAGCGTAATAGTATTGTAAACAATTCATCTTGAATTGTTGGTCCGGCATACAGTACGTCATTTATTGACAGATTAGATGACGTCTTTGCTGAGGCGTCAAAAACGACGCGTAATTTTGTGCTACTACTTTCTGGCTTAAGAACACAATGATGGGGCAGGAAATAGTTTGGAGTTGGAATTGATTTGGAATCAATCTCTGTCATGTGACCCAATTGGATGTACTCGTTCATGAATTCAATGTATTGTTTGTATAGCTCCGGGTTTCGATCTAACCTGCGCTCCAACGCATGAAATCGACTGAGAGCAATGTCACTAGATGTTTCTAGTTTATTTGGGTCGTCAGCAAAGGGTAAACTGACAACGTATCTTCCAGATGCATCGCTTGATGTTGATTGGTTGAAATATTCCTCACATTTTTCTTCTGCCAATGTCCGCTTTGATGTTGAGCATGGAATTTCTTCGGTTTGCCAAAATTTGCTGATCGTTTGTTCAAGGGATGATTCTTCGGTAAATATTCCGCAAGCCTTAGTTAGTGACGACCCTTTATTTATTTTTCCTGTAACTATCCACCCTAACAATGTGTTTTGTAGTAGTGGTAGATCAGTTCCAAGCTTAATTTGCCCAACGCAAAGTAATTGATGGAAAAATTCAGCTCATATGAGTAGGTCAATGTTGTTTGGTTTGTTGAATTGAGGGTCGGCTAATTTTATATTCTCTGGAATTTTCCATTTAGATATGTCAAATGTTTGTGTTGGCTGTGGCGATATAATTTGAGGCAATACGATCGCCTCAAGTCTGGTGGTGAAGTTGGTAGCGTTAGAATGTAAACTTATGTTGGCTCGCCTTTGTGAGTCACTCTTGGATTTTCCGATACCTTGAATGATCATGGGGCAAAAAGATAATGGTATATTTAGTTTTCGAATCATTCTTTCTGTAATGATGTTGATTTGTGAACCAGAATCTAGAATTGCGCGACAGCTGATGGTTGAGCCGTCTTGAGCCATCAATGTTATGATGACGGTACTGAGGAATACGTAACCTTCTTTCTTGTTCTTGTCTAATGCAGCTAGTGTCGCATTATTATTCTCAGATATAATGGATGTTTCTGGATTTGGTAGCGCGATGCCTTTGGCGTCAGAGCTCGAAACTGATACACTTGATTTTGATCGGGTGAATTTGGGTAAGTGCACTAATGAATTGTGTTTCTTACCACATTTTGTACAGCCTCTAAGTTCGCAGTTGAAAGATGCATGTCCATCCTGCAGGCAATTTACTCAAAAATTGTTTTTTCTCACGTGGTTTAATCGTTCTGAAGGCGTAAGGCTAAGGAATGCACGACATAAATATAGTGGATGCTGAGCCCTGCACAAGGTACAATTTTTCTTCTGAGTGGTAATGGAACTGGTTACTCTTGAATAGTTTCTCCTTCTTTCCTCATCTTCATTTTTGCTACCCTTACCGCCAATTGCCTCTAATGATTGAAACCGGGTTTCTAAAAACTTAAGAAAGTCATCTAGTGGTTGCAGTTCCTTTGGGTTGGTGAGGGTTTGCTCATATAGCGTATGGGTTGATTTATCAAGCTTCTTCGTTAACATGTGAAGCAGTATTGGATCCTATTTACCAATATCTAATCCAAGATTTTTGAGGCCATGCAAACATTCTTTTATTGTATCATGAAGGCCTTTTATTGCCGCAGTGGATGCTGCCTCTGACGACCGAGACGGCTGACCTAAAAGTCGGTTTAGAAGAGCGGATACTTGAAGTCTGGGATTGCTATATCTTTCTTGGAGGAGCTTCCAAGCTGACAGATAATTGTCCTCAGACAGAGTCACATGTCTTATGACTCGTTCTGCTTCTCCTGTTAGATTTGTTTTAAGGTAGAACATTTTTTCACAGTTAGACATTTTTTGTTTGTCTACCATCTGGCTAAACAAATCATGAAATTGGGACCACTTTAAGTAGTCTCCATCAAATTTTGGTAGCACTATTTTCGGAAGATTCATTTTTGTGGATTTTGTGCCTGATGGCTGATACATTGTGGTATCTTCGTGATTCTGTGCTAGTTTAACTAAAGCATGATGTACTTTCTCTTCAAGCTTTAACCTGCGGGTTAGGGGCAAGAATATACCCGAGGTAGGCATGCCTGTCGTAAGAGGCGACTAAAATCCAAACTCCGTATACTGAGATTGATGTATACAAAACTATGCAATGAGCAAAACAATAAGATATAGTACCCCAGGTACTGGAAAATCCACCCTCTTCGGAGGTCGGCTCTATGGATTCTGGGGAGAGCCAATTATTGCATTTAATAAATCCCTTCCTAAAAAGTGCAAGGGTATCTCGATCACCACCATCTAAATCGAGTATAAAACAATCTAAATTCGGGCAAAAGAGTCCACCCGTCACGCCAGCGCGCGCCAAAAAAGACTCAGATAAAACAGAAAATCTTGAAAAAGATAATAGCGAACTTCGACGAAGACTTGATGAAGTAATAGAACTTTATCAAGAGCTAAAGAAAGAAGTCGATCTTCTTCGAAAAGAAAATGAGATGTTGAAAGGCAAAAATTCTCCAATAAACTCCAAAGCTAGCTTGCCACAAGTCAATAATTCTAGATATGAAACAGACGAAGAAGAGCTAGCACGTGAAACGGAAAAGTCCTCAAAGAAACGATTAAGTAAAAAGCGTAAAGCTGGCTCTTCACCTGAGGCAGCCTCGTCCTTTGAAATAGTAGTCTCACCAAAACATGCGACAGTAAAAGAAAAACCTGTTAAGGAGCGGCCCCCGCCACCGATAAATGTCATCGGTATTGCGGAGTATAACAAGTTGCAAACCATATTAAAGGCATCACTACCATCGTCTTTTAAAGATATTTCGCTCAATAACAACAAATGAAAAGTATGTGTGAAAGACCCTGAAAGTTATCGTCTTCTGTCACGAAAACTAAACGAAGAAAAAGTAGAATGGTATACCTCTGAAAATAAGTCAGAAAGACCCTTACGTGTTGTGGCGAGAGGTTTACACGCATCATGTTCAAAAGACGATATCATTAGTGATCTAAAAGAGCGCAACTTCAATATCTTAGATGCAATGAACATCGTCAAAAGAGAGAAACAGAAAAAAGAGGGCGAAACGACAGTGGTACAACGTGGCCTTCCACTTTTTATACTGTCGTTCGATAAGACTGAAAAACTAGATGAAATTTATAAAATTAAAACAATTTTAAACATCGTAGTCAAGATCAAACCTCTAAGAAAGAGCACAAGGTTAGTCCCTCAGTGTAAACGCTGCCAAGAATTCAATCACACCCAAACCTATTGCAAAAAAGAGCCAAGGTGTGTAAAATGTGCCGGAAAACATCTAACCGCTGACTGCAACGGTAAAAGTGAAAGTCCACCAACGTGTATTAATTGTAATGGAAACTACCCGGCAAACTATAGGGGCTGCGAAGTAGCTAAAGAATTGCAAAAGCGAAGATCAAAATCTGCCCAAACGCAAAGAAAACCACCAAGACTAATTAAAAACGGAACTCCCAAGATTTTTAAATCAGGGAAAGCTTTAAATCAGGAAAAGAAAACAGTGTCAAAACCTTCGGACAAAATATCAAAGCAAGGTAATACAGAAACATATGCCCAAATAGCGGCCAAAAATAAACCCGCTAATAATGATACTGAAACAGATCCGGTTTCGAAAGTCTTTTCAATAATTCTTTCGAAACTTGAAGAACAATGTGAAACAAATAAACTTATCTTTGATAGGTTAAGTAAGCTCGAAAATTGTTTTCGGCCCAAACCTCTTTCAAAAAATATATGATGGAAAAACTTAAAATTCTTACATGGAATGCCAACGGATTATGGCTTAAACTAGGAGAATTAGAGATGTTTATGCAGGAAAATGATATCGACATATGTTTGATATCAGAAACGCATGCAAAAAATGAATCAAATCTTAAAATCCACGGGTTTCATGACTACCACGCTGTTCATCCGTCAAACAAAGCAAGAGGTGGATCATCGTTATATATAAAAGAGTGCATTGAACACTCAATAGGCTTGAAAATAGAGGTGGAATCAATGCAATTGAGTAGTGTTCAGGTTAGAACTAAAAATATTTTTCTCAATGTCTCTTCAATATATTGCCCTCCGCGTTGCAAAATTGATAAGAGTGAATTTACGACACTGATAAAGTCACTAAGTCCAAACTTCATTGTTGGTGGTGACTTTAATGCAAAACACACCTTCTGGGCCTCAAGATGCATATCTCAAAAAGGTCGAATGCTATATGAGGCAGGAATGGAAAATAATTGCGATTTTCATTCAACTGGAAAGCCAACTTACTGGCCAACTGATCCGTCAAAAATACCTGACCTAATCGATTTATTTATGGTAAAAGGAATACCCTCTAACTATATTGAAATTACAGAGAGCTTTTGATCTCTTCTCGGATCATTCTGCCGTCATACTCAATACGAGCGAAAGTCTTATAAAAATTGAAAAACCACCCTGGTTAACAAACGGTAAAACCAACTGGGATGGATTTAAGAAAGATATCGAGGACAGCGTTGAATTAAGAATATCATTACAAACGTCTCTCGAACTTGAAGACGCAGTAGATACCTTTGTTGATATGATACAAAAGGCCACATGGAATAACACACCTTATCAAAGGGAAATGCCGCGCCGCAAAGATATAAAATATCCGCAAGATATAAAAGATTTAGTGAAAGAGAAAAGAAAAGCACGCAAGAAATGGCAGCGAACCCGTGCTCCTCAACACAAAGCTAATTTAAATCGATTGTGTAATTTGCTTAAAACGAGAATATCAGATTTCAAAAACGGTGAAGTTGAAAATTACCTCGAAAATCTGACAGCAGGAAAAGATTCCAATTACTCACTTTGGAGAGCTATAAAAGTAACAAAAAGACCAAAGCTTCCAGCGCCTCCTATTAAGAAAGGCCAAAATGAATGGGCTAAAAGTGACAAAGAAAAAGCTATGGTATTCGCCGATTACCTGGAGGAAACATTTAAGCCTTTCGATGGACAAGTACTCAACGAAAATTTTAATATGAATTTAACATCAAATGACAGCTACATAATTAGAAATGCTACACTTGCCGAGTTAAAAAGAGAAATAAAGAAGCTTAAGTCCAATAAAACTCCAGGTTATGACTTAATCACGGCAGAAATTCTAAAAATGCTTCCTCGTAAAGGTTTGATCAACCTTCTTTATATAATAAATGCCGCCCTTAGGTTAGAATATGTTCCGAGCCAATGGAAAGTGGCGGAAGTAATAATGGTTTTGAAATCTGGCAAACCATCTCATGAAAAGAAGTCTTACAGACCAATTTCGCTTCTTCCTGTAATATCAAAAGTTTTTGAAAGAATACTACTCCTTCGCCTGCAGCCGATAATAGAAGAAAAACAATTAATACCTGAACATCAGTTCGGATTTAGAAGAAAGCATTCGACCATTGATCAAGTGCATAGGATAACCGACGTAATTGAGAGAGCTCTTGAAGAAAAGAAAATCTGTTCGACGGTCTTTTTGGATGTGTCGCAAGCGTTTGACAAGGTGTGGCACGAAGGCCTCAAATTCAAATTAAGACAAGTTCTGCCTGAAGGACTTTATAAAATTCTAAACGAATATCTAGAAAACAGACTTTTTCGTGTAAGACACGGAAATGAATATTCTAATTTCAAAGAAATAGTGGCTGGGGTACCACAAGGTAGTGTTTTAGGTCCAATTCTGTACCTTCTCTTTACACGTGATATACCTCAAACAGAAGACACTATCGTAGCAACGTTTGCTGATGATACTGCAATACTAGCAGTAGGCAAAACGATTAACGAAGCTACGATTAAATTACAAAATGCTCTTAATAATGTTAATGAGTGGACAAAAACATGGCGAATAGCGCTCATTCTTTTATTGTATCATGAAGGCCTTTTATTGCCGCAGTGGATGCTGCCTCTGACGACCGAGACGGCTGACCTAAAAGTCGGTTTAGAAGAGCGGATACTTGAAGTCTGGGATTGCTATATCTTTCTTGGAGGAGCTTCCAAGCTGACAGATAATTGTCCTCAGACAGAGTCACATGTCTTATGACTCGTTCTGCTTCTCCTGTTAGATTTGTTTTAAGGTAGAACATTTTTTCACAGTTAGACATTTTTTGTTTGTCTACCATCTGGCTAAACAAATCATGAAATTGGGACCACTTTAAGTAGTCTCCATCAAATTTTGGTAGCACTATTTTCGGAAGATTCATTTTTGTGGATTTTGTGCCTGATGGCTGATACATTGTGGTATCTTCGTGATTCTGTGCTAGTTTAACTAAAGCATGATGTACTTTCTCTTCAAGCTTTAACCTGCGGGTTAGGGGCAAGAATATACCCGAGGTAGGCATGCCTGTCGTAAGAGGGGACTAAAATCCAAACTCCGTATACTGAGATTGATGTATACAAAACTATGCAATGAGCAAAACAATAAGATATAGTACCCCAGGTGGCAGTCCAGGTTCACTGGAAAATCCACCCTATTCGGAGGTCGGCTCTATGGATTCTGGGGAGAGCCAATTATTGCATTTAATAAATCCCTTCCTAAAAAGTGCAAGGGTATCTCGATCACCACCATCTAAATCGAGTATAAAACAATCTAAATTCGGGCAAAAGAGTCCACCCGTCACGCCAGCGCGCGCCAAAAAAGACTCAGCTAAAACAGAAAATCTTGAAAAAGATAATAGCGAACTTCGACGAAGACTTGATGAAGTAATGGAACTTTATCAAGAGCTAAAGAAAGAAGTCGATCTTCTTCGAAAAGAAAATGAGATGTTGAAAGGCAAAAATTCTCCAATAAACTCCAAAGCTAGCTTGCCACAAGTCAATAATTCTAGATATGAAACAGACGAAGAAGAGCTAGCACGTGAAACGGAAAAGTCCTCAAAGAAACGATTAAGTAAAAAGCGTAAAGCTGGCTCTTCACCTGAGGCAGCCTCGTCCTTTGAAATAGTAGTCTCACCAAAACATGCGACAGTAAAAGAAAAACCTGTTAAGGAGCGGCCCCCGCCACCGATAAATGTCATCGGTATTGCGGAGTATAACAAGTTGCAAACCATATTAAAGGCATTACTACCATCGTCTTTTAAAGATATTTCGCTCAATAACAACAAATGAAAAGTATGTGTGAAAGACCCTGAAAGTTATCGTCTTCTGTCACGAAAACTAAACGAAGAAAAAGTAGAATGGTATACCTCTGAAAATAAGTCAGAAAGACCCTTACGTGTTGTGGCGAGAGGTTTACACGCATCATGTTCAAAAGACGATATCATTAGTGATCTAAAAGAGCGCAACTTCAATATCTTAGATGCAATGAACATCGTCAAAAGAGAGAAACAGAAAAAAGAGGGCGAAACGACAGTGGTACAACGTGGCCTTCCACTTTTTATACTGTCGTTCGATAAGACTGAAAAACTAGATGAAATTTATAAAATTAAAACAATTTTAAACATCGTAGTCAAGATCAAACCTCTAAGAAAGAGCACAAGGTTAGTCCCTCAGTGTAAACGCTGCCAAGAATTCAATCACACCCAAACCTATTGCAAAAAAGAGCCAAGGTGTGTAAAATGTGCCGGAAAACATCTAACCGCTGACTGCAACGGTAAAAGTGAAAGTCCACCAACGTGGGGCTGCGAAGTAGCTAAAGAATTGCAAAAGCGAAGATCAAAATCTGCCCAAACGCAAAGAAAACCACCAAGACTAATTAAAAACGGAACTCCCAAGATTTTTAAATCAGGGAAAGCTTTAAATCAGGAAAAGAAAACAGTGTCAAAACCTTCGGACAAAATATCAAAGCAAGGTAATACAGAAACATATGCCCAAATAGCGGCCAAAAATAAACCCGCTAATAATGATACTGAAACAGATCTGGTTTCGAAAGTCTTTTCAATAATTCTTTCGAAACTTGAAGAACAATGTGAAACAAATAAACTTATCTTTGATAGGTTAAGTAAGCTCGAAAATTGTTTTCGGCCCAAACCTCTTTCAAAAAATATATGATGGAAAAACTTAAAATTCTTACATGGAATGCCAACGGATTATGGCATAAACTAGGAGAATTAGAGATGTTTATGCAGGAAAATGATATCGACATATGTTTGATATCAGAAACGCATGCAAAAAATGAATCAAATCATAAAATCCACGGGTTTCATGACTACCACGCTGTTCATCCGTCAAACAAAGCAAGAGGTGGATCATCGTTATATATAAAAGAGTGCATTGAACACTCAATAGGCTTGAAAATAGAGGTGGAATCAATGCAATTGAGTAGTGTTCAGGTTAGAACTAAAAATATTTTTCTCAATGTCTCTTCAATATATTGCCCTCCGCGTTGCAAAATTGATAAGAGTGAATTTACGACACTGATAAAGTCACTAAGTCCAAACTTCATTGTTGGTGGTGACTTTAATGCAAAACACACCTTCTGGGCCTCAAGATGCATATCTCAAAAAGGTCGAATGCTATATGAGGCAGGAATGGAAAATAATTGCGATTTTCATTCAACTGGAAAGCCAACTTACTGGCCAACTGATCCGTCAAAAATACCTGACCTAATCGATTTATTTATGGTAAAAGGAATACCCTCTAACTATATTGAAATTACAGAGAGCTTTTTGATCTCTTCTCGGATCATTCTGCCGTCATACTCAATACGAGCGAAAGTCTTATAAAAATTGAAAAACCACCCTGGTTAACAAACGGTAAAACCAACTGGGATGGATTTAAGAAAGATATCGAGGACAGCGTTGAATTAAGAATATCATTACAAACGTCTCTCGAACTTGAAGACGCAGTAGATACCTTTGTTGATATGATACAAAAGGCCACATGGAATAACACACCTTATCAAAGGGAAATGCCGCGCCGCAAAGATATAAAATATCCGCAAGATATAAAAGATTTAGTGAAAGAGAAAAGAAAAGCACGCAAGAAATGGCAGCGAACCCGTGCTCCTCAACACAAAGCTAATTTAAATCGATTGTGTAATTTGCTTAAAACGAGAATATCAGATTTCAAAAACGGTGAAGTTGAAAATTACCTCGAAAATCTGACAGCAGGAAAAGATTCCAATTACTCACTTTGGAGAGCTATAAAAGTAACAAAAAGACCAAAGCTTCCAGCGCCTCCTATTAAGAAAGGCCAAAATGAATGGGCTAAAAGTGACAAAGAAAAAGCTATGGTATTCGCCGATTACCTGGAGGAAACATTTAAGCCTTTCGATGGACAAGTACTCAACGAAAATTTTAATATGAATTTAACATCAAATGACAGCTACATAATTAGAAATGCTACACTTGCCGAGTTAAAAAGAGAAATAAAGAAGCTTAAGTCCAATAAAGCTCCAGGTTATGACTTAATCACGGCAGAAATTCTAAAAATGCTTCCTCGTAAAGGTTTGATCAACCTTCTTTATATAATAAATGCCGCCCTTAGGTTAGAATATGTTCCGAGCCAATGGAAAGTGGCGGAAGTAATAATGGTTTTGAAATCTGGCAAACCATCTCATGAAAAGAAGTCTTACAGACCAATTTCGCTTCTTCCTGTAATATCAAAAGTTTTTGAAAGAATACTACTCCTTCGCCTGCAGCCGATAATAGAAGAAAAACAATTAATACCTGAACATCAGTTCGGATTTAGAAGAAAGCATTCGACCATTGATCAAGTGCATAGGATAACCGACGTAATTGAGAGAGCTCTTGAAGAAAAGAAAATCTGTTCGACGGTCTTTTTGGATGTGTCGCAAGCGTTTGACAAGGTGTGGCACGAAGGCCTCAAATTCAAATTAAGACAAGTTCTGCCTGAAGGACTTTATAAAATTCTAAACGAATATCTAGAAAACAGACTTTTTCGTGTAAGACACGGAAATGAATATTCTAATTTCAAAGAAATAGTGGCTGGGGTACCACAAGGTAGTGTTTTAGGTCCAATTCTGTACCTTCTCTTTACACGTGATATACCTCAAACAGAAGACACTATCGTAGCAACGTTTGCTGATGATACTGCAATACTAGCAGTAGGCAAAACGATTAACGAAGCTACGATTAAATTACAAAATGCTCTTAATAATGTTAATGAGTGGACAAAAACATGGCGAATAGCGCTCAATGAAAGTCAGTCCACGTGGACCTTACGTATAAAAAAATAAATAGATTGCCCGTCTTTCTTAATACCGGTCGTGTACCATTGCGAATGAGGCAAAATATCTGGGAATGACTCTAGACGCGAAATTAAAATGGAAGCCGCACGTAAAAAAGAAATGCGAAGAATTAAAAAGTAAATTAAGAGATATGAACTGGCTACTCGGTAAATATTCCAAGCTTAGTATTGATAATAAGTTGATTTTATACAGGCAGGTACTTAAACCTGTCTGGACTTATGGTATACAACTCTGGGGTTGTACCTGCGATACAAATTTAAATATCTTACAAACGTTTGAAAATAAATTGCTTAGGTCATTTGTAAATGCGCCATGGTATATAAGAAACGAAGATCTTCACAGGGATTCCTACGGTTCGAGACGAAATTGAGAGTTTCGCACGAAAACATAGAAATCGGCTATTAGATCACGCTAATCCAACGATTATTGACATTCTTGACGAGTCGAATTTAGTACGCCGTCTGCAAAGAACAAAACCTTCCGACTTGGTGCGGTGAACACAAAACCGCTTTAAAATCGCGGAATAAGCAGAAACTTTCACCGGAAAGTTACCTGCAACACGTTACTTAACTTCGTTAAAAATAAATTGCTAGATAAGTTTCAACTTAGTTGCAATCGGGAAGTGGAGGTGGTTTTAGTGTAGTAAGAATCTCACACTTCTATGAGCACGCGTTTTCCGGTCCTCATAGAGCCTGATGCAGGTTTTGCACCTACCCACGGACAAAAAAAAAAAAAAAAAAAAAAAAAAAAAAAAAAAAAAAAATTATGTACTTTCTCTTCAAGCTTTATGAATTGATTCGTGTCGTACCCGGCTATTTCTGGATTATCCATGAACTCCCAAATGGAATTATGGATATCTTCTATCTGCATCCAGTGTCTCTGGATGGTTTTCTCTTGAAGCTCATAAAACTGCTTTGACTCTCCAGTGCGTTCTGCATGACTTAAGGCTCTGTGTAGAGAGGCGATAATAGCTTCTTGTTTACGCATGAACCCTTGCATGTCTTGATTTTGATTTGTAGGTTTTTTATGGCCTTGATGAAACTCTGATTCGACATTTATTGAGTAGGCCCCTGCGCCTTGTGCGCCAGGTTTGCCAGTGTCTGACTTTGTTTCATCTCCCTCCTGTGATGGGGGTTTGTGAATCTCTTCCCTCTTTTTCTCAAGGTTTGCTATTTTTGTTTGGAATTCTTCCATATATTTGACGTAGATTGCCTTAACAGAATCATAGTACTGATTGGCATAATATGGATGAGATAATTCACTCGGATGATCGTCACGTATTATTGAATCTGTAGACTCAAAGTTCGTCCAAAGGTCGTCTAATTTAGCTACTAACTTCTGATAATACGGGAGGGTTTTTCGATCTTGACCATCCTTCTTGTAGTTAATTATTATTTTTTGGATGCTTTCTCCAGTCTCTTTCTGCCTTATGGCCTTTTCTTCTATTGATGTCATCTTTTGATTTGTGACTTCTATTGATGATGGAAGTCTTCAATGGATGATGGATGAAAATCAATAATGTTTTGTTCACTGGTGAGAGAAGCAAAAAGTCGGGGTCACCAAATGTTTGTTTCGATTGTTCTATCGAACGTTGTTGGCCAGATCACAGTACGTACACTATGACTAGCGGTGTTTTCACAGTGCAACACTATGAAAACAATAATTTGACCAAAAAGAAAAGACCTTTAACAATCAAAGTGTATCACTCTGATGTTTGATTATTTCACAGAAAATTAACCACTGACTGACTGTTTTAGAATTAATATATTTTATTTTCTTAATCGATATTTATATACAACTTAAAAACTTACATACTAGTAAAATGTGAAGCAAAAAGAAAGAAAACAAAAAAAAAACAAAACAAAGTGTGTATTAATAAAAATTTGGATGGCAATAACATTGGTTAATGACCTTTATGCTGACAATGCATAAAACACTGCAGGTAGCTCGAGTTGAATTTATTTAATATTATTTTCGCTGATAGTGCAGAAGGCACTGCAGATCGTTGATTTATAAATTGAATTAAAAAATAAAAGTATTTAATTACATCTGCTGATAGTGCAGAAGGCACTGCAGGTCATTAATTTGAATAAAAATAAAAATAACAATGAAAATGAATGTAACAGCAAAATTATGAAAAGAATAAAATAAAATTGTGTTTAGAAATTAAACAGTATGCCTTTTATGATCTTGTCTATTGCAGAGGAAAGAATTTTTCTACTCATAATGTTGTACTTCGTATTTTTTGAAAAATTTGATAGTTTTTTCCGTATTTTGAAAAATTTGATAGTTTTTTCCGTAAGTTGCTGAATAGGTTAACTTAACGCATTCGATCTTTTGGATGGTATGGTTGGGAAAAGGTTTGGCCTCCAAAAGTTTTTTTTTTTTTTTTTGCAGTCATCGACTATCTCTCGAGCCGACAACATCGTCTTCCGATCGTTATAAATCTGGTCTCTTAACCTTCGGATGACAACTGGGGTGTTCCATCACCCCAGACAATTTTCTTTTAGTTGTAATTTGGGTTTTGCTTGGTTTTCTTTTCTACCGTTCTAGGTATTTGTCGTTTAATATGTCAGATTTCAGTTGATGATAAGAAGTCCAAACAGTGGCCTGTGGTTTTTGAGTACGGTGGAATACAATATGCACTGGGGTGACGCATCACCCCATGTTGTCATTCATGTATGCGAAAATTTTAATGAAGTTACCCTCTAGAGTCATTTGAAGGGGAGCTTAGCCCCCCCTTAATTACAGAAGCAGTAAAGATATGTAATTTGTCCAGAATATTGAGGGAAAAAAAATCAAGTTTTCATGATTGAATAGCAATTGTGCTGCATTTCCTGAAAATATGAGAGAGACTTGCATCAACTGGCCTTTAGTCCTTTTAACTACCCAGCAATATTTTTTTTTTGTATTTCCTATTTTCTGTTTTTCTTTATGTCAATGAAGTATTAAAATCCCATAAATATTTGTTACTATCCGTACAAATACTGTTTTTGCATTAAATTTTAGCTGGGGTGTTCCATCACCCCTGTTGTGGTGTATGTAATTTTAAAAGTGTTGTCATCGGAAGGTTAAAAGTTGGTGATTTTCCATTCCCTTCCGCAATCCATACCCTTTCCGTGGTCTTAATACATTTCCTGTGTAGTGCAAGGCAGTGTATAATATATATAGTGCGAACAATTATTTAAACATGGCCTCAGGGCCACCAGTGCTTTCGGGCAATCGGTTCGAGCTGCTAGATCAGCCGTCAAACCCCCCTAAGAGAAAAAAGAAAGAAACTTCCTTTTCCCCAATAGACCTTAATATTGACCTTCCATCCCATTCTAATAACTCTAATCCCAAATTTATAATTATTTCCCCTGCTGACTCTTCTAAGCCCTTCACATCTTTCAGCGTCTTTCTTATTAAAAAACTAACCCAACAACAATTGCTAAATTACCTTCCACTACACCCTCCGCTATTTCAACTTTCAACAAATACAATTTAAAGTCCGCTCAGTCTAACCATTGTATATAAATCTAATAGTATTATCATCAGACGAAATTTTTTCTCGACTCCTTCACAAACCAGATGGCGTATGATCGCTTGTCAGTGAAAGGGAAATTAAAAATTCCCTTACTCAGAGAAAAAAACAACTAAGCAAAAGAGCCCATAATAAAAGGCAGATAAAAACAAGAAAAACTGGTTCCAAACGACAGACAAAACAAGAAAAACTGGTTCCTTTTTCGATTTTTTTGTGTTTAGGAATAAGGGAGAGGAATAGGATAGGAACATTGTAGCATGTAGCATGTGGGTATATCTACTTGCGACTACGATAAGTTTTTTTTTTAGAAGTCAATGTAAAAAACTGATGGTATGAGCAGAGCACACGAAAAATGACAGAGAAAAAAACTTGTTTGTGGTTTCGGGTTCGATTTGTTTGGTTTCTCTTGTCTGAATTCTGGTAGTTTGTTTTGAAGTAAGAAAAAGTATACTTAAAAAATATTGAGATAGAGAAACTCATTCGAAGGTAGTTTGAGTTTGGTTTTCTTGTACCAGAAGTTTTTCAATTAATTTATTTTCAATATTCAAGCTAACTCTAAAAGGAGTTTGGAATCTGCCTGCCTAATTGGAGTTTTGAGTGTTTTCTTTGCTGAAATGTGATGTCAATTAAGATCTATAATTTTTAGCTATTGATATGGGTGGACAGTTATTTTGCGTTGAAAACATGAACCAAGAATTTATTTCATCTTAAAATTGTTAGGGCTTAGAGTAATTTAATATTTAAATCTTCGTGGAAACTATTTTTTTTTTCTTGCAAGGTTATTATAGTTTTTTTTATCGTTAATTAGGTAGGTACCTACTCCTGTGTTTCTCGTCTTAAGCGATCAAGTTAAAATAAGAGGGAGTTCCAAAATATCAATACAAACGTTGCATTATAAAAGTTAAAAAAAAAAAAATTAAGTATACCTATGTATGTATGTCTATTTTTGTAGACACAAATTTAAGACAAAGAACTATTTTTCTTGTAAATTTTGAACTTCTCACCTTTTATTCCAATTTTATTTACAACGGTTCAAAGATTATCGATAGAACTTTCGAACTAATTTTCAAAGTGTTTAATTTAATTTAATTTAATTTAATTTAATTTAATTTAATTTAATTTAATTTAATTTAATTTAATTTAATTTAATTTAATTTAATTTAATTTAATTTAATTTAATTTAATTTAATTTTATTCAATTCAATTCAATTCAATTCAATTCAATTCAATTCAATTCAATTCAATTCAATTCAATTCAATTCAATTCAATTCAATTCAATTCAATTCAATTCAATTCAATTCAATTCAATTCAATTCAATTCAATTCAATTCAATTCAATTCAATTCAATTCAATTCAATTCAATTCAATTCAATTCAATTCAATTCAATTCAATTCAATTTAATTTAATTTAATTTAATTTAATTTAATTTAATTTAATTTAATTTAATTTAATTTAATTTAATTTAATTTAATTTAATTTAATTTAATTTAATTTAATTTAATTTAATTTAATTTAATTTAATTTAATTTAATTTAATTTAATTTAATTTAATTTAATTTAATTTAATTTAATTTAATTTAATTTAATTTAATTTAATTTAATTTAATTTAATTTAATTTAATTTAATTTAATTTAATTTAATTTAATTTAATTTAATTTAATTTAATTTAATTTAATTTAATTTAATTTAATTTAATTTAATTTAATTTAATTTAATTTAATTTAATTTAATTTAATTTAATTTAATTTAATTTAATTTAATTTAATTTAATTTAATTTAATTTAATTTAATTTAATTTAATTTAATTTAATTTAATTTAATTTAATTTAATTTAATTAATTTAATTTAATTTAATTTAATTTAATTTAATTTAATTTAATTTAATTTAATTTAATTTAATTTAATTTAATTTAATTTAATTTAATTTAATTTAATTTAATTTAATTTAATTTAATTTAATTTAATTTAATTTAATTTAATTTAATTTAATTTAATTTAATTTAATTTAATTTAATTTAATTTAATTTAATTTAATTTAATTTAATTTAATTTAATTTAATTTAATTTAATTTAATTTAATTTAATTTAATTTAATTTAATTTAATTTAATTTAATTTAATTTAATTTAATTTAATTTAATTTAATTTAATTTAATTTAATTTAATTTAATTTAATTTAATTTAATTTAATTTAATTTAATTTAATTTAATTTAATTTAATTTAATTTAATTTAATTTAATTTAATTTAATTTAATTTAATTTAATTTAATTTAATTTAATTTAATTTAATTTAATTTAATTTAATTTAATTTAATTTAATTTAATTTAATTTAATTTAATTTAATTTAATTTAATTTAATTTAATTTAATTTAATTTAATTTAATTTAATTTAATTTAATTTAATTTAATTTAATTTAATTTAATTTAATTTAATTTAATTTAATTTAATTTAATTTAATTTAATTTAATTTAATTTAATTTAATTTAATTTAATTTAATTTAATTTAATTTAATTTAATTTAATTTAATTTAATTTAATTTAATTTAATTTAATTTAATTTAATTTAATTTAATTTAATTTAATTTAATTTAATTTAATTGAATTTAATTTAATTTAATTTAATTTAATTTAATTTAATTTAATTTAATTTAATTTAATTTAATTTAATTTAATTTAATTTAATTTAATTTAATTTAATTTAATTTAATTTAATTTAATTTAATTTAATTTAATTTAATTTAATTTAATTTAATTTAATTTAATTTAATTTAATTTAATTTATTTTATTTAATTTAATTTAATTTAATTTAATTTAATTTAATTTAATTTAATTTAATTTAATTTAATTTAATTTAATTTAATTTAATTTAATTTAATTTAATTTAATTTAATTTAATTTAATTTAATTTAATTTAATTTAATTTAATTTAATTTAATTTAATTTAATTTAATTTAATTTAATTTAATTTAATTTAATTTAATTTAATTTAATTTAATTTAATTTAATTTAATTTAATTTAATTTAATTTAATTTAATTTAATTTAATTTAATTTAATTTAATTTAATTTAATTTAATTTAATTTAATTTAATTTAATTTAATTTAATTTAATTTAATTTAATTTAATTTAATTTAATTTAATTTAATTTAATTTAATTTAATTTAATTTAATTTAATTTAATTTAATTTAATTTAATTTAATTTAATTTAATTTAATTTAATTTAATTTAATTTAATTTAATTTAATTTAATTTAATTTAATTTAATTTAATTTAATTTAATTTAATTTAATTTAATTTAATTTAATTTAATTTAATTTAATTTAATTTAATTTAATTTAATTTAATTTAATTTAATTTAATTTAATTTAATTTAATTTAATTTAATTAATTTAATTTAATTTAATTTAATTTAATTTAATTTAATTTAATTTAATTTAATTTAATTTAATTTAATTTAATTTAATTTAATTTAATTTAATTTAATTTAATTTAATTTAATTTAATTTAATTTAATTTAATTTAATTTAATTTAATTTAATTTAATTTAATTTAATTTAATTTAATTTAATTTAATTTAATTTAATTTAATTTAATTTAATTTAATTTAATTTAATTTAATTTAATTTAATTTAATTTAATTTAATTTAATTTAATTTAATTTAATTTAATTTAATTTAATTTAATTTAATTTAATTTAATTTAATTTAATTTAATTTAATTTAATTTAATTTAATTTAATTTAATTTAATTTAATTTAATTTAATTTAATTTAATTTAATTTAATTTAATTTAATTTAATTTAATTTAATTTTAATTTAATTTAATTTAATTTAATTTAATTTAATTTAATTTAATTTAATTTAATTTAATTTAATTTAATTTAATTTAATTTAATTTAATTTAATTTAATTTAATTTAATTTAATTTAATTTAATTTAATTTAATTTAATTTAATTTAATTTAATTTAATTTAATTTAATTTAATTTAATTTAATTTAATTTAATTTAATTTAATTTAATTTAATTTAATTTATTAATTTAATTTAATTTAATTTAATTTAATTTAATTTAATTTAATTTAATTTAATTTAATTTAATTTAATTTAATTTAATTTAATTTAATTTAATTTAATTTAATTTAATTTAATTTAATTTAATTTAATTTAATTTAATTTAATTTAATTTAATTTAATTTAATTTAATTTAATTTAATTTAATTTAATTTAATTTAATTTAATTTAATTTAATTTAATTTAATTTAATTTAATTTAATTTAATTTAATTTAATTTAATTTAATTTAATTTAATTTAATTTAATTTAATTTAATTTAATTTGATTTGATTTGATTTGATTTGATTTGATTTGATTTGATTTGATTTGATTTGATTTGATTTGATTTGATTTGATTTGATTTGATTTGATTTGATTTGATTTGATTTGATTTAATTTAATTTAATTTAATTTGATTTAATTTAATTTAATTTAATTTAATTTAATTTCATTTAATTTAATTTAATTTAATTTAATTTAATTTTATTTAATGTAATCTAATTCAATTTAATTTAATTTAATTTAGTTTAATTTAATTTAATTTAATTTAATTTAATTTAATTTAATTTAATTTAATTTAATTTAATTTAATTTAATTTTATTTTATTTTATTTTATTTTATTTTATTTCATTTTATTTTATTTTATTTCATTTTATTTATAGAATTTATAGGCTTCGTAAAGCAATCATATTGATAGTTTTTGCATTCTGTTTAATAGAAGATCCTGGCATAGGACGGTAGGTACCCTCATAAAGGTACCAGATGAGCGGTATACAGTTTTGTAGACAGTGTCTTAAAAAACAATTTGCACATGGTTGCCTGTCGAAAAATGGTCAAGGCATAGGGCTGCCAAGCAATTACTCTCAATTTTTTATAATTTATTTGTCAGAACCGTGGTAGTATTTTTAAAGCATGTTATAACATGTTTTTGGCTGGTTATCAGAATTTTGTATTCCTTTTAACGGCATAAGTTAAAATTGTCCTGGAAATTATTTTTCTCGTTAGCATAGAGAAGTTAGGTCACATAAACTGTCTAAATGTCAGCACTATGGATGTCAGCACCGTGGGATTTAACTACTTTTTCAGCTTTAATTAAATATAACTATCTAATTTCTTGCAATAATATTTCTTTCTACCTATTTTCTCTGTAAGAACGGTAGCAATACCTCGGACGATTCAATCAAAAATCATTCCGTGCAATAAAAACTAAATAATAACCCAGCACAAGGAAAAGGGTTGCGATTAGGAAAAACAGACTTCAAAAACAAAAAAGAGATAATTTTTTAAAGAAAAAAAGGGAAGTAGAAATGTCAAGAGGTCAAAACGTATTAGACAATCAAGAATCACAGTAAAAATTTGGTCAAAAAAAGGGAGAACAAACTAAAAAGAAAAAAGGAAAAAGAGTTTCACTATCGTCTATACTAGTTTTAGTACATTTCACAATATTTTTTTTTGTTCTTTAAAAGTTGTAGCAAAATGCTTTTACTGATATGATTCTCTGACTAAATGAAGCCACAAACACAAAACAAAAATTGTTTCCAGGAAATTTTAATTTTTGAAAACATTCTAAAAAAAGAATCAGAGTTTGCAGAGAATCGCCCATATACATAATTTCAAATAAGTTCAAATGTGCAAATGTTTTGATGTGCAACATGCACATCAAAATTTTCAAAAACTTATTTCTGGACTTTTAAAAAGTTTCAAATTTGATGCCTTGCAAACGGGCTAAAAATTTTTTTTTTAAATTTAATTTTTATATGTACATAAATAAATACTTAAGATTTGCATGTCAACATTTTTCCTTTCAAATGTTGTAAGAATTTGATATATAAAAATTAATTTTTTTAAAAGCCGCTCCAACGATTTTAATTTTTTTTTTTATACAATCATATATGAGGCTGTGAGTGCAAAAGCGGTTTAAGCCTCTTTTTTTATCATGTTTTTCGTTTTGAATCGATTTTTAATAATATTTTTACTGAGATTCCAATAGCATACGTCACATTTTTGGAAAGCTTTTAGAAATTAGCTTTGATGACTTTTGATGCATAAATGTAAAAATACGAGACAAAAATATCAACAATGCCAAAAAATGGGTTACACCACTTTTGCACTCACCGCCTCATATTGACGTGTGTGAAGTTAGCATAACATTTTTGAGCTAGGCCAATGGGACCATGGCAGGAATTTGCAGTTTTTTTTGCATTTTGTATGCATTTCTATTCCGGATTTTACAGTTCGCCAAATAGTGGGTGTAACCGACTGTACTGCTAACTTCACTGTGAAGTTAGCAGTGCCTATGCTTTTCTCAGCAACCGGGCTAGCTAGGAATCTGAAATAAGGCTCTGAATTTGCAGTTTAATTTGCAGTTCTAGAAAAGGAAAAAACCAAATTTCTAAATCCTTACATAAAAAAAATTTCATACTGTACAGCTAACTTCACTGTGAAGTTAGCATAAAAGTCCTTTTCTCGGCAACGGTGATACCTAGAAATTTGCAGTTAGGCTCCAAATTTGCAGTTTAATTTGCAGTTCAGGAAAAATTTATGTCCAAATTTTTAAGTCCAAATTTGAAAAAAAAAAAATCGAATAAATTCATTTTTCACTGTTAACGTCACTGTGAAGTAAGCAGTACCAACCCTTTTCTCAGCATCAGAGCCACCTAGAAAATTGCAGTTAAGGTCCAAATTTGCAGTTTTTCATGCACTTCAAGAAAAAATTGTGTTCAAATTTAAAAGTCCAAATTTGACAAAAAATCGATTAAATTCATTTTTCACTGTTAACATCACTGTGAAGTTAGAAGTACATACCCTTTTCTCAGGAACTGAGCCAGCTAGATAATTGCAGTTGAGGTCCGAATTTGCAGTTTTTCATGCACTTCAAGAAAAAACTTAGTTCAAATTTTTACGTCCAAATTTTACAAAAAAAAATCGAAAATTTTACTTTGCACTGTTAACAATATTGTGAAGGTTGAAGTACATACCCTTTTCTCAGCAACTGCGCAAGGTAGAAAATTGCAGTTAGGGTCCAAATTTGCAGTTTTTCATTTAATTCACGAAAAAATGCAGTTCAAATTTTGAAGTCAAAATTTGGCATTAAAATCGCAAATTTAATTTAATTTAATTTAATTTAATTTAATTTAATTTAATTTAATTTAATTTAATTTAATTTAATTTAATTTAATTTAATTTAATTTAATTTAATTTAATTTAATTTAATTTAATTTAATTTAGTTTAATTTAATTTAATTTAATTTAATTTAATTTAATTTAATTTAATTTAATTTAATTTAATTTAATTTAATTTAATTTAATTTAATTTAATTTAATTTAATTTAATTTAATTCAATTTAATTTAATTTAATTTAATTTAATTTAATTTAATTTAATTTAATTTAATTTAATTTAATTTAATTTAATTTAATTTAATTTAATTTAATTTAATTTAATTTAATTTAATTTAATTTAATTTAATTTAATTTAATTTAATTTAATTTAATTTAATTTAATTTAATTTAATTTAATTTAATTTAATTTAATTTAATTTAATTTAATTTAATTTAATTTAATTTAATTTAATTTAATTTAATTTAATTTAATTTAATTTAATTTAATTTAATTTAATTTAATTTAATTTAATTTAATTTAATTTAATTTAATTTAATTTAATTTAATTTAATTTAATTTAATTTAATTTAATTTAATTTAATTTAATTTAATTTAATTTAATTTAATTTAATTTAATTTAATTTAATTTAATTTAATTTAATTTAATTTATTTAATTTAATTAAATTAATTAATTTAATTTAATTTAATTTAATTTAATTTAATTTAATTTAATTTAATTTTATTTAATTTAATTTAATTTAATTTAATTTAATTTAATTTAATTTAATTTAATTTAATTTAATTTAATTTAATTTAATTTAATTTAATTTAATTTAATTTAATTTTAATTTAATTTAATTTAATTTAATTTAATTTAATTTAATTTAATTTAATTTAATTTAATTTAATTTAATTTAATTTAATTTAATTTGATTTGATTTGATTTGATTTGATTTGATTTGATTTGATTTGATTTGATTTGATTTGATTTGATTTGATTTGATTTGATTTAATTTAATTTAATTTAATTTGATTTAATTTAATTTAATTTAATTTAATTTAATTTAATTTAATTTTAATTTCATTTAATTTAATTTAATTTAATTTAATTTAATTTAATTTAATTTTATTTAATGTAATCTAATTCAATTTAATTTAATTTAATTTAGTTTAATTTAATTTAATTTAATTAATTTAATTTAATTTAATTTAATTTAATTTAATTTAATTTAATTTTATTTTATTTTATTTTATTTTAATTTTATTTCATTTTATTTTATTTTATTTCATTTTATTTATAGAATTTATAGGCTTCGTAAAGCAATCATATTGATAGTTTTTGCATTCTGTTTAATAGAAGATCCTGGCATAGGACGGTAGGTACCCTCATAAAGGTACCAGATGAGCGGTATACAGTTTTGTAGACAGTGTCTTAAAAAACAATTTGCACATGGTTGCCTGTCGGAAAAATGGTCAAGGCATAGGGCTGCCAAGCAATTACTCTCAATTTTTGAGGTTTTTCAACTATCTGTCCCAGCTTAGATGGTAAGCCTTAAGGATATTCAAAAAATATCATATAAAAATTGAGAGTAATTGCTTGGCAGCCTTATGCCTTGACCATTTTTCGCCAGGCAACCCATGCGCAAATTGTTTTTTAAGACACTGTCTACAAAACTGTATAACGCTCATCTGGTACCTTTATGAGGGTAGGTCGTCCTAGGGCGGGATCCTAGACTAGTTCATCCCCACAAGATTTTTGAATGAAAAAGAAATTAGATATATAAAATAGATAAAAGTATCATCTTAAAATTCTAAGCACTTTGTCATAGTAAAAACTTTCGTCAGGGACCCTTTTATGAATTACGAAACGAACGGCAGAAAGTACGAAACCCCAAGAAACGATATTCATGGCATAGAAAATAAATATCATATTTTATACATTTTTCACAATTATATTTATTACTAGCCTTACCCGCAACCTCATACGAGAAAAATACAAAAAGTTTGTATAACTGTAACAAATAGCAATTATTCCCTTTACAGCTTTTTTATTTTATTCAAAATTCTGAAGTAACGGTCGAGAATTATACAATTTCTAGTCTCTTAAGCTTCTATCCAAAGTTGAACTTCATTTTAATTGAACATTTTGGTCAAAACTGTATGACTATGATTTCAATCTTTTTTTTTAATACAGAAGCTTCCAAAAAATAAAACAGTATTGTATACCAAAATTTTCAAAACAAATCTTTTTTTGGATTTAAAAAAAACTATGTTTCCATTTTTTTTAAATCAAATATTTCGAAAACGACATGATCGATATTTTTGAAACTTGATACTCAAAAGTTTTTTAATACTTTCCAAAATATTTTAAGAAAACATTTTACTTTTATGAAAAAACAACGGTACCCTACATACAAAAGTTAAAAAACGGTTAAAGAAAATATTTTTTTTCTCAAAAATGACTCCTACGATTTTAATTAAACTTTTTCCGTATGCTAAAACTATCTAATTATAAAATTTTAATCTTAGCAACTATTAGTAGTACCTCTCATACAATGGTTTTTTATATTTTGAATTTTCTTATTATCAGCAGAACGGATTTAGATTAATTTGTGTATATGGGTGATTCCGTCTCAACTGTGTCTTTGTGTCCAGTGCTTTTTTTTGTTGTTTAACGTAAAATGTTCGTTTTTGTTATTTAATGTAAAATGTTCGTATATATTTTTGGTTTGAATTGTGTAAATGGCTATTTACTACAATCTACATTCGATATCATGACCCAATTTGCTACTTCTTCAACATGGTTGGGAAAGTGTAGCAAAAATGTCAGTACCGTGACATGTCCGTTCCTTGTTTTTCCGATTGAATCTACTTTTTTCTAATGAAATACTTCATTGAATTGAAATGTTGTCCCAAGAAAAGTTTGAGTGCAATACTTGCTTGACAAAATAATGCATAAATTAAGTCAAAATAATTATTGCTGAATAAAATAATCACGAATGAATGTTGTCCGAGGTTTTGGTTCTGTTTTTGAATTTAAAAGATTTCCCGCTCAACCGCCATTTTGTTTTAGCTTTAACACGTAGGTATTGTGGTTTTCTAAAAGATAAACTAGTTTTGTATAGTTAACAACAGTCATTTTAATTTTTGAACGTTGTTGTACTTTAAGAGTGATATGTTTTCATGGGATGAAAGTATGTCACAAATTTATTTGTCAGAACCGTGGTAGTATTTTTAAAGCATGTTATAACATGTTTTTGGCTGGTTATCAGAATTTTGTATTCCTTTTAACGGCATAAGTTAAAATTGTCCTGGAAATTATTTTTCTCGTTAGCATAGAGAAGTTAGGTCACATAAACTGTCTAAATGTCAGCACTATGGATGTCAGCACCGTGGGATTTAACTACTTTTTCAGCTTTAATTAAATATAACTATCTAATTTCTTGCAATAATATTTCTTTCTACCTATTTTCTCTGTAAGAACGGTAGCAATACCTCGGACGATTCAATCAAAAATCATTCCGTGCAATAAAAACTAAATAATAACCCAGCACAAGGAAAAGGGTTGCGATTAGGAAAAACAGACTTCAAAAACAAAAAAGAGATAATTTTTTAAAGAAAAAAAGGGAAGTAGAAATGTCAAGAGGTCAAAACGTATTAGACAATCAAGAATCACAGTAAAAATTTGGTCAAAAAAAGGGAGAACAAACTAAAAAGAAAAAAGGAAAAAGAGTTTCACTATCGTCTATACTAGTTTTAGTACATTTCACAATATTTTTTTTTGTTCTTTAAAAGTTGTAGCAAAATGCTTTTACTGATATGATTCTCTGACTAAATGAAGCCACAAACACAAAACAAAAATTGTTTCCAGGAAATTTAAATTTTTGAAAACATTCTAAAAAAAGAATCAGAGTTTGCAGAGAATCGCCCATATACATAATTTCAAATAAGTTCAAATGTGCAAATGTTTTGATGTGCAACATGCACATCAAAATTTTCAAAAACTTATTTCTGGACTTTTAAAAAGTTTCAAATTTGATGCCTTGCAAACGGGCTAAAAATTTTTTTTTTAAATTTAATTTTTATATGTACATAAATAAATACTTAAGATTTGCATGTCAACATTTTTCCTTTCAAATGTTGTAAGAATTTGATATATAAAAATTAATTTTTTTAAAAGCCGCTCCAACGATTTTAATTTTTTTTTTTATACAATCATATATGAGGCTGTGAGTGCAAAAGCGGTTTAAGCCTCTTTTTTTATCATGTTTTTCGTTTTGAATCGATTTTTAATAATATTTTTACTGAGATTCCAATAGCATACGTCACATTTTTGGAAAGCTTTTAGAAATTAGCTTTGATGACTTTTGATGCATAAATGTAAAAATACGAGACAAAAATATCAACAATGCCAAAAAATGGGTTACACCACTTTTGCACTCACCGCCTCATATTGACGTGTGTGAAGTTAGCATAACATTTTTGAGCTAGGCCAATGGGACCATGGCAGGAATTTGCAGTTTTTTTTGCATTTTGTATGCATTTCTATTCCGGATTTTACAGTTCGCCAAATAGTGGGTGTAACCGACTGTACTGCTAACTTCACTGTGAAGTTAGCAGTGCCTATGCTTTTCTCAGCAACCGGGCTAGCTAGGAATCTGAAATAAGGCTCTGAATTTGCAGTTTAATTTGCAGTTCTAGAAAAGGAAAAAACCAAATTTCTAAATCCTTACATAAAAAAAATTTCATACTGTACAGCTAACTTCACTGTGAAGTTAGCATAAAAGTCCTTTTCTCGGCAACGGTGATACCTAGAAATTTGCAGTTAGGCTCCAAATTTGCAGTTTAATTTGCAGTTCAGGAAAAATTTATGTCCAAATTTTTAAGTCCAAATTTGAAAAAAAAAAATCGAATAAATTCATTTTTCACTGTTAACGTCACTGTGAAGTAAGCAGTACCAACCCTTTTCTCAGCATCAGAGCCACCTAGAAAATTGCAGTTAAGGTCCAAATTTGCAGTTTTTCATGCACTTCAAGAAAAAATTGTGTTCAAATTTAAAAGTCCAAATTTGACAAAAAATCGATTAAATTCATTTTTCACTGTTAACATCACTGTGAAGTTAGAAGTACATACCCTTTTCTCAGGAACTGAGCCAGCTAGATAATTGCAGTTGAGGTCCGAATTTGCAGTTTTTCATGCACTTCAAGAAAAAACTTAGTTCAAATTTTTACGTCCAAATTTTACAAAAAAAAATCGAAAATTTTACTTTGCACTGTTAACAATATTGTGAAGGTTGAAGTACATACCCTTTTCTCAGCAACTGCGCAAGGTAGAAAATTGCAGTTAGGGTCCAAATTTGCAGTTTTTCATTTAATTCACGAAAAAATGCAGTTCAAATTTTGAAGTCAAAATTTGGCATTAAAATCGCAAAATTCACTTTGCACTGTTAACGTCAGTGTGAAGTTAGCAGTACATACCCTTTTCTCAAGAACTGAGCCAGCTAGAAAATTGCAGTTAAGGTCAAAATTTGAAGTTTTTTATGCACTTCAAGAAAAAACTAGGTTCAAATTTTAAAGTCCAAATTTGACAAAAAATCGATTCAATTCATTTTTCACTGTTAACATCACTGCCCAAGGGGCACAGATTTGAATTTTGCAACAAGAAATTCAAAAATCTGGTTTCACAAGAATAACTCGGAAGTTTTTGTAGAGTTGTTGAATGCTCTCATTGTATTTTAAATTATTTGAGTTCCAACTTTGTTATATTCAGGTCACTGTTCTTATTTAGTGGGACTAAAAATAAATAGGCGTGGCTTAATAGTAACTGAGTAGTTATTCATTGTGTTTCAATGTAACTTAATTTTAATTAGCCGTTCTCAAAAACAAAATCGAAACTGTTTTGCGACTTTGATCTTTTGCTACTTCAAAGTAACTCTTAAGTGTCTAATCATTATGATTCAGTAAAACTAATATACAACACTTTTGTAACAAAGTGAAAAAGTAACAGAAATATTAAATAAGATCCTAAATGCAACTACATTGTAACTTGCTGTCAGATTCTTCAAAAATAACTACCATATATTAGGGTGTCTATTTCCCAACATATTTTTTTAATGACAAACATCTCCTTAGTAAAATATGAATGTCCTAAAAAATATTTTACCAAAAAATTGTGTCCGATTTGTCATAATTCTTACAAATTTATATTTGTATAGGTATTGCTGTTTTCACATTTTATTTTTGTAATTACTGCAGCTATTCATTTTTTTTTTTAATATTTGTTCTTTAATCCTTTAAAAGCCCTCACTCAAAAACTTATAAACAATAATTTTTATATAAAATATTACGACTTTTAATTATTTAATTAATAATATTATGACTTTTAATTCAATGATGATGAGAAATAATTTGTTTGGTCAAATTTTTTTGGTCACTAAATTTTATTTAACCTTTAATACATTAATTTGGAAAATTGACGACACCCTAATGTAGGTTCATGTTAAAAAAATATCTTTTTGTTCGGCTTGAAAACAAAATGGCAGAAACAAACCTAAATGCAACAAGAAATACATGCAGACGGTCACAAAACTGTTTTCGATTTCTGGAGGTATTGAAGGACTTGTATGCAACTCTAGTATGACAACTGTGTCTGTCACTTTCGTTGTTATTGAACAGTCACTGAGGGAAAGCATGTTGTTGCAAAGGAGGTGCGTTCTTTTTCTTCATTTAATTGAACTTTTGTTGACGTTCACCGTTCATTTATTCCAAAATTTTATTGTTTTGTTTTATTGGATTTGGAATTTATTTGGAATTTTTATTTATGTATGTAGTTATTTTCAATTTAGTATTTTCTATTGTCGATTTTCATTTTTGATATTTTTTTATTAAGATTTATATTTGTATCCATAAATAGTCCGACTTGGACAAATGTTATTATAATGGGAATTTTTCCCCTCCTTAAATGAAAAAGAGAGGTATTAGTAGGCTTAATGATTCAATTTCTTAAAAAAATATTGATAAGGGGAATTTGATTTGTTAATTATTTGAGTATTTAAGTACTAATTGTATGGACTAACTTTTTTGGACTTAGTTTTTCCTTGAAGTGCATGCAAAAACTGCAAATTTGGACCTAAACTGCAATTTTCTAGCTGGCTCAGTTCCTTAGAAAAGGATATGTACTGCTAACTTCACAGTGATGTTAACAGTGAAAAATGAATTTAATCGATTTTTTGTCAAATTTGGACTTTTAAATTTGAACTCAATTTTTTCTTGAAGTGCATACAAAACTGCAAATTTATAACCTTAACTGCAATTTTCTAGGTGGCTCAGTTGCTGAGAAAAGGGTATGTACTGCTAACTTCACAGTGATGTTAACAGTGCAAAGTAAATTTTTTGATTTTTTTGTCAAATTTGGACGTACAAATTTGAACTTAGTTTTATCTTGAAGTGAATGAAAAACTGCAAATTTGGACCTTAACTGCAATTTTCTAGGTGGCTCTGTTGCTGAGAAAAGGGTATGTACTGCTAACTTCACAGTGACGTTAACATTGAAAAATTAATTTATTCGATTTTTTTTTTCAAATTTGGACATACATTTTTCCTGAACTGCAAATTAAACTGCAAACTTGGAGCCTAATTGCAAATTTTTAGGTATCACCGTTGCCGAGAAAAGGACTTTTATGCTAAATTCACAGTGAAGTAAGCAGTACAGTATGAAATTTTTCTTATGTAAGGATTTAGAAATTTGGTTTTTTCCTTTTCTAGAACTGCAAATTAAACTGCAAACTCAGAGCCTTATTTCAGATTCCTAGCTAGCCCGGTTGCTGAGAAAAGCATAGGCACTGCTAACTTCACAGTGAAGTTAGCAGTACAGTCGATTACACCCACTATTTGGTGAACTGCAAAATCTGGAATAGAAATGCATAAAAAATGCAAAAAAAAACTGCAAATTCCTGCCATGGTCCCATTGGTCTAGCTCAAAAATGTTATGCTAACTTCACACACGTCTAAATCCTTTTGGATTTTGCAAGAGGGTAGTTTGGAAATATAAATGTAAGCGTTAAAACAAATATAGAACTACTTATCTATCATTTTCTTCTTTAGTTCCACTTAAGTGAGGTGCGCTTGAGAGCTGTCCTCACTTCAGAAGCTAAATTGAATGAAAGTAGATGCGTAACAGACCCTAAATAAGGGCAAACATTCCTATAATTCACTTAAGTAAAATCAGAAGTTTTGTCAATTTTGTGCTTCAGAATCGTCAGTTTCACTCAAGTGGGGTTTACCTAAGATTTTCCATTTTCACTTAAATTCACTTAAGTGAGGTGCACTCGAGAGCCCTCATAACTTCTGAAGCAATAGTAAATTCAACTAGACTAAAAGTAACAAACCGTAACTATGGGCGAGCAAATTCACTTAAGTGAAATTAATAATCTTTCTTTTTTTATGCTCAGTGTCTTCGGTTTTAATTAAGTGTGGTACACTTCAGTTTCACTTGAGTGAGGTATGCTTCTGAAAGCTTAAAAAATTGAAACTAGACCAAAAGTATCGAACCGAAATTATAGGAACGTCATTATACATAATGGGCCTTACTAATAATCAAATTTAGTGTTAAGCTTAAAAGAAAATCTTCAGATTTTAGAAAATCCACATACCAATAACGAATTTAATCTCCAGTTTAGTCGTTAGCAATATGTCAAAATTTAATACATGGAAATCCATGATTAAAGTCGAACACTAAATAAAAAGTGTTGCCTGAGTGCTGTTTTATGGTATTTAAATCTGTATTTAATACTTAAATCTATTCCCAAGTTATCAGGTTGATTTTAATAGGCATAGGTATTGATAAATAATTAATAAATAAATTGGGTGGCATAACAGCTCATGGAGAACCAGGGCCTAGTGACTTACAACTCTCAAACATTCTTGTGTGCGTGTTTTTGGCAGGAATGGAGGGGACCTACAGTTTTATACCGATTCCAAACGGCTAAATGAGAAGCACTTTTGAATGACAAACATACTCTTGGAGGATTTGTCAGTTCTTCGCAACAGGCAGTACCTCGGATAAAACATTTCTGTGCTTAGGTGACACGGCTGGGAATCGAACCTACACTCTCGGCATGACGGTCCTACGCACTAATCATCATGCCACGAGGTATTGAATTGATGGGTTGGTTTATATCTTCAGATTTTAGTTTTACAGTGAAAAAGAAGAACTTGAGTTAGACGTATACTTTATTAATTGTTTGCATGTTTATGTATTGCAACAGGAATAGATTATTTAATTTTTTCGAAAGTATTTGGTACGTCTGGATCGTACTTTAAATACGCGGTTGATTTGCTTATTCCGTTTTATATATTTAAGTACCCAATTACGTATATCTAAAAAGTAATTTTTTGTGTTGAACGGGAATCAATTTAAGATTTTTTCAGGTGCACACTTTTACACGTAAACATACCTAAAGTCATTCTTCGAATAACTTGTCAGAGAAATAAATGTTTGAAAAAGGGTTTCTCATAAAATGGCGTGGTTTGGTAAAATATTTATGAAAGGCGTTCGTTGTTTCATATTTTACGAAAGGCGTTCGTTTCATATTTTACTATAATTGAAAAGAATAAAACGTGAGAAAAAAAACCAATGAAAACAACAGAACTCTGACCCCTAAAAAAATATTTAAAAAATTGGCAGGAAGAGAAATATCACTTAAAATCCCGAAAGAAAATAATTTGTTGCAATTTCGTAGGTAATGTGCATATGTCAAAAACCATGAAGTTAACTCAAAATATGCATGTTCTTGTATAATGTTAATCAACTATGTTCATAAAACAAAATTAAAACGTCCAAACCCTTTGAACTTATTAAATACTTTAGTACTGAAAAAGTTGCTGTTAAAAAAGAATACGGCAATACTTATCTTCACTCTTTGAACAAAAAAAAACCAAATCGAAATTCATCTGTCACTTTGCCGATCTAAAGGAAAGTGTATTAAGATTTAAAATCGTTAAACTAGTGAAAAAAGTATATTAAACTAAATAAAAAGTGAAATATAATTAATGTGTAATGAACACTTGAAATACTTTATTAAACAAAATATAAAAAAACACGTGGTGCTACGAAAAATCTTGTAAAAATGCCTATAATAAAGAGTGTACAAATATTTAATTTCACAAGCTTGTTTTTCTGATATTTCTACATAAAGTAATGTGAAGTGATGTTTTTAAAGTTATTAAATGATCGTAGAATACTTTTAAATTGAGATATTTCATGAAATTTTGCTTAAAAGAATCTAATTTGTTGTTAATAAAAATATACTTCATTCGAGTGATTTAGTTGAGATTCATCTGTCAAACGAGAAATTCTCCTCCAGCAGGGACGGATTAAGTTTTGTTGGTGATGGCAAGGCACTCAAATCCTATTAGCGCTTCATGTGCAGAGTTATTTTCAACGTTTTGAATGAAATATTCTCAAAGGCATTTCTACTGTTAGCCCTATCTATCATATCAGTTTTGTATTTTAATCAAGAAGTCTTACGTCAGTTTGAAAATATTCTACGATAATGTATTAACCTAAAAACACCACTTCACATAATTTTATGTAGAATATGAGACAAAATTAACTGTGATATAAAAAATTTGTTCACTCCATATTATAAGTGTTTTTACATTATTTAATGCCGCATGTTGTCTTATATATTTTTTAAAAAAAGAATGGCAAATATTCACTTTATTTTTATTTCACTTTTTATTTAGTTTAAAAAGCTTTTTTTTACTATTCTTACTATATAGAATGTCTAAACACTTTTTTATAGCTCGGCAAAATGATAGAAGCACCTCAATGATTTTTTCTTTTTTTGAAATGTTGCTTTCCTTGGGCGCCCCAGAATTTAGCCGTGTAACTGCACGCTGACCCTGTATCATTGCATTTGTGTTTGTTTATTTCTTCTTCTATGTTTTTACTTGAGTTATTGTAGTGTGTGGTTTTTTTAGAGCATGTTTGATGGAGTTTGATGGAAATTGTAGTAGATTAAAGGAAAGTCTGAGGGTTTTGTTAGCAAAAGGGTAAAATTGATTATTGGTAGCATTTTGTTAAAGCTCCACACTTAACTTTGATCTTTAAGTTAACTAATAGTCGACATTAGTGTTTAGAATATGAGACAAAATTAACTGTGATATAAAAAATTTGTTCACTCCATATTATAAGTGTTTTTACATTATTTAATGCCGCATGTTGTCTTATATATTTTTTTAAAAAAAGAATGGCAAATATTCACTTTATTTTTATTTCACTTTTTATTTAGTTTAAAAAGCTTTTTTTTACTATTCTTACTATATAGAATGTCTAAACACTTTTTTATAGCTCGGCAAAATGATAGAAGCACCTCAATGATTTTTTCTTTTTTTGAAATGTTGCTTTCCTTGGGCGCCCCAAAATTTAGCCGTGTAACTGCACGCTGACCCTGTATCATTGCATTTGTGTTTGTTTATTTCTTCTTCTATGTTTTTACTTGAGTTATTGTAGTGTGTGGTTTTTTTAGAGCATGTTTGATGGAGTTTGATGGAAATTGTAGTAGATTAAAGGAAAGTCTGAGGGTTTTGTTAGCAAAAGGGTAAAATTGATTATTGGTAGCATTTTGTTAAAGCTCCACACTTAACTTTGATCTTTAAGTTAACTAATAGTCGACATTAGTGTTTGATTATTAGTAAGGCCCAATGTATTTTGATAATATTTGCATAATTGTATGGTTATATATACACAGATATATGCATATACCTATGTTATCCATGTGTATAGATTGATATCTTTTCAATAAATGCATTAATTACCCACTCTCAAAAAAAAAAAAAAAAAACAAACAATTTATATATTTATATTAATACGTTAACACTTTTCTAATCTCCCTTTTAAATATTTATTTTATGACAATTTTATTTTCATATTTTTGTATTTGAAAGGTATTAGTCTAAGAGCCAGTGGTCGGCAGTATTAGGGAAAAATCTCCATACATATTTCACTGTTTCTTTTCAAATACAACAAAATGGGGCGTATTCATAGAGAATTACTAAAGTCGTGATTTCTTGATCTATATGTTAAGGCTTGTTGGTTAAATAAACACAGCTCTTATTCATAATCAATTTCCCAGCTGTGTTTAGTAGAACCCCAGGTTAAGGTGGTGTTCTACTACAATTATACTTCAATTGATGACAGGTCAAAGAAAAAAAAAAAAAAAAACAATAGTCAAAGTGTAAATTTTGTGTGTCGAAAAAATAAAACAAACAAACTATTAAATAAATAATCCAAAAAAGAAACTCGAACAAATATTCTATATTTTAGATAAACAACAAAGAAAATATAAAACGCGAACGCCAGGAAAACTAGTCGCATCCAGAGAAGGAACTTTTTTCTTTTTCTATTCTTCTCATTTATTTCTATTTTTCTATTTCTTGATGGCACAATTTGCAGTTCGCTTAATAGCTCAAACTCATCTAAAATATCTATATCTTCTTAAATTGCGGTATCAATCGCGATTTTTTTGGATGATAAGTTTACGTAGCGTTTATTTGATATAAATTACTTTTTCAGCTTTTAAATTCACAAAAAAAAATCAAATTTGACATTTGGCTGTAATAATAACTACTTAAAAAAAGCATTTCCTATGTTTAAAGTTAGACCACAGGTTTAGCCCTAAGCTGAGGTTTAAATTTATTTATGAATAGCCTAAACTCTGGATTTGCTTAGTAACAACTTAGCAAGAGTTTAGCAAACATCTATGAATATGCCCCAATGTATTTCCTGTTAAGCAATACGTTTGCCTATTTGATATAATAAGTAGTATAGTTTTTATTAATTATAAAAATATAAGCAGATACATGGTGACGTTAATTGTTTTTTAACGAAATTTTGAAAAAAAGCCTTAAAAATCTCTACAAAAATTCTGCTGTATTAAAAAACTTAAAAGAAAAAAAGTTTTTCTGAAGGAATATGTTTGTCTCTTTGATATAATAATTCTTATAGTTTTAATTATTAAAAAAAAAAATATGAGCACGTACTTGGTGCATTACCCAAATCTGTAACGGAATTTAAAAAAATAAGTTTTGAAAAATTCCATAAAAATTCCGATGTATTTCAAAAGCAAGAACAAAATATTTTAACTAAAACAATACGTCTGCCTCTCTGATATATTAATTTGTATACTATCTTTTATTAGACAAAAATAATAACAGGTCCCTGGTGCAGTATCTGTATTTATAACGGAATTAAAAAAAAAGCTTTGAAAACTCCATACAAACTCCGCTGTATTTCAAAAGCAAAATAAAAATGTTTTAATTAAAGCAATATGTCTGCCTCACCGATATGCTAGTACTTATACTTTCTTTTGCTAGAAAACAAGAATTGGAGACACCAGGTATAGTATCTACATTTATAACGGAATTTTGAAAAAAGGCCTTTGGAAAACTCCATACAAGTTCCGCTGTATTTCAAAGGCAAAAAATAAATGTTTTAACCTAAGCAATATGTCTGCCTCTCTGATATGTTAATACCGATACTCTCTTTTGTTAAAAAAATAATTAAAGCAGACACCTGGTACAGTACCTACATTTATGTATTTCCTGTTTAGCAATACGTTTGCCTATTTGATATAATAAGTAGTATAGTTTTTATTAATTATAAAAATATAAGCAGATACATGGTGACGTTAATTGTTTTTTTTAACGAAATTTTGAAAAAAGCCTTAAAAATCTCTACAAAAATTCTGCTGTATTAAAAAACTTAAAAGAAAAAAAGTTTTTCTGAAGGAATATGTTTGTCTCTTTGATATAATAGTTCTTATAGTGTTAATTATTAAAAAAAAATTATGAGCACGTACTTGGTGCATTACCCAAATCTGTAACGGAATTTAAAAAAACAAGCTTTGAAAAATTCCATAAAAATTCCGATGTATTTCAAAAGCAAGAACAAAATATTTTAACTAAAGCAATACGTCTGCCTCTCTGATATATTAATTTGTATACTATCTTTTATTAGACAAAAATAATAACAGGTCCCTGGTGCAGTACCTGTATTTATAACGGAATTAAAAAAAAGCTTTGGAAAACTCCATACAAACTCCGCTGTATTTCAAAAGCAAAATAAAAATGTTTTAATTAAAGCAATATATCTGCCTCACTGATATGCTCGTACTTATACTCTCTTTTGTTAGAAAACAAGAATTGGAGACACCAGGTATAGTATCTACATTTATAACGGAATTTTGAAAAAAGGCCTTTGGAAACTCCATACAAGTTCCGCTGTATTTCAAAGGCAAAAAATAAATTTTTTAACCTAAGCAATATGTCTGCCTCTCTGATATGTTAATATCGATACTCTCTTTTGTTGAAAAAATAATTAAAGCAGACACCTGGTACAGTACCTACATTTATAACGGAATTTTGAAAAATTTTCATTTAAAATACAGCGGAATTTGTATGGAGTTTTTCAGGCTTTTTTTCAAAATTCTGTTTTAAATGTAGATACTATATCAGGTGTCTACTATAATTTTTTTCTTACAAAAGAGAATATTTGTATTTACATATCAGAGACGCAGACATATTGCTTAAGTTAAAACATTTTGTTTTTGCCTTTGAAATACAGCGGAGCTTGCATGGAGTTTTCCAAATGCCTTTTTTTTTTCATAATTCCGTTTAAAATGTAGGTACTGTACCAGGTGTCTGTTTTAATTATTTTTTTAATAAAAGAGAGTATCGATAATAACATATCAGAGAGGCAGACATATTGCTAAGGTTAAAACATTTATTTTTTGCCTTTGAAATACAGCGGAACTTGTATGGAGTTTTCCAAAGGCCTTTTTTCAAAATTCCGTTATAAATGTAGATACTATACCTGGTGTCTCCAATTCTTGTTTTCTAACAAAAGAGAGTATAAGTACTAGCATATCAGTGAGGCAGACATATTGCTTTAATTAAAACATTTTTATTTTGCTTTTGAAATACAGCGGAGTTTGTATGGAGTTTTCCAAAGCTTTTTTTTTAATTCCGTTATAAATACAGGTACTGCACCAGGGACCTGTTATTATTTTTATCTAATAAAAGATAGTACACAAATTAATATATCAGAGAGGCAGACGTATTGCTTTAGTTAAAATATTTTGTTCTTGCTTTTGAAATACATCGGAATTTTTATGGAATTTTTCAAAACTTATTTTTTTAAATTCCGTTACAGATTTGGGTAATGCACCAAGTATGTGCTTATAATTTTTTTTTTAATAATTAAAACTATAAGAATTATTATATCAAAGAGACAAACATATTCCTTCAGAAAAAACTTTTTTTCTTTTAAGTTTTTTAATACCGCAGAATTTTTGTAAAGATTTTTAAGGCTTTTTTTCAAAATTTCGTTAAAAAACAATTAACGTCACCATGTATCTGCTAATATTTTTATAATTAATAAAAACTATACTACTTATTATATCAAATAGGCAAACGTATTGCTTAACAGGAAATACATTTTGTTGTATTTGAAAAGAAACAGTGAAATATGTATGGAGATTTTTCCCTAATATTTGTATTTCGAAATTCCGTTAAAAATCCAGTTACTACAGCAGGTGTCTGAAAACTATTTGTTTTAGTTGAATGGACTGTAAGTATTAAAATATAAAAGACTTGAACGTATTCCTTCAAGAAAAAGTGCTTTTTTGTACCTAAGAAAAAAAGCTTATTTTTTTAGAAATTTTTCTAGAAAATTTTTCAAAATTCCCTTACTCCTAGAGGTACTACGCCCTATGTCTGCCTTTACTACTTTTGAATAGCAAAAACTATGTAGTCTAACATATCAAAGAGGCAGACGTACCTACTGCTATCACGTTTTCGAGGTCGATTTTTCGACTTTTGTGACCCCACTGCTCCCAGACCAGAGGTACTATGACTTTGGATTAGGAATGCCCATTCCATGCTCAGGATGTCTAGGACAATACCTCCACCTAATATGAATCGTACTGAAATACAGTAAGTCTGCCGACCACTGGCTCTTAGACTATATATCCATTCGCTCGGGCAGAATCTAATTTTTATATTTCTGATTTCGACTATTTGGCGATACTAGCTTACAACGTATTTATTTTTTGTATTATGGCGGTTATTGTCCTTTGTCCTCTGTATTTAACATATACAATAGGTTTGTTCGCTGTTCCCTGCCCCAGGGCGCACTGGGGAATGTCATTCAAATGTCAAAAAACTGGGGGCTGGCTGGGTTTTGATTTCACATCGAACACCTCAGTGTTACTTTTGTATGATAAAATTGTTAAGGGCTTGGATACTATTTTGTGCAGCTTCAAAATCTTTATGCAAGCACTAGATATCCACATATTTTCCTTAGCATTGTATTTATTAATATATAAATTAATAAAAAGTAACAAAATAGTATACAAAATATTTCACATTCATAAATATATCGTCATTAAAATTCGCAAAGTTAATCCTTTTCCTTTGACATTTTATTTCTACAAACAGCTGATTTCATTTTCGCAGCTCTGATTTCTTTCCCTGAGAAAAAACCTGGGGTGCGTAAGAGCGAGTTCAGTGCTCGCCCCGAACACACATCGAACACAGTGCAAATAAACTGGGTGAGAAAAGTGCCACATAAAACACATTAGAGCGAGTTCGGGGCGACCCAGTGCGCCCCAGCCCAGTGCTGACATCAAACAAACCTATTATGTACCTTCATAAGACATTTGATAAAAATTAAAATATTTTTAAATATTTGAATTGAACTGCCAATACTATAACTTCTGGTAGATGGTTTGGGGTCGAAATCCCGCGAATCAAAATCCCGTATGTCGAAATCCCGCGTATCAAAATCCCGTTTTTCAAAATCCCGGAAATCAAAATCCCGAAAATCAAAATCCCGCCGATCAAAATCCCGCCGTTTCTACTGCTATGCGATAGCTCATTAATATTTTTGTTTCTTATACAATTTGCAAATTGCGTTTCAAGATTGAAGTCGATTTTTTCGTATAATGCGATGCATTAGTTGAGGATGGCAAATACACACGAATAAACACCGAGGTGTGTATGGCGGGGGGGGGGGGGGGGCATGCCATTATAGGCATGCAATTATAGGATTTGAGGTGGGTGCGAGGGTGGGTGTGTGCAAAGTTCCTTTTGCATTTAAAGAAAAAAATACCAGTCACACATAATTCGAAAAAAATTAAAAGAAGACAACAAAGTTTGAAAGTTTTGGAAAAACTTTTTTACCAATTTTATTTTGATTTTTGGGAACGGGCACATTCCAAGATCACGAATATGCATTTTATAAGTCGCTAGGACGCTTAGTTTAGCCGCAAATCAAGTTTAAAGATGTAAACTTTGATGCCTCTAGGTTCTAGGACGCTTAGTTTAGCCGCAAATCGCATTTAAAGATAAAAGTTGATTTTGCGTATGATTCGATGCATCAATTCAGCGCCAGTGTCAAGTTTTCTTGAGAAACATTACCTTGGGTGGAATATAAATGCGAATAAACAGTGAGGTATGTATGGGGGGGCATGCTGCCCCCCTGCAACCCCCCTGCTTGGGCTCATTATAGGATTTGGGGTGGGTGCGAGGTTGGGTGTATGTAAAGTTTCTTTTGCATTTAAAGTCGCTTGGACGGATAGTTTAGCCGCAAATCAAGTTTAAAGATGTAAACTTTGATGCCTCTAGGACGCTTAGTTTAGCCGCAAATCGCGTTTTAAGATAAAAGTTGATTTTTCGTACGATTCGATGCATCAATTCAGCGCCAGTGTCAAGTCTTCTTGAGAAACACTACCTTGGGTGGAAAATAAACGCGAATAAACAGATAGGTACGTTTCTTGAGAAACACTACCTTGGGTGGAAAAAAAAGGCGAATAAACAGTGAGGTATGTATGCAACCCCCCTGCCTGGGCTCATTATAGGATTTGGGGTGGGTGCGAGGTTGGGTGTATGTAAAGTTTCTTTTGCATTTAAAGTCGCTTGGACGGATAGTAGCCGCAAATCAAGTTTAAATTTTTAATTTTTCATTGAAATTTTCTTCAAAAAATCTTGTTTTTTTTTTATATTTTCAAAAAAAAATTGTGAAAAGTTTAATTTTTCATTGAAATTTTCTTCAAAAAATCTTGTTTTTTTTATATTTTCAAAAAAAAATTTCCAAAAAGTTTATATTTCTATATAATTTTTTTTTTCAAAAAAGAAAAAAAATCCCACCTGCTTCCAGAATCCAGACCCACACTCTGTCCAGATCCAAACCCACCTCTGTCTTCTTTTAGACTAACGTTCCCCATCACCCAAACCGAAAAAAGAATTCCCACCTCTGTCCAGAATCCAGACCCACCTATGTCCAGATCCAGACCCACCTCCGTCCAGATCCAGACCCACATATGCCCAGATGAGATCCCGTTGTCGTTGTCACCCGTCCCCACAAAACCAAAATAAAATCCAATTTCTATCTCTCTAATTACCTCGAGGTCTTACCTCTACGGAGTTCTAAGAAGAACTGAAGATACATAAATTCCAAATTGCCAATACACTTATATACTTATATACTTTTTTTTCAATAAAAATAAATTCACTAATTAACCCTGAGGCCACACGAGCCAGTACTGGCTAGCCGGTCGCAATACACTCACACTTTTGTACTAACACATACAAACCTGAGCGTTTGGCTCGTCAACTGGCTTGCCTTTTTCGTAGCCAGTTTGGAAGCCAGTAGAGCAGCCAGTAACAGGGTTCGGCAGTACTATTTCGTAGCATGTTTGGAAAAATAGGACTAAAACTAAGGTTTACTCACATTTTCTTTCACAAAATATTAATAAAATAAAAATCTGGAGTCCATGCCCATTCAAAAGAGATTTAATGAATCGACAACGACGTCAACAATAAAGGTAGAACTAGAATAGGCGGAAGCTGTCGGAAGCGTATGTCAAACCCGAACGAAAAGAAGCTTTCCGAAACGTCAATTTCACAAGTCACCCATAATGCACTTAAGTGGTTGAAAGTGAAAAAAATTAATTGATTCAGTTTTTGTAGGCTAAATCCCACCTGCTTCCAGAATCCAGACCCACACTCTGTCCAGATCCAAACCCACCTCTGTCTTCTTTTAGACTACCGTTCCCCGTCACCCAAACCGAAAAAAGAATTCCCACCTCTGTCCAGAATCCAGACCCACCTATGTCCAGATCCAGACCCACCTCCGTCCAGATCCAGTCCCACATATGCCCAGATGAGATCCCGTTGTCGTTGTCACCCGTCCCCACAAAACCAAAATAAAATCCAATTTCTATCTCTCTAATTACCTCGAGGTCTTCCTCTACGGAGTTCTAAGAAGAACTGAAGATACATAAATGCCAAATTGCCAATACACTTATATACTTTTTTTTCAATAAAAATAAATTCACTAATTAACCCTGAGGCCACACGAGCCAGTACTGGCTAGCCAGTCGCAATACACTCACACTTTTGTACTAACACATACAAACCTGAGCATTTGGCTCGTCAACTGGCTTGCCTTTTTCGTAGCCAGTTTGGAAGCCAGTAGAGCAGCCAGTAACAGGGCTCGGCAGTACTATTTCGTAGCATGTTTGGAAAAATAGGACTAAAACTTAAGTTTACTCACATTTTCTTTCACAAAATATTAATAAAATAAAAATCTGGAGTCCATGCCCATTCCCTAAGAACTCAAAGTTTTATAAATTTGATAAGCGATCTAAAAATGTTTGAAGATGAATAAAGCCGGAACCACACTTGTCTCGTCTGTTGTGTTTTGGATTTCCGTTCGACAAGAAAGCCAAAAAATAGCGAATGAATTGATAGAGAATTTTACGAATCTGTCAATTTCAAGAGTGACAGCTTCCATTGAGACGGAAGTGTCAAATTCCAAAGTGATATATTGCTATTTGTTAAAAAGCTCTATTAAATGCTTTCCCAAACCGACGCGAAACGTTCGCCGACGACAGTTTTTTGTTGTTGTTTACCATTGTGTATCTGTCGTATTTTGTATCGCTGCACACGAAAAATAAAACAAGAGTTTTTAAGATAAATATTATTTTGTGATAAAAATAAGTTAAGGCTCTCCAAAATCAAGGCGAAACATTAGTAATGCCAACGAAACTTCGGCTTTTGTTGTTTTATGCTAGTGACATTGCATGGCGTCAGTGCGTGTATTTTTAGTGCATTTCTATCTCCACATAAAAAGAAGTAGCATATGTTAAATACAACAACAATCCGGTATAGTTCCGTATTGCGCTTACTTTAAATATGCTACTTTTTTAAGCGAAGATAAAAATGCACTAATAACTGCGTCTAATGACAGTTTGCAACATGTCAGGCTTGTTAAGTTAGCACAGAGTATTTAAAATGTCACTTCACATTACACAGAAGATAGAATGAAGTGGTAACATCTTCATTCTTGAAAAAGGTGGTAAATCATAGTAGTTAAATTTCTTTCCTTAAAATCGGAGTAGATTTACTCCATTTGGAGTAAAATCCGAACGCTGGCCAGTAGAGAAGCCAGTTTGATATGCCACCTACGTCACAGCATACACACGAATAGGAATTTGACAGGTAATCTGTGTAGCCAACTGGCTAGCCAGTACTGGCTCGTGTGGCCTCGGGGTAAAATAAAATATTGTTTCAAAAGTATGAAAAAGTAACTAAAAAGTTGGGATTATTTTAAAAAAGTATTGAAAATCCCGCAAAATAGTAGCAGGCTACTCGCGGGATTCTTGCGGCGGGATTTCGATCGGCGGGATTTTGACTGGCGGGATTCGTATGCATAATTAGTAATTTTATTTGGCGGGATTTCGACTTGCGGGATTTTGATCGGCGGGATTTTGACCTTTTCCCCAGGTAGATATTCCAATGGAAAGACAAATCAAAAGAGTTGTTTCTCACATTGAGATACAGACACAGTTTAATTTTCCAGGTCGAGAAACGTTGGGATTTTGTGTTCCACCTTTTCTCGATGCGAGAAGTTCTCGACTAAGTTACAGAACGTAGGCACAGCACGTGTTTCAGCCATTAGTCTTTCAAATGTTTTTAAGAGAAAAGAAGTCATTAGCATCTGTGTGGCTGAGCTTTTCAGCTTTCGGATTAAAAACCACCTTGACTTCCCAATTTTAGGCTGCTTAAGATAGGAATATAGTTTTTTTAGTGTGGGGTTAAAAGGACTTCACATTTTTATAGCATCATGGCTAAAATATTATCCAAGCCACATGATTTATACGGTGAAAAGGCGTTAGTAGCCCATTTTATCTTTTCTCCAGTAATCATTTCCGCTGGTGTTGTGTTCTCTATTCAAAGCTCTATTCGTAGGTTCTAACCCACGTAAGAGGTTCAACTGGAAAAGTGAGCGTTAAACAGGAGTTCCAGTGTTTCGCTACACGATTAAAGAAATACCACAACAATCGGTCCCTTAGCAAGTCTTTTTCTGAGTCTTGCTCACTTGACTCTAAACCCAACTGCAGAAGTTCCTACGCTCAACGAGCTAGACTAGATTTATACGTTACATAGTCACTATCAGTCATATTTATTAGATTTGCTTAGAACACGCTTGGGCAGTTGTCCAGCTAGTCAATGCCTAAATAGTTTAGTCAACTTGTTATTTATAAACGCATTCCATCAATTGCCCAAATGTGGCCTCATTTATTCACTGACATGCCTGTATTTATTCATTTTTGAATGAATTAATGAATTTTAGTACGCTTTGGGGCACGTTCAACTAGCTTTTCATTCATTTCAAAACTAGAAAATTAGAAAACCAGAAATATTTGCCCACCTTATTCATTAAACGTGTCTACTTTGAAATAAGATTTGGACAACCAATTTCAGTGGATAAGTTAGTCAATCGGTGCTAAGTATTTATAAATAACATTTTGGAGTTGGACAGGTGTCTAAAGTTAGACATCGCTTGGAATGGGTTTATAAATAGCACTGTATTATGTTCTAGTGCGCTTAGCAACATTAAAAAGTCCCCTTGTATCTTTCGTGATGTTGCTGTGATGTTCAATTGTCCACCAGAGTGGTTTCTTATTACCCTCTCCGCATTGTTTTAGTGGACAGCCTTTTTGGAATGCTTTATCGAGAATCTCAGAGAAGCTATCAGTAGCTTTGTTTATAAATTCGGGTTTTTGCATCGCATACACACATCGCATAAAAACCATCTTATAGAAACATTTGACACTTGCACTTGAGATAAACCTATGATAATAGATGGCAACTTGATCTGAACTCGCTTCTACAACGATCTGACGATGTATAAAGAGATCTCAATCATGTCACGATGACTGGCGACATAGATTCATTTGTTCGAATTGATAAATTAATAACAGAAATAAAATTTTTGTTTTGCTCCAACGAAGCCAAACACCATCATTCAAGTGAACATCTCCCAACCAATTAGTTGTCTGCCTACATTCTAATTTATTGCTACTTGTCTTAACCTAAACCTTACCCATTTCAGCTGATTCATTTATGGCATCGAATCGGTTGGGATCATTATTATGTACATAGGTATGTAGGTTCATTTGCTCGATTTCCATATGGGACTTACTAAAAAAGCCGCAATTGTTTGTGTTGTTCGGTTTATCACTGTCGTTACAACAATGATATCTATTCAGGAGCATATACATATGTAGCATCCTCTTGTATTTGGGAATTTTTATAATGTGCACTAAGCATATATGATTCTTGGATTTTCTTATCTAAATCTTCCCACAAAGACACGGTTTGATAATTTGGAGTTCGTAAAATCAGATGAATGAATCAAAGAATTTGACTTTTTGTTATTCTTCATTAGACATACATGCACTTCCATTACATTTCATTTCATTTTGTTTTTATGGAGATATTATTACATTGATTCTTTTATGATTACATTATTTTGAATTCATGATAACCGAGTTTAATAATTATATCTGGCTAAGCTTATTATATTTACAAGAAATGTTATTCAATGAAAATTAAATTTTACGTTTTGATTCATTATATAATTAAAATCTATTTTCTGTCATATGTTTGCTCCCGACATAGATACATATGTTCACTTCATGACTCTAGGGGTCCATAATTATATTAATGACTAACTACTTAATAAACTAAAATTATATATAAAAAGGATCTTATTTGAGAAAAAAAAAATAAGATACAATAACTCAAGAAGTATCAACAGATTATAACCAATTCTGCTCAATTAAATATATAATAATGACTATGTAGTAAAAAATAGAATGCATTATTAAGGATCAGCTGAGCTTTCAATAATTATTTAAAAAAAGGAATCAAAAGCCTATAAATAATTTATGTGCATGTGTTTGTGTTTAGTTATTTGTTTTTTTTTTTGTCTTAAAATTATTAAAATTATAAAATATTTGGAATCACTATCTTCTAAGAACCGGCAAAGAAGCTTTCTCATAAAATGGATAAGTAACAGTGGTTATCAAGTACGCTTTCGTTTATTTGTCTGTCCCCAGTGGCGGATCCAGAGGGGGGGCTATAGGGGCTGAAGCCCCCCCCATTGGCTGATTCAGAAGAGAGTTAGACAAACAAAACTAAAATTGTGGCTACAAAATGTATGTTCATGTGAGCTGTGTTTTCCAAGCCCTAGGAAAATTTAATGAGTTGTTGGGCTGAACCATGCTGTGTTTTTTTCGAAGTCCCAAGAGAATTGGATGAAAAAAGACGATTATTATAAAAAATAAAATATACCTACGTAGGCGTATACGTATTTCAAAGCTTAAAGGTATAAGATAAAATGTTGAGGCTTGGGGCTAAGCCTTAAGCAAGCGTTTTTCTAAGCATGCAAGGAAATCAGATGAGAACTATAACACTGTTAGGGCTAACAAATTTGGATATTAAATAGCTGTGTTTTATTCCAGGCATTAAGGAAATCCGACGAAAGTAAAAGGTAAGAGCTAAAAATTTTACATGGAAGCTGTTGTTTTCCGAAGTCCAGGGACAAATGGAGGTTGGGGCTTAACAATTTGTGTGTAAGCTTTGTTTTTTCTAAGCCCCTAAGGAATCCGACTAAACAAATAACAAGTTTGGGGCTAGTAAGCATGGATTCCTAGATGCTGTGTTTTTTTTTTTCCAAGCCCTTATATTGAAACTAGAGAGGTTGACTTTCATGCTATAACTTTCCTTGGGTATCGATATTTCTTAGAAATCAAATTAAGTTTGACTAAACGAATGAATGTTAGCTTTTTCTTAAACTACTCTTGATATTTTTCGGACTTAGCTAAGCCCAGATAACTTTTGGGGCTTAAGTTTAAAAACTCAGTTTCCGGTGTAAAAAATTACCCTGATTACAGAATTCGACGAATGAGCCAGGCCCAATTTTGGCATTTGGATCATAGCAAAAATGTCAAAATTCTGTCTGATTCGCTCCGCAGTTCACTCGACGGATGCTATAGGTAATGGATAGTTTGCATGATGACATCAAAATATTGTTTTAGAAATTGAAACTTATGTTTATATTTCAGATTGTTTTCGTGTGTCGAAGGATATTTTGACGATTTCAAAGACTGCTTTAAGACGAAGCGATTTTTGATCTTAGTTTCTCTTTTGATTTCCTTTGTGCTCTTACGAAAGATTAGAGAGCTCTTTCCACGAGCAATATTAATTAAATGAAATGAGAAAGAATTTCAATTCACTTCGAACTTGTTTTCGAAATGTAAAAATCACCTGTTACGGTAATTTTTTTTTTCTTTAAAAAGTATAATATACATTTTTGTTTTAATATGGACCCAATACTCGTATAACTATAAATAATTAGAAATTGAAGGGCAGAAAACATTTTAAAATTTTAACTCAGATTTTTTTCAAATCTTCGTCAAAATGTAAGATTTGAACTGACAAAAAATATGAATGGAATTCGCATTAAAATTGTTAATGATCGGAATGTTGAACACGAATTTTTATGTTCGAAATACCAATCCACATGGACTAAGGTCATTTAAGGTGGAATAGGTACGGAACATCCAAATTCATTTTTTGTCCTCAAATTTACAAAAAGTGAATTGAAAAACATGATTAAGCTAAATTCTTTGAACAGCTACTTGTACAAGAAATTCGCAATCGTCTTTTTTATAGAGAGCTTAATTACTTTTCTTTTTTGGCGTACGCTGGATTTCGATTAGGTGCAAACTCATTCAAAAAATAGTTCTATTACAGAAATCTTGCTTTAAAATGTGTTCATCAAAAGAAGACAAATTGAATAATATATGAAATATATTCTGATTAGGGGCAAGCACATCTAGCGGCCCCCCTTGCGTACGCTCTTTTGTTTCAATTTTTTCCACTTAACTTTCGTACCTACGGATCTTAAGTTAGTGTCAAAAACAGAAAAAAAAGTTTGCACTGTGACTCTTTTAGTCTTAGATATTAGATTTTTTAGACGGTTACTTGCTAGAAAGTTTCTCAAAATTTCTCATTAGTTGGAAATATGCTTTATTTAAATATGTAAATAAAGTGTCTAGCTAATCAAATCTAAGACAACCAATCCATGTTAAGAAATTATAGGACAACAGAAACCTACAAAGTTTATCGATAACTTTTCGGAGGTAGACGGCTGTCTAAAGTTAAACAAAGTACTTTAGGATGAGGTTTTATAAAACCTACAAGAAATATTCAAATTAAAGAAACGTACCTAAATCTTAATGTATCATTGTTAATTGAATCTTTCTTCGAAATAAATGAAATAAAATGAAATAAATGATTGGGTTGAGATGGTTGGCGAGACGCTTTAGTTTCGTTTTCAACTGATTTACTATTAAATATATAAAAAAGCGGTTCAATACACTCATTATAAATTGTCACATTTGAATACAATGGCGTGAGGCACTCGAACGAACTGGGTAGACAGTCAAAAATAAAAACTGCTAACGTATTCCAAAATACAGCGTATTTCTCTTTGGAATCAAACGTTATAAAGTAAAAACTTGTATACAAAATAAGGTTATCAATAACAAACTATTTTTAAGCAAAAATAAATACCTATTTAATACAAGAATACAAATTACAAAAAAATTTACACTTGAAGGGATATTTTATATTTATCAAATGTTTGTACTTTTTTTAAAACAAACGTTAAAGGGCCAACACAAGTAGTCCTCATGAAGTTTTAAAAACATCATGTTGAAAACCTATTCAAGTCTTCAAAACTGTCCTTGAATTTTATGTGTCATCCTCATATGTTTGACTAAAAGGTATATATGTATGTTACCGGAAATGTATGAAACCTAGGAATTAGGCGCCAGTTATAGCTGTCATTGAAACTCATCATTGAAAATTTTAATGATTGATTTTGAGACGCTTAGGAAAGAAAATCTATTATTATTTTGATGGAAAAATAAACCTTTAGACTTAATTAATATATATAGCCAAAAAAATAATTGAAATAGGTCCAACTTTCCACATAAAAAGACTTTTCTTATTTCAATGACTGAACTACCTTACCAATGATCATTGAAAAATCAATAGTCAATTTTTGTGGAAAGTTGTGCGTCTTTGAAATTTTGTTTTGACTAGAAATATTTTTGAAGTCTTGAGCTTTAATCGTCCATCAAAATAAAGAATGATTTTGCTTTCTTAACGTCTCAAAATTAATCATTAAAGTTTTCAATGATGAGTTTCAATGATAGCTATAACTGGCACCTTATATAGATACAATTCCTAGGAAATGTATTCAATGACGAGCCTATTTAAGAAATGTATCAAATGATTTGTAAAAGATTATTTAAAACAAACATTTCCTAGGAAATGTATGTAGGTATCTACCTATTTCCTAGGTTGTTGTGTATATTGCATTCAATCAAATCATGAACTACAGTTGCGTTGTAAGTTAGGTTTAAGTTGATTTGTGTTTAAGTCATTAAAGAGAAGGTAAAGTAAAAACATCGTGTTTTCTGTTTCTTCCGATTTACTGTGAGCGTCAAAAAAAAGTGTACAGCTGTGAACTGCGTTTTTGTAACTCTGTTGAAGAAAATAGATTCGATCTTTAAGGAAAATACTTATCTTATTTTTTAAAGCGGTTAATCTTCAATGAATTGGCATATAAAACTTAACAAAAAATATTATAGTAAAAATTCAATAAAAAAATAACAAAAAATACTTCATTTTTATGGCGTCAAAAGAAAGTGTAGGTACACTATTCAATTCAAACGAAAAACTTAAAACCAATACTTCGTCTGCTTCCCTTTCGCCCTTAGGACAGCTTCTATGCGTCTGGGGATTGACTCTACTAGCTTCCCTGTCAATTCAGCTGGGATTCAGCGGAAGGTCTTCTAGTTGCTTAGAAGTGGAGCAACCATTCCTTGACCAATTTCGATTAGAGCTCTCGATTTTAGCCGTGTATTCGTGTCACGTGTACACGTGTATTAAAAAACTATTTACAAGTGTATTTTACCATTCCTTGACCAATTTCGATGTATGCTTGAGGTCGTTGTCTTGTTGAAAGACCCATGAATCAGTTAACTCCAGTTTTGCAACACTATCAATAAATACAAGGGTTCCAACTCCAGATGACGCCATACATCCCCAGACCTTTAACAAACCGTCTCAGAAATCCCCAGACCATTACCGAACCGTCTCAGAAATATTGCCGTATAGGCATACCTTTTCGAAAAAAATCGAAAGTAAAAACTTCTTTTACCAAGAAATATAAAATTTAGGGTTCATCATTCTGGGAAATGATCTTGTTAGTGGACAAGAGCAAAATTGCAATTTTTGGCTCAAGACAGCGACCAAAACTATGGCAACTGAAAAACACTGAATTAAACAGGTTTTTTGCAAAAAGCACGGAGGAGGTTTGGTAATGGGCTGGGGATGCATGACGTCTTCTGGAGTTAGAAGCCTTGTCTTTATTGATAATACAATGAGGACTGAAGATCACCTTAATATTTTAAGAGACAAATTGCCGTTTAGTGTTGCAAAACTGGGAACTGTTTCATGGGTCTTCCAACAAGACATCGACCTCAAGCATACATCGAAATTAGAGCCCCCTATTGCATGTGTACACGTGTACACGTGTAACACGTGTAATTAAAATACATGTGTAGAAACACGTGTATTTGTATTTACACGTGTATTTAGTATTACACGTGTATTTAGTACTACACGTGTATTTATTTGCAAACCATTTTTAATGATATTTTATGATCCATTGGACGCTGAACAGAAGTACTATTTTGGATTTTATGATTAAATTAATCATTTTATACCAAGAATCTGAACTATTTCACGTCCAAAAAGTTAGCTCGCCAACATAGGCATAAATAATTAAAAATTTTATTAGAATTTTATGCTCTTTTTGTGCTATTTTTGTGTTGTTTTTGCGATTTTTGTGCTGTAATATATTTTTTTGTATGCAATGTTGTGCTACCTTAAATTTAAGCTAGCACAACTTTGTCATTTATTTACCGATTTTAATAAGAGCAATGTCATTATTTTGTGCTCTTTGTGTGTTATATATCTGCATTCAAAAAAAAAAATGATTGAAATATTTTTTTTTTGTATGCAATGTTGTACCAACTTAAGTTGAAACGAGCACTACTTTTCAACTATTAACCGATTGCAATGAGACTGCTTTCATAATTCTGTGCTCTTTTTGTGTTATTTATGTATGTTTAAGAAAATTAATTTTAATGTTTAGTTGTTTTTTAAATGCCATATTATGCCACCTTTTATTTAAGTAAGCACAACTTTAATTATGAACCTGTTCTAATAAAAGTCGTGTAGTTGAGCTTTGCAATAGTGAAATGAGGCCAAATTTCAACATTTGGCCCTATTTTACTTTGATAAAGTAAATAATGCCAAATTGATTTGTGAAATAAGACCAAATGTGACCTTTTTCACTTTACGAAAACAACAGTTTATTATTTATTAGAGAAACTGGTTTAACCGTGTATAGTACCTAACGTAAAAGAGCATTTAAATTTTAAGTTAATTCAATGCTATTAGTTGATTCAAAATAGAAATTTTTGAAGATACCTTATTTAGGAAATTGTGAGTGTCACAACTCACTGCAAAGACTTAAGATTCTCCGCTATAAAATGCCTTCATATATGTAGAATTGAGAAAATTCGCGCGAATTTTTAATTTTCACACCCCAAATTGGGGTTGGGGTGGAAATTCTGGCTGGGTCAAAATTCTTTTTGCAAAATGCTGCTTTCAGAATTCTGTTTTTCAAAATTCTGCTTTCAAAATTCTGCTTTCAAAATTCTACTTTTCAAAATTCAGCTTTTCAAAATTCTGATTTTCAAAATTCTGTTTTACAAAATTCTGCCAATTATAAAAAGAAGCGTGCGCTTTTTAACATTTTCCAAACCTTCTTTTTATTATTGGGTACTGGCAGAATGTTGTAAAGCATTTTTCTCATACTTGTTTCATCATAAAATAGGGACAAATTTCTTGTATTTATTGGTTTTTAGACTGCTCTTCTGTCTAAGACAATAATAAATTGTAGGTATGAGCATAGTTTGCAGTTCCGTGCGTTATTTTTGGATGCAAACATCTTTTGCAGGCAAAAAAAGCTGTAAGCTGAATATATTTTGTTCTTAAGTGTAAACCAACCATAAGAAATACTTATTATTCACCACACTATTTTCCGCACGCCAAACAATTGCCGGCAAATCGTTTTGCATGAAATTCCATGACAGCAATGGTTTTATTTTGCATGAAACTGTTAACCAACAACCAATATAATTTTGTGTTCCACCTGAATCAAACTGTAAACTGGGCTTTACTCAACTTTTGCACTTACATTTACAGCTAGCTCGCCAACATAGGCATAAATAATTAAAAACTTTATTAGAATTTAATGCTCTTTTTGTGCTATTTTTGTGTTGTTTTCGCGATTTTTGTGCTGTAATATATTTTTTTGTATGCAATGTTGTGCTACCTTAAATTTAAGCTAGCACAACTTTTTCAATTATTTACCGATTTTAATAAGAGCGGTGTCATAATTTGGTGCTATTTGTGTGTTATTTATCTGCATTTAAAAAAATTTGATTCTAAGATTTTTTTGTTTTTGTATGCAGTTCTGTGTCACCTTAAATTAAAGGTAGCACAACTTTGTCAATTACTAACAGATTTCAATGAAACCGGTTTCATAATATTGTGCTCTTTGTGTGTTATATAGCTACATTAAAAAAAATAGTTTAATTTTTTTTTTGTATGCAATGTTGTTTCCCCTTAAGTTGAAACTAGCACCACTTTGTCAATTACTAACCGATTGCGCGCTCTGTTTTACCAGGCCTTTTAAAAGTGTTACAAAAACAATTTTGAAAATTTCCCATTACATATTTTGTGTAACATTCCTTATAAGCTCAGCATCGAGTTGAAATGAATTTGGTTCGACCGATCTCGCTCGGCGCGGCGAAGAGTTGGTTTTATAACTATGATTTTGATTTAGGAGACACAAATATATGCAAAGATAGGTATTTTCGCATGTCAAAAATTATAAATTATATTTTAATTAGTTTGGAAAGTATGTATGTTCATGTAGATTGTAGAGTACCTATCTATACCTATTTTGTGTTTTTAATTTTTATTCGAATAGCTAGGGTAGATTGGTGCCGTGAAATAAGGCTAAGCGAAATAACGCCAAATTCAGAAATTTGGCCCTCAGGCCCTATTTCCACTTTGCAATAGTGAAATAAGACCAAATTCAACAGTTGGCCTTATTTCACTTTGCCAAACAGAAGTAAGACCAATTTGGCCTTATTGCGCTTAAAATTTGTGCTTAAGCGAACTTTTTTTTTATTTTGAACAGGAAAAAAAAAAAAAAAAACCAAAAAAAAAAAAAAAAAAACAATGAAAAACCCACCATAGAATTAAGTTAAAATTTAAGTTTAGATCTAAGTTTAGATTTAAGGCACGCTTGTATTAAGCTAAATAAATAAATAAATAAATAAATTCTGCTCTATGGTCGGTACTACCATTGAATAACTACTTCAATGGTAATTATTCAATGGTACTACTAAATATTTTGCCTTTCGTTATTTATCATGAAAACGTAGCTTCAACAATAATTTCAATTACGGAGCGGTGTTTTTGAACAAAACTATTTATTTTCGATTTTAATATCAACTTCTTTGCCTTTTCAGTCATAAGCGTGACAATGAACTTTGAAAAATTGTCATGAATTTAAAAATTAGGTCCTAAAGTTATGTCCTTAAATTCGCACGATTTTTTAATTTTCACACCCCAAATTGATCTTCCCTTGGGCAAAATTTTTTTCCAGTAAGCTTTGCGTGATTTTTTTTAAATTTTAACCCAACAAATTTATCTTCCGTATCCTTACGCAAATTTAAGGAAGAATTTAATTTATAACTTTCGCTTACCAATACAAAACTAGAGATTAATAAATTGTTTTTGATACGTAAGCTAAGCAATTCTATTTATACAGGGTGTCCTGTAAATAATGGATAACCTTGCAACTGGTTGTAGCAGGCCTTATGACCTTTCCAGAAAAAAATATAAAAAATATTTTCCCAGTGGTTACTATGTTATGATGTTTTTTCCAAAAGTTGTTAACAAGTACTACTTTCCTCGAATACGTGAACGCTACGACCATGGATGAACAATTTTAATATTTGTTTGTATTTTTGTAATATTCTAGAATAACTGTTGTAATAGATGGGTGGTAAAATTTAATAGTAGTTATTGCATTTTTTTTTATAAAAATTTTTTTTAAATATTTTTTCAGTACAAACATTTATTTTCAAAAAAGTTTGACAACCTCTAATAAATTTAAATTGTATAAAAACATGGATGGCCAATTGCTTAAAAAAGTTGTCTATTTAATGCACTTTCCAAAATGGTACAACACATGCTTGTGTGTTAACAAAATAATCAATCATCAAATAAAGCAGCTTTTAACGTTTTCGCAAAATGTCTATCAAAATGTTACAATAACCTCCAAATTTGAGTTGGACAAAGATTTTCTCTTTTGATGTTTAAGGGGATTCAGTACAAGTATAAGACTCGATTTTAGGTGTTGAAAGCCCCACCACTTTGCCACCATAAAAAAAAACGATTTCTAAAAAGTTTTCCGTGGCAACTTAAATTTTATTAGTCTTAGAAAAAAACTTTGGTACATATCTGTAGCAAATTCAACACTCTTCAATTTATGTTGATATACTTTTTATCCTAAAGTTATAAATAAAAAAGTTAGAATCAAAATTTAAACATTGAAAAAATTCATATGTTTTTGATTATAACTTTTTAATTTTAACTTTAGGGTAAAAAGTGTGTTAACATAAATTGAAGAGAATTGCATTTGCTACAAATTCAACACCTAAAATCGAATTTTATACTTGCAATGAACCCCTTTACACATCAAAAGAGAAAACTTTTGTCCAGCCCAAATTGGGAGGTTATTGTAACATTTTAATAGACATTTTGGAAAAATGTTAAAAGCTGCTCTATTAGATGATTGACAAATTTTCTTGGTTATTTTGTTGATACACAAGCATGTGTTATACCATTTTGGAAAGTTCATTAAATAGACAACTTTTTTAAGTAACTGGCCATTCATATTTTATACAACTTTAATTTATTAGAAGTAGTCAAACTTTTTTGAAAATAAATGTTTGTACTGAAAAAAATATTTTAAATAATTTAATAAAAAAATGCAATAACTACTATTAAATTTTACCATTTATCTATTACAACAGTCATTCTAGAATATTACAAAAATAAAATAATAGCAAAAATTTTTCATCCATGGTCGTAGCGTTCACATATTTGAGGAAAGTAGTACTTGTTAACAACTTTTGGAAAAAAAATCATAACATAGTAACCACTGGGAAAATATTTTTTTTCTGGAAAGGTGATAAGGCCTGCTATAACCAATTGCAAGGTTATCCATTATTTACAAGACACCCTGTATAAAGGCATTTATAGCGGAGAATCTTAAAGCTTTGCACTCACAAAAGAGAGAGAGAATTCAATCGAGTTAGAGTGTAAATCAAGTGCTTAGAAATAAATCTATTTTTCTTGGTTTTTTGTTGGTAATAAATACCACAAAAATATCTATCTTTGAACAGAATTATCTAGAATCGGTTTTTCGTGACGAACATTCTATACGATGGATGAATTTTGTGGAAAATGCGAAACAAGATTTGGTCGCAGCGAAGTGAATGTGATTCCTTGTAGCGGTTTCTGCAAAAAAGTGTTCCATCGATTGTGTTGCGAAGGCAAATTGTCTGAGTATGACATTAAATTACTAAGAGGAAATAAAAATCTTGGTTATTGGTGTAATGATTGTTTAGATTTTCCAAAAAATATTCTAAATCAATATGAAAAATTATTGGATTTGCAGCAATCAAAAAGTGATCAAATTAAAGATTTTATTAAAGAGAGTGTGAATAGTCTATCAATACAGATCAATGATATGGCTATTGCATTTAAGTCAGAGTTAAATGACAAGAGTGAAAAGGAAAAAGAAGAAGTGCAAGCTATATCGGCATCGGTAAAAGAATTAAATAATAGCTTGTTGTTAAAATCAAGCGAAAGTGCGAGTGAGAAAAATAAGCAACTGAAGATAATTGAAGAAAATGTGCGAGTGTTTAGTTAGCAAAATTGATGAGTTGAAGAGTGAAGTGGTAAATTCCCGTAGCAATGATAAAGAGCCAGAAGAAAGAAAGAAAGAAAAATCTAAACCATCATATGCTGACTTATTAAAAAAGCCCATAGAAATTGCCCCAGTGTTAGTAAAACCTAAAGAGAGTCAACACTTTGACGTCACTAAATCTGAAATAAAAAAAAAGATTGACCCCTCGGCCCTTTCCATTAAAGTTAATAATATGTTTGAGAGGAAAAATGGTTCGATTGCTATATGTTGTGACAGTGAAGAAGCTTTAAAAAAAATTGGCGATGAAATTAAGAGTAAAATGAGTGATAAATATGAAGTGCATATGCCAGTTATGAAAAATCCAGCAATTTTAGTGAGTGGTATGTGTGAAAATTTAAGCAGCGATGTTATAGAGGATGCTATTAGAAATCAAAATAATATTGTTTTCAATACACTTAAGTGTGTCAAAGTGTATAAGTCTTTTAAAAACAATATTTATTATAATGCGATTTTAGAGGTTGATTCTAAAGCATTTCATGAAATTATGGAGTTAAAAAAAATTTATATTAAATATGATAGATGTGTTGTTTATGAGAAAGTTGGCATTCGTCGTTGTTTTAAATGCCTAGGGTATAACCATAAGAATAGTGACTGTACGAGTGATAAAATTTGCTTAAAATGTGGTGAAAAAGATCATGAAATCAAAGATTGTTTAAATGAGATACAATGTGTTAATTGTTTAAGGCTTAAGAATAAGGCTAACCTTCCTGATATGGACATAAAACATGATGTCCGTAGCTTGGAGTGCCCAATCTATAGAAGGCAACTTCTAAATCAACGCAGTAAAATAAATTATTAGCAATTATCGGAATTGAAGTGTTTAAGCCTTAATATTGAGGGTCTCATTAATAACTACAGTGAGTTACAGTCATTAGTGTACGATTTTGAATTTGACTTTATATGTGCTACAGAAACCCATACAACTGAGTTGGTTGAAGATGTAGAAATTGACTTAAAAGATTTTCAAACAATAAGATGTGATTCTATATCTTCACATACGGGGGGAGTAGTTTTTTATATAAAAGATGGTTGGGGAGTTGAAATTTTAAAAAATATTGCTATTGAAAAACAGATATGGTTTTTAATGGTAGGTTAGGTTAGGTTGAAGTGGCTGCCAGTCGTGGGGACCGACACACTTAGACCATGAGTTGGTCCATTGTGATACCACAAGAATCCAGGAAACCCTTTTCCCTACTCGATGAACCATTTGGAGCTTCTTATGAAGCGTAATAGACTGCCAATGTCTAAGTTTATCAGATCACTAGGATCATTGAAGTAGAACTCACCAAGGTGAAGTCTTCGTCTATGAGACAGAGCAGGGCACGTGCATAGAAGGTGAGGGATCGATTCTATCTCCTCCTCATCCATACAGCTTCTGCAGAAATCGTTAGCGAATACGCCAAGACGCGTTGCGTGCTTGCCTATGAGGCAGTGTCCGGTTATAACACCAATCATGGAGCTGATGTGCAATCTGCTTAGAGATATCAAACGCTTAGATCGTTTTAAATCCATTACTGGCCAGATTTGTTTTGTTGCCAAACAAGTGGTGATATCATTCCACCTAAGATTTGTTCTCTCTAAGGCATCTTGCTTCAGCAAAAGTTTACATGTAGCGATGGGTATACCTATTTCTGCCTTACTAGGTAGAAGAGGTAAAGTTGTACCATTTTTAGCGAGTTCATCGGCCTTACAATTACCTGGGATGTCCCTATGCCCCGGCACCCAACACAGGTGAATATTAAACTGTTGTGCCATCTCCAACAGAGACGAACGGCAATTTAGGGCTGTTATAGAGTTAGTAAAGACCGATTCCAGGGATTTAATAGCTGCTTGACTATCCGAGAAGATGCGGATATCTGTAGTTGATATCACGTTTTCCTTCAGCCAAGATAAGGCTTCTTTAATCGCCATAAGTTCCGCCTGGAACACGCTACAATGATTAGGAAGACGGAATGAGAGACTTAATTTATGTAAGTCTTTCTGAGTACACACCGCCACCCACCCCTTCATCAGTTTTCGATCCGTCCGTGTAGATATGAACCGATTCATCTTCCAAGAAAGCCATATCCTCCCAGAGGGTTCTAGAAGGAATGGTGACTTGAAAGTTTAAACCGAATTGTGGTTTTGGGATGGTGTAGTCAATGTGACTAGGTAGTGACCTGAATGAATTCAGAATGATGGAATGGCCAATATTATTGTTGTACCATTGTGAGGAAGCTTGTAGGCGTATGGCTGTATTTGCAGCCACCTGTTTGCTAAATATATCGAGGGGAGTCAGATATAGCAGAACGTCTAGAGCAGCAGAGGGTGTCGTGCGAAGCGCACCACTTATGCATAAACAAGCCGAACGTTGTACTTTGCTTAGTCTGTCGCAGTTTACCGCTTTATCTAGAGCAGTCCACCATACTGCAACACCATATGTGAGAATCGGTCTAATCACCGATGTGTATAGCCAATGAGTAATACGAGGTTGAAGGCCCCATTTGTTCCCAACGGCTTTTTTGCATGAGAAGAGTGCCACTGTGGCCTTCTTGACTCTTTCTTGTATATTAGGTTTCCAACTTAACTTTTTGTCTAAAATAAGACCCAAATATTTTGCCCGATCAGTAAATGTTAATGGAACACCTTTAATAGAGGGAGGATCTTCATGAGGGATTTTATATTTCCTTGAGAATAGAACAAGTTCTGTTTTATGAGGGTTGACGCCCAGACCACACCGGTCTGCCCAATTGGTTAGCCTATTTAAAGCGCTTTGTAAGAGTTCTTTTAAGGTGGTAGGATGCTTTCCTGATACGGCAATAGCAACATCGTCCGCATAGGCAATCACTCTGTAACCCTCCTCTTCCAGGCATATTAGCAGCTCATTTACCACCAAGTTCCAAAGAAGGGGAGAAAGGACACCGCCTTGAGGCGTACCTCTACTAACAGACCTTCTAGCAGAATAGCTACCTAGTTTTGAGTTGATAACCCTGCTCGTCAGCATTTGGTTAATCAATTCTCCAAGCGAACCATCTACCTTCAGAGATGTCAGCGCAGATGCGATTGCAGATGCGTCGACATTGTTAAAAGCGCCTTCTATATCTAAGAAAGCAACCATGGTGAACTCTTTATGATGGAGGGAATATTCAATGGTAAACTATGTAAGGCCGTTTCTACAGATTTCCCTTTGCAGTAAGCATGTTGACTCTTAGACAAAAGTCGCGTGTCAATGCATGATCGTATGTGGATATCAATCAATCGTTCAAATGTTTTTAGAAGGAATGATGATAGACTAATAGGTCTGAGATCCTTTGGGTTTACTTGGGAGCACTTTCCAGCTTTGGGTATGAACACAACCCTAACCTCTCTCCAAGACAAGGGGATGTATACGAGTGCTAAGCAGCTAGTATAGATAGACTCCAGAATTGGCAGAATTAAATCTTTATTCATCTGGAGTTCGGCTGGTATTATGCCATCTGGTCCCGCAGACTTGTAAGGCTGAAAGCTGTTGAGCGCCCATTGCAGTTTTTCCCTTGTAATCAGACCTTGTGGATACCTTGGATTCATATCAGACCTATTACGGTCGAAGCTATTGATTTTTGGGAGCTACCAGGGAAGTGAGTATCCAATAGCAAGTTAAGCGATTCTTCGCAGGAATTTGTCCATGAGCCATCAGCATTTTTTAAGCAGCTTGGCATTACTGGATTAGTAGAGAGAATTTTTCTTAGTCTAGATGCCTCTGAAGTTTCTTCTATTTTTCCACAGAAATGTCTCCAAGAGGATCTCTTTGACTTTCTCAATGCTTTCTTATACAGTTTGAGGGTTATTTTATAAGATTCCCAATCTGACACTTCACGAGTGCTTTTAGCTCGATTGAAACACTTGCGACAGTCTTTCCTGAGCGGTTCAAGCCCAGAATCCCACCAATGTGGTTTCTTTTTCCCCCTAACTATTGTAAGTGGGCAGGATGTAGCCATGGATTTGTTGAGGGCTAATGTGAGATCATTGACCTTGCAGTCAAGTTCATTATTATTAGAAGGAGGATTTAAGAGATCTGGTTTTAAAAGCTCCTGGAGTGTAATCCTATATTTGAGCCAGTCGGTTTTCCGAGGGTTTCGAAATTCAACGCGGCAAGGAGGTTCATCGATGAGACTGAATTGAATGTATCTGTGATCGGAGAACGAGTGTTCATCCGACACTTTCCAATTCGAGATGTTATGATGAATGGTATCTGAGACAAGAGTAATATCTAATACTTCCTGTCGGTTTTTAGTGATGAAGGTAGGTTCATTACCCACATTACTTACTATAAGGTTAGTACTTAAGATAAAATCAAAAAGAGACTCACCTCTATCATTGATATCAGTACTTCCCCATACTGTATGATGGGAGTTCGCATCACTCCCAATGATGAGGCAAATTTTCTGCCGTTCTGCATGCGCAATCGGTCTCTCCAGTGTATGACCGGGGAGAGGGCCGAGGTGGTCATGGCCCAGATACGCCGACACTAGCCAGTACGTCTCATTGGCCGTTTCGAGCCTTGCGGCGGTGATATCTCTGTCGCTGAAATCAGGGAGTAAATATACATTAGTGCTACGCTTAACTAGTATACAAGATCTAGGGTCACCTTTATCAGACGCATACAGTACGTAGTATCCAGGAGTCCTGAGTCCACTAACAATGGATTTAACAATCCACGGTTCTTGGATCAGGACAATATCCTCTCCATTCCTGGATAAACGGAGAAGAAGGGAGGCCGAAGCCTTAATGGAGTGTTGGAGATTAATCTGGACTAACTGCAGCATTTTGGCTACAATTAGGCAGATCAACCTCCACCACGGTTTCATTGAGTTCCTCCGAAGATGAGCCCAAAAGCTCATCCTCACCCAAGGGAACAAGGTTGATGAAGTCTTCTGTCTCCATATCGGTTAGACTATCGACATTAGTAGAAGACTGTACCGTGATCGAGGATGACCTGGATTCCTCATCACCAATCGATGGAAAGGTGATGGATGCACCAGGGTCCTCTACCACGGACACAGCTTTAGTGTTTAACAGAGGGACGCGTTCCGCGTCAACCTCGTCTTTTTTATACACCTTCAGAGAGATCGAATCGAACCCATACCGAATCATGCCTTTGGTCTGCGCTAAGGGGGCAAGGGAATCCTTATTGATCACGATAATCGCGCTTCTATAAAGATCCCTTACCTCCTCAAGCTTTGCGACTTTCCAGTCATGAGTTGGTAATGAGGGGTTGCTCAACTTGACTATCTGGAGTATTTCCTCCAAGCAAGAGGACTCGGCTGGTATCCAGATGCGGGCTCTAGGTCTGCACGGGATGTCTTCCCTAGCAACAACTTCGAGCTTCGCACCTGGCCAGACCTCGCCCAACCTACTGACAGCAAGCTTATACAGATCGCACGATCTCTGATCCTCACAGACGATGAGTTTGACATGCCCTTGATGCCAACCGCCATCGCCTGTGAGAGGAGGTGGTCCCGGATTATCCCTCATGAGACTCAAGAAGCCTGCCGAGAGCTTCATTCTGACCACCTGCCATTGATCAGGAGAAATCGTACCATCAATATCGCTCCTGTCGATAACCGCAACCACGATCTTGTTCTTGTTTTTGAGAGCGTCGCTATAGGATCTGGATCCTCCGGAATGGAGAGTGCTGGCGTTATGCACTTTGGGACGCTTGGGCACCGGAACGGTTTCATCCAGAGACCTATTACGCTTCGACGTGGAGTCGTCGCTGGTCTGCGCATTCGCTAGAATGCTCTGGGCCCATTTGATCCTGGGGTCCTGCTCCGGCATCCCTTCGACCACCGGTTTATCACCGAGGGTCTTGAGGAGCCTAGCAGCTGACCGCCTGACCCTATAGCCGCCCTTCGACGGTCTATTTCGACGGCTCTCGCGCGATGGTCTCGGGAGAGAACCCAACCCAGCGGTAGTAGGACCGTTTTTCACAACCCTGGCACCACTAATCCGGGCCCCCCCTCGAGACGTACTCGGGAGAGCTGTATTATCTCTGGTAGTGGTGGGATCGTTATTCACAACCCCCATCCCACTACTAAAATTAGGTATTACTACCACATCACTACTCTCACTGAGATTAGTATCAGATGAGGGGCCATGACATGCCACAGCCTCCCCACCGACACCAGCCCCAGGAGTAACAGCAAACAGCTTTGTCGCCGTACTGCTGCCCGGTTTAGAAGAGGAACCGGTCTTAAATTCTTTTTCTTCTTCTATGGGTTTTTGTTTGTTTGTTTTGTTTTTGTTTGACATTAAATTTTGGACCCACGAGTATCGAATAAAGGGTGGTCACTCTACACAGGGATTCGTGTATGCAGAGAAGGCAAGCTGATCCGAAAAGTGCCAAAAATCGGATACTCCGTTAACGACTGAGCTAGTATTTTTAATTGGGCCCCCAGCCAGGCTGATCATCGGCACGGGTCGTATAACACCTTAGATCCAGCCCAATAGGAAAGTTGGAGTGGGTGAGGTAGGGAATATGATAAGAAAGAGTGGCAGACAGCCATTCGCCGTACTGTCAAGGAAAGGATTAATGTGTTTAGGAAAACACGTCGAACAGCGATACGCCGTACCGACATGGAGGAAACCTCGATGAACAGCTTTTTCGCCGTGCCTCCGAGGGGGATAACGTTGGACAGCTATTCGCCGTTCCGACGAGGGACAAGGATGGATAAGGATTGGGAAGGTTTAGGAAGTTTAGGAAGTTTTTAATGGTAAAGGTGAATAAATTTCATATAACGTATATACTTGGAGGAATTTACAGATCACCCAGCCACTCACCGACGATATTTTTAGATCAATTTACCAACTGGCTGAACCTCTTTAACTGTGATAATAAAACTGTGATATTAATGGGTGATATAAATATAGATTTATTAAAAGATAGTTCCTTTAAAAATCAAATAAGTGCAATATTAAGTGATAGCTCATATAGCCAACTAATTAGATTACCAACGAGAATTACCAAAAATTCTCAAAGTTTAATTGACTATGTTATGACAAATAACCCGGAGAGAGTTGAAGCGAAGACTGAAAGTAAATTTAAGATAAGTGATCATGAATCTGTGATAATTAGTATTAAGGCATTATATAAAAGGAATCAAAAAGAGAAGGCTATACGTGTATTTAAATACAATTCAGACTATTTTGTCTCTAAACTTCGAAACTGTGATTTTTCTGTACCTGATAGTAATATTTCGGTCGACGCCTTAGCTAATAAGTTTTCTAACAACATCTTACAGACGGTAAATAGCTTTATATCCTATAGAAATATAAAATGTACCAATAATCCTTGGTTCAATGATAGTCTAAGGTCACTTAAAAATGAAAAAGTTTTAAATTACGAAAAAGCTAAAGCTTCCTGTCTTTCCATTGATTGGAACAACTATAAAATTTGTAGAAACAGATTTAAAAATTCACTTAATAGTGCGAAAAACGAGTTCATTAAAAGGAAAATTGAAATTTGTAGTGACCAAAAAACTATGTGGAGAACTTTAAAGCTACTTGTTTTAAAAGAAAGTAAACGAAATATAAATGAAGTATTATGCAATGGGATAAGATACAACGATGGTGCCGAAATGTCAAATGTATTAAACTTATTTTTCGTTAACAGCATCGACGAAATAAGAAGAAAGATCCCAAATAAACCTTATATTAATTCAATACCTGATTATGAATAACAAAAAAGATACAAACGGAGTTAGTGTTAAAATGTACTTGGATGCATTTGATATATGTGGTGATATGTTACTAAAAATTGTGAATTTATCTTTACTTAGTGGTACATATCCAAATTGCTGTAAAGAGTCTCTTATTGTACCAATTCCAAAAATCAAAAACTCGAACAAAGTGGATGATTTCAGACCCGTCAATATGCTGAACCTCGAAGGTAAAATTATTGAAAAGATTGTGTATAACCAACTTCAAAACTATTTAGAATCCTTTAATTTAATATCTTGTTATCAATCTGGCTTTAGAAAAAATCATAATTGCGAATCACTTCTTAATCTAGTCATCACGAAGTGGAAAATTGACATTCATGAGAAGAAAGTGGTAGTGGCAGTGTTTTTGGACTTAAAGCGAGCTTTCGAGACGGTAGATAAATTAATATTAATCGAAAAACTAAAAATGTACGGTGTGAGAAATATGGAAATCCAATGGTTCAAATCATATCTTAATGATAGAACTCAAAAAACAAAAATGAACGATGAAATTTCAAACACTGTTCCTGTGCTTAATGGTGTCCCTCAAGGATCTTTGCTTGGTGTATTGCTGTTTTTGGTGTATATCAACGATATGGAAAATGCTGTCCGTTTTTCAAAACTTGTGTTATTTGCAGATGATGCGTTATTGTTTATATCTGGTAGTAATGTTGATGAATGTATCGATAAAATTAACTCAGATTTACAAAGTTTGCAAGAATGGTTTGATAGTAACATGTTAAAATTGAATATAAATAAATCTAAAGCTATGATATTAAATGGTAATACAAATAGAAACATAAGCATAAGCAACCAGAATATTGAAACAGTTGGTGAAATCAAATACTTAGGCGTTGTTATCGACGAAAAATTAAATCTCGATGCGCATGTTAATTACATATGTAAGAAAATATCTAAAAAAATTTACTTTTTGGGAAGAATTAGAAAAAAAATGTCAAAAAATACAGCTATTAAAGTTTATAATACAATGATAAAGCCACACTTTGAATATTGTTCAAGTATTTTGTTTATGTGTAAAAATATCATGATGAATAGATTACAAAAACTTCAAAATAGGGCTATGAGAATTGTTTTGTTGTGCAATGGATTTACTCCAATTAGAGAAATGTTTTTAAAATTATCTTGGATGAGTGTAAATCAAAGAATAATGTATAATGCAATTATATTTGTGTTTAAAATTAAATTCAATATACTTCCGAATTATTTAAATGAATATATACCTAACGTATGTAAGTGAATCACAACCTTTTGCTTTACGCAATGCTGGTGATTTTAGGTTACCTATGTATAGAAATGTAAAAACCACAAATATGGTTCTTCACAGAGGATTAACGAATGAATTGAAAATGGAAAATAATTTAATTAGATTCAAAAAACTTTTAATTGAGTATGTTAAAAATAGATTTATTTAGTTTATAGAATATAATATATGTACTTTGTAATGAATTTCTTAAATGGCAAATTTTGCCAAATAAATATTCAAAAAAAAAAAAAAAAAACAATTTCCTTAAGGTATCTTCACATTTTCATAAAATTTGAGTAACTGAGAGGCTTTGAAAGGCTCACCTAGCTCACCTTACCCTAAGGTGAGGTTAGTTCAATAATTTTTTTTTATAAAAACATTTAAAACCTTTTTAAATATTTATTTGTAAGGTAGTAAACATTTTAAAAAATAATTATTTTTCTGGATTTAATCGGACCTACATTCCCATTTGAGAAAAACATATTTTACAAAATCTCAGAGTTTGTAAGAGTTTTGGAAACTAAAACAAACAAAACTTAACAAAATTATTTAAAAAAAACTTAAGAAATATCTTATAAAACCCGAAATTTACCTAAAAATCGAGCTATTTTTCAAGTTTTATACTGGAATACCTACCTACCTCAAAAACGTAACATACTAGAGCAGTTCTGAAACCAGATTCGGATTTAGCTCATCAAAAACCACCAGAAAAGTATAGATATATCTGTAGTGTTTTGTAGAACCATGATACCTAGGTACATAACTCCATTTTAAAATTTGCGTCTTTAAGTCCACTTAACATTAAGCTAGATGCTGGAGCCCAAACGAGCTTACCGATTTTCTTCAATTTTGGAATATTTATGAGCATAATCTTTGACAAATTATATTTCAAAATTTGAAGGAAATCGGTTCATCCGTTTAAGCTCTAGCTCGATGTAAAGTGGACGTAAAGACGCAAATTTTTAAAAGCAGTTATAATATTTCTCCCAAACTACGGATTCTAGGTATATTATTGGTTTCAAATTCAAATTTTGCTACACAGTGTTATTATAGCAGTTTTTTCCTACAACATTATTTTTCTATGGTGGGTTTACCTACCTACCTTACCTAGATATTTGATACCATTTATTTTTGCATCAAACAAAATTAAAAACACTGGATCTTTGATATTTTTAAGCAAACTCTGAATTTGTGAATCATCATCAGTAGGTTCCTATCAGTGGCGATTCCTCTCAGTTGGCTGGGTTGGCTGCGCCAACCCTAAAATTTCGTCTTAAATACACGTACTACAAACAATTTGTTTGTATTAAAACTTGAGAATAAAATATCCTCTTATGTTGGATATGTAAGAAAAACAACACTCCAATCCGTTTAAATCATTATAAAACCAGCAAAACCTATTTAAATCGAGCCATTCACTGCAATCCCTACGTGCTATATTAATCCCATACAAAGTAGGAATCCCTTTTATTATTATTTTTCTTTCAATATTGGCCGTGTTGGCTACAAAAATTAGCGCCAACAAATCTCATACAAACTACATATTATTCCCGATGTGCTGTGTCACTCTATCTTTAAGAACAGACCCACAAAAATACCCACCCAGGTTGGCTCTATTGAAAGAGCCAACGACTGGGTAGAAAAATGTGAGTTAATTGCCGACCAGTACCCACCAGTGGAGAACCTAGTTATCTGAAGCAAATGTTTTAGTTCGAATTTTATATGGTTAACTTGAAAAAATCATAACTCCCATTCTACTCATCCGATCTTCAAGGTAAAGGTCTTTAAATAAAGCCAAAATGACACGCTACATTGTGTGAAAAAATAATTGAAAAGGGGTAAAAAATTTCATACTAAAGGGGTGATTAAGTCTGCCTTCAATTCGATTTGCAGCATTCTAAATTCAAAAGTTGATGAAAAATTTCACAAATTGAAAAAACAAAATATGCTTATTTTTTGCTTATTTTCTCTTCTAAGATTATGTTATGCAATGTTTTACCATCAAACCTACATGAGCGGTGCTAAAATTTTTTTAAATGATTTTTTACAAATAAAATGCATTTTAATTAAAAAAACTAATTGACATAGCTTCATTTATACATATAATGATTACTCAAACAAATCGGCATGAATCTTTATAATAAAGGTTTTAAAATACTGTCAGTAAGATAATCGTTATATTTATAAAAAAAATATTATTTTTTACATGGTACTTATGAAAAAAATGTAAAAACAATTTGAAGTAATGTTTTTTTACACCTACTTAATGGCATTAATATCTTTAAATTTCATATAAATATTGAACATAGAAAAAAAATTTAATCAAGTATTTAAATTTAGTATAAAGACTAAATATATGTAGGTAATCACAAAGTTGTATATCCAACACCAGAGCAGGAATTAAATATTATTTGAATTTAATACATTTAAAACATGCTTTGTTGTACATTGTTCCGGCCTCACTAAAACGTTAATTACTTTTTTAATTACCAACGGATTTTAATAAATCAGATTTTTTTCGATTAACAATTAAAAATTCTTTTATTTTAATGTATCATACATCATTGTAAACCACGGAAAAGCTAAGAAAAAATGTAACAAAAAAAAATACCTTTAATTTTTGCATATGAAAATAATTGAAAGAATTCAAAATTCTATTTCACCAATCCTAATAAAAGATTTGATATATGAAACATTGCTGTACGTTGCTCAAAAGCTTGAGCATTGATTTTCAATTTATTTATTAATTATAAGAAAATTCACATTTTGATAATTATAATTATAATTATATAATTCTATTATAATAATTGTCGATCCAACTGCATTAAATTTGCTATTAGTCGAAAAATACTGCTTTGATTTTTAAAAATAAGGTGTCTTATAGAGAGATTAATCCTCAATTTTTAGAGCGTTACAGTTTACAGGTTACATTTTTATAAAATTTGAGTAACTGAGGGGCTTTGAAAGGCTTAAAATCATGTTTCTTACTATATTTACAATAATTTGATCCTTATTTTTCAAAGTGTTTAAATATATGTAATAATTTGGACTAGTGTGTCAATAGAGAAAGAAATGTTGTCGAAGACATTGAATAATTACAAATTGAAGGGACACCCAGCAAAACGTCCACTAGGTGGACATTATTTTATATGTCGCTCTATCAAATACAACAACCATTTAATAAATTTGTTCCTTTTGGAGATTTGTTCCTTTTAGGAAATCTGTTCCTTTTAGGAAATTGACTTCTTTTGGGAAATTTCTTCTTCGGCAGAGTAAAAAAAAAGACATTCCTATTGAGAATGAAAATGAACAACAGCGACAAACTGAGTAGCCGTTTAAGTTTTGTTTTTTTTTTCAGGTATTTTCTTCAATGCCATTCAAGGACTCAAGGTTAACACAAAATGTGAGGTAGAGACAAAAAATTATATTTTCTTTTTTTGGTTTGTTTTGCTTTTGTAATCATTAAATAAAATTGTTGTTAGTGCTTGCTTCCAATTTGGGATGTTTACGATGATGGCTTTGTTTTTGCTTTTGTTTTTTTTTTTTTTATTTCTTGAGATTTATAGACGGTGAATTCATTTTTAATTATAAGTCTTTTATATGCAGGAAGGTACCTGTTCCACCTTCTTTTAAATTATTCGTTGATTTTCACGGACTTTTATCAAATATTAACGAAAACGCATCTAATAATTTGCTATAGTTTTTTTAAAAGCTAATACTCTCTTCTTGCATTTGGTTTTTAAATCAAGTTCTTCAAGCGAATAGTTTTTGAGAAATAAAATTTCAAAGTCAAAATTAAAAAAAAAAAATGTGATACTTTTTTCTGCTTTTTTTTGTGTTCAATGTCCTCATTGTTTTTAGTCCATTACCGAAAACCAAATCTAAAAATCTTTCTTAGTTTTTGAGAAATTAAGAAAAAAAAAAAGGTACTTTTACCAAAAAACCCCGAAAAAAGAGTTAAAGTATGGTTAATTCATGAATAAATTAATTTTTTCGGGCTTTTTTGGTGAAAGAACTTATTGTTTTTTCTTAATTTCTCAAGAACTAAGAAAGATTTTTACATTTGGTTTTCGATAATGGACTAAAAAATAATGAGGGCATTGAATATTGAACACAAAAAAAGCACTTAAATACGTAAAATTTTGAAAAATATCGACTTAAGAAAAAAAATCACAAATTTTTTTTTAAATTTTGATATTGAAATTTAATTTCTCAAAAACTATCTGCTTAAGCAACTTGATTTAAAAACCAAATGTAAGAATGTAGTATTAGCTTTCAAAAAATTATAGCATATTAAAATATGTGTTTTCGTTGATTTTTAATGTTTATTTTTGCATTTAAAGTTAATTTTTTACAAAACTGCCCCTGCCTCAGGGAGGGGCGATACAACTTTCCCCCCATACAATTTTTTTCTTAGAATAACCTCAAGAACCACACCCTAAAATACTTCCACTCAGGTACGGGACACCCTGTATAAATTGATGTATAACTTGCAGCATACTGCACTTGTGTGGACTTTGAAATTTAATTTCTCAAAAACTATTCGCTTAAACAACTTGATTTAAAAACCAAATGCAAGAATAGAGTATTAGCTTTTAAAAAAACTATAGCAAATTATTAGATGTATTTTCGTTGATTTTTAATGTTTTTTTTTTTTTGCATTTAAAGTCAATGTTTCAGAAACTGCGCCCCTTCTCCCTGCCTCAGGGAGGGGAGATACAACTTTCCCCCTTTACATTATTTTTTAGAATAACCCCAAGAACCACACCCTTAAATTCTTCCACTCAGGTCAGGGACACCCTGTATAAAAAGGCTATTGATTATGTCCTAAAAAAAAGGGCAATAAGGAAGTAAGACGTTCATGGAATTTTATTGTAACAATCTTCAAAGGGGTCATTGAAGATGAGAAAACCGCGGAGTGCTATTAAATTAGAGGGTGCATTTTGGAGAGAGGGGTGCAAAAGCACCCTTTTATAGCTAATAGATAATTCTCAAAACCTCTTTTGTAGAGAATAAAATTAACTATCAAAATGGATCTAGAAAAAAAATTAAAAATTTTTAAATTAGCTAATTTTCAGAAAAATCATTGCAAAAAAATGTGAAAAATCGCATTTTTTTTTTTTTTTTTTACTCATTTGCTTACAACTTTTTTACCAGCAGAGATAGGTATAGGCATTGCTTCATATAAAAGAAATATACATAATTAAATTTCCTGTAAAATGAATTATTCAAAAAATGGTTTGGATTAACATCGACCGAGAAATAGTCGTTCAAACTAGGCTGATGTTAAGTTTTTAAAGCTTTATAAATGGCATTTTTGGCTATTTTGATGGACTTGTTAGATTATACGCTCAAACTGGGTGTATTAGGGAGTCATGACCAGTTAAGTCAAAAATAATTGTAAAGTTTCAAATTTTTCGCAGTTTTAGGGTTGCCATCTAATTTTTACCATGTTCGAGAAGGTATAAGCTAAGTGTGTTGACTTTGGCTATTATTCTAAATTAAAAAAAAAAATAGATGGCAACCTAGAACTGAAAAATTTTATTTTTATTTTTGATTTAATTGGTCATGGCTCACTATACACCCAGTTTGAGCGCATAATCTAACAAGTCCATCAAAATAGCCGAAATGCTATTCATAAAGCCTTAAAAACCTAAAATTAGCCTAGTTTGAACGACTATTTCTCGGTCAATTTTTATCCAAACCGTTTTTTTAATTTATTTTAAAAGAAATTTAATTATCTTTCTTTTATATGGCACAATGCCTATACCTATATCTGCTGGAAAGAAAGTTATAAGCAAATACGTAAAAAACCAAAAATTGCTCTTTTTCATTTTCGTTTTCGAGTTATATGCAAAAAACCAAAAAGGGTCCTTTTTTACCCCCTCTAAAAAATGCACCCTCCAATTTAATATCACTCCGCGGTTTTCTCATTTTAAATGACACCTTTGATGATTCTTACAATAACATCCCATGAACGTCTTAGTTCCTTATTATATGACATAATCAATAGCCTAATAGACTTACCATATATTTGCGTAGGTACATAGGTACCTAGCAATAAATACCTATAAATAATTTAAGAAAATAAATACAACGTAGCATGATTCATTGTATTTTCCCTTAAATAATTTCCAAAAAAATGGTACATAGTTTTATTACAATAATTTTTAAGTATACCCATGACCTACAAATAAGTTGCCTTAGGCGGCCAGTTATCGGATCACTTTCATTGAAAATTTTTTCCTTCCATTTTTAGGTATTTAGAAAGCAAAATAATTCATTATTTTGATGAAGAAATATATAAAGCTCAAGACTAAATTAGTATTTCTAGTAAAAAAAAAAAAAAATTTCATGTGGGCCCAACCTTCCACATAAAAAGACTGAACATTTCAATGATCATTGGTAAGGTAGTTCAATCCCTGAAATAATAAAATTAATTTTTTCTTATGCCAGATATAATAATTAAGAACTCCCTTTATTTTGGCATCAAAATAACCACTCATTTTGATTTCCAACCGTTTCAAAATCAATCATTTAAATTTTCGTTTCTATGATAGTTAACTGTGGCCTAATTAATAAAAAAAATTTAATTTTCAGTCTTATTTTCAAGTTAACTAATCCATGGATTACGAATTTTCGAAACTCACCGTACAGGCAATATTGTTTACTGTTTCAGTTGAGTCCAAAACATTCTTAATCCTGGAATTAGTTAACTTGTAAATAAGTATTAAAATAACAGTTTTTTCTTAATAGGGCAGAAAAGGTTTAATAGAACGATCTACTTTCAAAAAAAAAAATGCATGACTGGATCGAACAAACTTGAACCTAGGGTTCAAGGCTGCATCGTAAAAAAACGTTTTTGAAGTTTTTTTGAAAAAATCAAAAAAAAAACTTTTCAAGTTTTCTGTATTAAAAACTAATCAAATTTGGTTCAACCGATAATGAGAAACTAAAACAAAGTGTTCTATGAGAGGTACTGTCAATAATTGATTGACAAAATCTCGAGTTCGATTATTTTAACGAATGCAAGACTTGCCCTATAGTACCTACATATGTACATATAGTCGCACGTAAAAATTAAATAATTTAAATTGATTTATCTCAGCTTCTGGCTCTATGTTAACCTTAACAAAAATTCAAAATTTTTGATATAGGAAATCACATTAAAATGCTCTGTATCAAATTTTAAGCCAAACGGATTTACCGTTTAAATTGTGATTGTAATAAATTAAATTGTTATATAATCTTAAAAGTGTGCGGACTTCGTTCTTATCAGTTGTGCGAGCATGCTTTGCGTAGATATGCTTTTAAATAAAAGCACATGCCTATTTTTTCTTTTTCATTCCTAAGAGTTTCTTATTAATACCATCTATTTTTCTTATCTGTGTGAGAATACATTTGATTCCAATGAGGCACCATATTTGCATTCTCTGAATGAGAACAAAAACAAGCAAAATAAAAAACAACACTTGGAAAACATTATGTCTACCGAAAGTGCTTTGACCTTGCCTGGCATACCAGACAAGTTTTACTATCTGCTATTCCAAACCAAAGTGGTTGTTATTGTTGTTGTCTTCATTCTATCCCAGACTCAAATATCCCTCCGAATCTCCATATGTTAAACAAAAATCTAATAAGACATTTTGCATCCACTAATGGGTTTGGAAATTCAATGATGAAAAGGAAATTTGAGCTTCTTATTTCCACCACCGAATTGATGGGGCGTATAGTCAACTGAGAAATGTTCGGTGTCCACTTCTATATGTAATTATTCAATGTCGAAGATAAGAAAAAGTGAAAATTTTAAGGAACCGGTTCTCGAAATTTTTTTGAAAATAGAGTGACGACTTAATTTTATGTAGGTATAAATAAATGAGTTGAATAAACTCATTATAGAGGAAAAAAAATTAAAAATTTTTGCTTTCATTACATTCAGCTTTGAGGATTATTCGTAGCCAACCCAGAACTCAAGACCAGAAATAGCCACTGGTACCTATGTATGTATAATCTATAAGTACAACAAATAATTATATACAAATCCATCTGTAAGCCCATCTTTGGAATTTAATAAAGTTTATTTATATCTGCCTAGGTATATGCCCATTGAAAAATATAAAAAGAATACGTTACCTACTATGCCCATCAACCTGGGTAGGTAGGTAGGTACATTGGCTTTCTTTTATTTTTTAGCAGACACACAAATCTTATCAAATCAAATCACACAAAAATTCATCATAATCTGAATCACTCATAGATATTATTTTTCCTAACTTATGTATAGCAAGAAAATCTTTTAAAAGGCAAATAAATTCAAATACCTACATACAAACATATCGATACCTTCCCGTAATATAAGAATGTATTAAGCGACATTTCAAAAATTGTAATGGCATCGAAAAAAACCTCTGGTCCAGTTATTTATTTATGTATTTACAAAAATAAAAAGATTTGGAACGGGATTTTCAACTCAAAATGCCTCTAAAATTCTGTTTATTACAACAAAATACACACATAAATAACTGAATAAGAGGTATTTTAAAAATATAATTTAAAATTTTGAAAATGTCGCTTAATACATTCTTACGGGAAGGTATCGATATGTATCTACATTGTATGTATCTAATACGAAAAATTCTGTGTTGGTTTCCTTTAATGCATACACAAGAAGTTAACTTAAGGTAGCGCTAAACGACGAACATGCTCGCCGAACTTGTTCGTTTGCGTTATCCCCTACACGACGAACACATTTGGCGAACATTCATTTCGTGTTGATTCTTCAAAGCGTAAGCATGTGCGATAAAGAAGCGCAAGTCGTTGCGTTGTTGTAATTTCACAGCAAAAATGAGGTTTGCTCGCGAACATGGCCCTACATGGCGAACATCGAAGCCAACAAACACGACAAAATCGAAATTTTTCGCCAACAGCGAGCCGTTCGCGAACCATCCCCTACACGACGAATATATAGCGAGCACGAACAAGTTCGGCGAGCATGTTCGTCGTTTAGGGCTAGCTTTACCTACCTACAATCGGAATACACAACGCACCTGCACTTGCATTTTTTTCTCGTCTCACTTTTTTTCTCGTTAAGATCCCGCTATGAGAAATTTAGGTACATAACTATAGACATGTATATCCCTTACGAGAATACTTGAAAAAATATTGTGGCTGGATCGCTGGATGTTAGATTGAAAGAAAGAGTAACGAGAAACAGAAATAAAAATGAGAGAGCATCGCAGAAAATATATTTTTGTTGTGACTTTAGAAGGTACAAATTTGAAAGAGAAAAAGCACTTTGACCAGATCTTAAAATAATTCCATGAAAAGAGCTTTCTTAAAAGCTAATTGAATTGTAGATTTTCAGTTTCATATCCCAGATTTTTCTATGAGCGTGAGACATCTGTATATAATTATTTGTGGTACTAGGCACCCGATGTTCACCACTTGGAGGTGAGAGTAGGAGTTGATAGACAGAGGTTCGCTTGGGAAAAGGTCAAAATCCCGCCGATCAAAATCCCGCAAGTTGAAATCCCGCCAAATAAAATTACTAATTATGTACACGAATCCCGCCAGTCAAAATCCCGCCGATCGAAATCCCGCCGCAAGAATCCCGCCAGTAGCCTGCTACTATTTTGCGGGATTTTCAATACTTTTTTAAAATAATCCCAGCTTTTTAGATACTTTTTCATACTTTTGAAACAATATTTTATTTTAATTAGTGAATTTATTTTTATTGAAAAAAAAAGTATATAAAGGAAGTGTACCAATTATGGAATACGCTCCTAATATGGAATAGTGCTATATTTTGAAAACTACGTAATATTTTTACCTGTTTATTTGAGGTAAAGCTTTCTTTTCATGCACATATTCGTTGTTATTATCCTTGTGGAAGTTGAACTTTGTAGACATGAGCAGTTATTAAAAGTAGTGTTTTGGTAAAGTGCGTAACAAATTATCAAGAGCTTATTTTTCTTATATTTTTGTATCGGTTCAAGCTTAAACATATTTTTTGTCCCGTGTTATTAGGAAAAAGCTCAACCTTTGGGATAACTTAAATTATTTAGGTGAGCTCAGTTAAATAATAAGAAAATTTTAACATAGTTAAGTCAGTATTAAGTGGTTGGATGTTGTAGGAACTGGGGGCCTCGAGCTGTATCTTTTCCTACACATCAAGTGCTTACAATACCTCCAAGTTGGTAGCCGCCGGATACTGGTCTTGGCTTTATGCCAGGACTTGCTAAACTTGTAAGTGCGAATGTTGACCAAGGAAAGAATTGCAACATTAAACCCATGGCCCTACAGATTGGAGGTTAGTGCGTTGGGCTAACGACCCGACCACAGTAAAAAAGCCAATTGTTATGAGAGAGACGCGTGAAGCCTCGGATAACGACCCCCCTCAAATGGCAACCAGACCCGGAACGAAAATGGACTATGACCTACGAGTATGCACCTGGAATGTAAGGACACTCTATACACCAGGTGCTACTCAAAAACTTGAATCTGTCCTCTCGCGGTACAAGGCAGATATTACCGCGATCCAGGAGATACGATGGATAGGATCAGGTATAACGAAAAGAAAAGATTGCGACATTTATTACAGCTGCCATCAAAGACTGCACATGTTAGGATGCGGATTCGTCGTGGGAAATCGACTCAGATCGAAAGTCATCGATTTTAAGCCGATCAGCGATCGCCTGGCTGTGATCCGCATCAAAGCTACCTTCCAAAACATCAGCCTAATATGTGCACACGCCCCTACCGATGAAGCTGAGGAGTCTAACAAGGAGGAGTTTTACGACCTCCTGGACGGAGCCTACGGAGCCTGTCCGGAGTACGATGTCAAAGTCGTGCTCGGAGACTTCAATGCTAAAGTCGGAAAGGAAAACATCTTTGGCGGATTAGTTGGAAAGCACAGCCTCCACGAAACGACAACAGATAACGGCTTCCGACTAATCGACTTTGCTGCAGCTCGTAATACGGTGATAAGTAGCACTAGGTTCCCCAGGCGAAGGATACACACAGCAACCTGGCGATCTCCAGATGGTCGAACCGCCAACCAAATCGACCACGTGCTAATTGGCGCAAGGTATGCATCGAACATCTTGGACGTGCGAACTTTCCGAGGCGCAAACGTGGACTCTGACCACTTTCTTGTTGTGACAAAGTTCAGAGCCCGACTGTCCAACGAAAAGAAAACGAAGACCGCCCAAAGGAAGAAATTCAACGTTGCATGCCTTTGCACATCTGAGAAAGCCAGAGACTACAGTGAGCAATTGACCGGGAAACTCTCTGCCGTAAACCCAGCCACAAGCGTCAACAACCAGTGGAACCAATATCGCGACATCATTAAGGAGACAGCCGAGACCACCATAGGCTATCAACCACCCAGAAAAAAGAACCCGTGGTATGACGATGAATGCGCGGTATTGAAGCAGGAGACGGAAAATGCACGAATGCAAATGCTGCAACGGAAAACAAGAGCAGCAAGAGAGGAGTACCGTGAAAAGAGAAGGAAAGAGAAAAAAACCCTGCGTAGAAAGAAAAGAGCATCCGCAGCCTCTCAGCTCAAGTATCTCGAAGAGTCTAGCACAGCCACCAACACCCGCCGGTTCTACAAAACAGCCAAGCAACTGGCATCTGGTTATAGGACTGGCACGCAAGCTCTTCGAAACAGCGAAGGGAACCTAGTCACCGAAGCACAGGGAATTGTAGACGTGTTTAAGCAGCATTTCCAACAGCTGCTTAATGGGCATTATGTAGAGGAGGCAATAGAGGAACAAATAAGCATAAGACCAGTCAATGAAGATCCAGTCCCAGCGCCCAGTACTGAAGAGGTTAAGAAAGCCATCCACAAGCTTAAGAACAACAAATCCGCCGGCTCGGATGGCCTACCTGCGGAACTCTTTAAGTATGGAGGAGATGTCCTGGTAGGGTGCATGCACCAGCTCATCAACCAAGTGTGGGAGGAGGAAAGTATGCCCGACGACTGGTCAAATAGCTCCATATGCCCAATCTACAAAAAAGGCGATCCTATGTCCTGCAAGAACTACAGAGGCATATCCCTGCTTAATGTTGCATACAAGATCCTATCCAACGTACTATGTGAGCGTCTAAAACCTTTCTGCAACACTATGATCGGCACGTACCAGTGTGGCTTCAGGCCAGGCAGATCAACGATAGACCAAATCTTCACATTGAGGCAAATCCTGGAAAAGACCAACGAATTTCAAGTCGAGACCCACCACCTATTCATCGACTTCAAAGCCGCATATGATAGCATAAGTCGCCAAGAGCTTCTATTGGCGATGTCGGAACTCGGGATCCCGAAAAAACTGATCCAGCTATGCCGCATGACGTTACAAAATACGCGGTGCAACGTGCAAATGGGTAACAGCTCATCCGAGTTATTCCAAACTTGTACAGGGTTCAGACAAGGAGATGCGCTATCATGTGATTTCTTCAACTTAGTCCTGGAGCAGATAGTGCGCAAGAGTGGTGTTAACATGGAAGGCACTATCTTCAACAGGTCTTCACAACTGCTTGGCTATGCGGACGACATCGACATCATCGGCCGCTCCAAGAGAGCTGTACTTGAAGCATTCACAGCTATTGATGAACAGGCGAAACGCGTTGGTCTTGAAGTGAATGAGGACAAAACAAAGTATATGCTATCAACAAACAAAGCCTCATCTGTCCATCGCCTAGGACAAAACGTCACTGTTGGTAGCAGTAATTTCGAGGTAGTCAAGGAGTTCACCTACCTCGGAACAAACATCAATCCCACGAACGACACCTTAGTGGAAATCCGACGAAGAATTACCCTAGCGAACCGCTGCTACTTCGGTTTGGCCAAACAAATGGGTTCAAAACTCCTTTCCCGAAAGACAAAGTGCACGCTGTACAAAACGCTAATTTTACCAGTTCTACTCTACGGCGCCGAGTGCTGGACGATAAGTAAAAAAGGGGAATTGATACTGGGCACTTTCGAGAGAAAAATTCTTCGGCGGATATTTGGTCCTATATGCGAAGAGGGCGATTGGAGGAGAAGATTCAATCGTGAACTGTACGAGCTGTACCAAGATGTGGATGTAGTCCAAAGAGCCAAAACACGTCGACTACACTGGCTCGGCCACATCGAGCGAATGGACAACAACGCTCCAGCCAAGAAAATCTTCGAATCTCAGCCCCCAGGTTCGAGACGACCAGGAAGACCGAACCTCCGCTATAGGGACCAGGCGGTCACAGACGCAAGAGCGCTTGGTCTCGACGACTGGAGGGAGCGTGCGAGGGACCGCAACCGATGGAAGACCGCAATATCTCAGGCAGAGACCCTTCATGGATCGGGAGCCGGATAAGTAAGTAAGTAAGTAAGTCAGTATTCATGTTCCTAATATGGAATATCAGTATGTTCCTAATATGGAATAGTATTTCATATTGAATATTGAATAGTGTATATTTTAATCCATCCGATTATCATATACCAACAATTTTTTGTATTTACCCTACAACAGCTTCTCTGTTTAATCAATTGCAACAGCAACAGCTTTTCTGTATGCTTTAAATTCAAATCTAATTCAAATAATTTTCCCACAATAGTCAGCAGTTTTTTGCATTCTTGCTCTGTGCATACCTGACAGAAATGTATTATGTTTCTTTTTATATTTTTTGTATCATATTATTTTTTCATATTTTAGGTATTTGTAAATTTAGCTAAGTAAGCAAAATTAATGTATAAATAGTATTGTAAGCTAATAAAATTTTATCATTTACGATCAAGAGGTTGTTCTGAGTTATTATTATTATTGCTTCCCCCCACCAGTGGTAAGGGGCATTAATAGTTAGCAGCAAAATTCACACTACGACAACATACAAAAGGTACAAGAACCTTTTTGTATTTTCTCTTCATTCTGGTCAAGGTTTATGTACCCTGTCCAGCATTCGGAGTACCCTGTCCAGCATTCGGAGCAAAATAGTTCCGACTTAAACATTGGTGACCCCGACGTGATTAGAGAACACAAGCAACCTCCTGTTTGTAAGTGATATCAAGCGTACCAAGGGCTTTAACACTTGGTCTACAGTCCAAACATCCAAGGTTCCAGAGTCCACCATCAAGTGGATATTGAGAAGACTCCAGAGTTCCAGAGTTCCTGCGTTCCAGAGTCCACCAGCACGTGATTGACAACGTTCCAGAATTCTTGCGTTCTATAGTCCACCAGCACTTGGACATTGACGAGGTTCCAGAGTTCCTGCTTCTTCCAGCAGTTCAGAGTCCCAATTTATCAAGATGGATGAAATGAAGATATTTACCATCGTAGCCAGGCAAAAGGCTATAACGGATGACTTGGTGCGGCTGAAGACCAATGTTGGTAAAGACGGTGCCGACCGAAAAACTGTCGAATATAAGGCCAAGAAATTGAGGTCATTAGAAGCTCTCTGGTTAGAGTTCTCTAGTAATCATGACCAGATAAAGCCTTATGTAAAGGCAGACACTCCATATGTTCAAGCGAACACATACGAGAAGGTAAAAAAGGCTTATATTGAGCTCAAGCATATTTTGGAATCAATTGTGCCTATAGATGCCAACATCGACACTCCAATGAAGTCAGCTGGTGCTGATAACTTACCAGCCCACAAAAACACAGATGAAAAACATAAATCCACTGAAGGAAATCAGTTCGTAGTATCTCCAGCATCTGAGTTAACAAGAGTTGTGAGAAGGCAGAGCACAACCACACTGTCTTTACAGCGATTGTTAGCTAGCCTCAAAGCCACTGCGAAAGATGCTTGGACTTCAACTTTTTGTAGCGTAAAATTAAACGCGCTGCAAAAATACTGGATGGAACTGGAAGAAACACATCGCCTGATCCACGAGCTCTCAGAAGATCCAAGACAAGATGGATATAACGTTAATGAGTTCTACCAGTTGGAAGACGATGTCCAGGAATCCCTGATTTCTCTGACAGAAAGGTTTGAGCAGTTCGCCACACAGAACTCCTTACAATCAAATGCAACTATGAATCTTTCTTCAGCAAACACGTCGAAGCAAGCCCTCAAACTACCCAAGGTTACCTTGCCCAAATTTGATGGAGACTACACTAAATGGAAGCAGTACAGTGATCTATTCACTGAACTCGTACACAAGCAGGACATAGCCAATTGTCAAAAGCTGTTCTACCTAAAGACAACATTAGCAGGTGAAGCAGAGAGCCTGATAAGGCACTTCTCAACATCCGATGACAACTACAGTGCAGCATGGCAAGTAGTCAAAGATCGATACGACAACCCTAGACTACTGGTAACAGCACATGTGCAGAGATTGCTGTCGCAACCCGCCATCCAGAATGAAGGCTCGAAGGCAATAAAGGTCTTGCATGACACCACACAAGAGTGCATGCTCAGCTTAAAGGGTTTAAGCATAGACACACACAATTGGGACCCTATGCTGATGTGCATCTTAATCAAGAAGCTGGACAGAAATACACTCACACTTTGGGAGCAATCACTCAAACAACCAAAGGCATTGCCATCCTTGAGCGAGTTCATGTCGTTCTTGGAGATGCGGTTTCAATCCCTAGAAGCACTAGGGTCAAGCCAAAGAAAATGTCCAGAAGATCAACGCCAAAGGCCAAGACCCGACAAGGCGTATACGACACTTGTAGCAACAAGACCAACATGCGTCTCCTGCAAGGGCAACCACCAGCTGTACTCCTGTGAAAAATTTTTGCAACTAAGCCCATCACAGCGCTTAAACCTGGTGCAAAGATCAAGGCACTGCACAAATTGCCTTAAATCAGGACATACCTCAAATGATTGTTCTGCCAGATGTTGCACAAAATGCCAAAAGAAACACAACACACTTCTTCATTTGGAGGAGTCAGCAAGGTCCAAAAATTCAAAGGTGTCAGCATTACCAAGCAACACAGCTCCCACCGAGGACTCAGCAAGCCTTTGCACTTCTGCAGCGGGAACCAGTCCCAGTGTCGTAAACAAACAACATAAATCATCAAACGTGATACTTGGCACAGCCATCGTTCATCTAAGGTGCCAAACCGGAAAACAAATAGCATGCCGAGCGTTGTTAGATTCTGGATCACAAATCAATCTAATAACAGACAAACTTGCAAAATCATTAGGTCTTAAAGAGACTTATGACGCGTTATGTGTTGAGGGCATCGGCCAAAGCAAGCAGGCGTCCAATCGAAGAATTAACGTTGAAATAAGCTCAAAAATCAACGGATTCTCTACCCGAGTGGAAGCACACATTCTTCCAAAAATTATTTCACCACAGCCATCACGGCCCATCAATGCATCAATCTGGAATATTCCAAATAACCTTGTTTTGGCTGATGCACAATTCAATCATCCAGGACCAATCGATTTGCTCATCGGTGCTGAAATCTTCTACTCGACTTTGGTTGTTGGGCAAATAAGCCTAGGAGATGATCTTCCAACCCTGCAAAATACCGTATTTGGATGGATAGCAGTAGGCAAGGTATCAACTCCCACTTACAATCCTATGATGGCATCTTGCGGAATTTGCACCGCAGATGAAGCTCTTGATCTACAGATTGAAAGGGTTTGGCGATTAGAAGAAACATCTTCCACCACAGACAATAATTACACTCAAGCCGAGCAACGATGTGAAACTCACTTCATCCAAACAACAACTAGAGACTCCACTGGTCGATTTGTGGTTCGGTTGCCCTTCAAAGAGGCACCCACTTGCTTGGGAGAATCAAAGGACATTGCATTTCGAAGATTTATTGCACTTGAGCGGAGACTTGCGAATTCACCGGACCTTAAATTGCTGTACAGACAATTTATGGAAGAATATCAGCAATTGGGTCATATGCAAGAAGTGGCTCTTCATCAAATTGCCAAACCATATTACTTTTTGCCGCATCACTGCATTCAAAAGCCAGACAGCAGCACCACTAAGCTAAGAGTAGTATTTGATGCCTCTGCCAAAACATCCACAAACCTGTCTCTTAATGATATTCAAGACGATGTCTTTTCAATGCTGCTGCGATTCCGCATGCCAAGATATGTGTTTACTGCAGATATCGAGAAGATGTACCGGCAAGTACTCATAAACGAAGAGGATCAGAAGTTCCAGCTGATTTGGTGGAGAAGCAGTCCAAATGATGCCCTGAAGTGTTTTAAGCTTCAGACAGTTACCTACGGCACCACGTCAGCATCATACCTAGCTACAAAATGCCTTCAAGCATTGGCCCAAGAAAACAAGGAACGATTTCCATTGGGATCAATGGCTCTGTTACGAGACTTCTATGTAGATGACGTATTAACTGGCTCGGACAAAATTGCCGAGTTGCTGACAACCCAATCCGAATTGCAAACAATTTTGCAAAAGAGTGGTTTCAAGTTAAAGAAGTGGTGCGCAAATCATGCATCTCTTCTGAAAGGCATTCCGCTCGAGGACAGAGAAACGGAGCTTGACTTCAGCAGCAATGTTGATGAACACATCAAGATAGTAGGACTTACGTGGATGCCGAAATCTGATCAACTTTGTGTCAAGACTTCCTGGGTTGATAAAGTTCGAGTTACCAAACGATCTGCATATTCCGACATTGCACATCTATTTGATCCACTGGGAATCATGGCTCCAGTGGTCGTCGTCGCAAAAATATTTCTCCAGAAACTGTGGGAATTAAAGCTTGACTGGGATGCAGCGTTACCTCAAGAAATGCAGACGACATGGCTTAAGTATCGTGAAGGCCTGCAATCACTGAACAACATCAAAATCGATAGGCACATATTTTCACATAGAAACCCTAAAAACATTCAATATCACGGTTTTGCTGACGCTTCGGAAAAGGCCTATGGAGCAGCAGTATACGTCCGATCCGTTAGCAGTGACAACACAATCACAGTGCGATTATTATGTTCTAAATCAAGAGTAGCACCATCAAAACAAACAAAATTAGCACAACAAGCAACTATTCCCCGACTCGAGCTATGTGCCGCTTGCCTTGCCACTGAGCTCCTGCTTCGTTTGCAAAAAGACCTAAAAATTCATAATGAAGCTACATTTTTATGGACAGACTCAGAAATTGTTCTTGCTTGGATTAATTCATCATCATCCACCTCACTCCCTATTTTTGTTGCTAATCGAGTATCGCGTATTCAACAAAATACAATACTTCAGAAATGGCATCATGTCCCGTCAAAGGAAAATCCGGCTGATGTGCTTTCACGTGGGATAGCACCTGAACGACTTCAAGATTGCAACATTTGGTTCTACGGACCAAAATTTCTACATGGAGCCACTTCAATTTGGCCGCCTAAATACAAACCAATTGACGAGAATCTATCTGTTGGAGCCGCTGTTCACGAGTCACCCCCAGATCAAGAAGGAATTTTAACTACACTCAACCATAAAAATTCCTTCAAATTTGCAGAAAGAATAGTCGCTTTTATACTAAGGTACGTCCACAACCTAAGACAAAAAGCGACAATAACCAAAATCAAGAAAAATGAAGAAGAATTGTCAGCTGAAGAAATTGAGTTGAGGCTTGCAGAAATCAAGATGAAAAATGGTCCCCTAACAGTTGCGGAACTAAGTCAAGCAAAAAAGACAATCTTCAAACATATGCAGGAAGACCAATTTAAGGCTGAAATTGGACTACTGAAGGACGAGGGTGAAGTACCAAATAAAAACCCATACAAGAGCCTGACACCCTTTCTAGATGAAGAAGGGCTGATTCGGGTAGGCGGGCGTTTAGAAGCCTCGTCGTTGCCATACGACGCTAAGCATCCCATACTGATACCATATAATCATCCATTCACCAAAATGTTATTTGTTGAAATTCACGAGGACAATAATCATGTTGGGCCACAAACTATGCTTTCGATTGCTAGGCAGAGCATTTGGGCCGTAAAAGGAAAGACGCTTGCTCGATCAGTGCTGCACAAATGTGTCGAATGTGCTCGTGCCACACCAAGGCTTTTGTCGCAACAAATGGGAAACCTGCCTGCAGATAGAATTCAACCAGCAAGGCCATTCATCAATACAGGCGTTGACTTTTGTGGTTCGATATCTACACACTATAAGATAAGAGGCAAACGGCCTCAAAAATCGTATATTGCAATCTTCTGCTGTTTTTCCACCAAGGCCTGCCATTTGGAGCTTGTAACCGATTTAACAGCTCTAGGTTTCATAGGAGCACTTAAACGATTCATGGCCAGGAGGGGCCATTGCAGAAACATATACTGCGATAATGCCACAAACTTTGTTGGTGCCAAAAACCAGCTCTCAGAGCTAATGGCTTTCATGGAATCCAATACAGAAAGGGAGAAAATAACATCTTCATGCGCTACAAAGGGATGTGACTTTCATTTCATTCCACCACGTTCACCACATTTTGGTGGTCTGTGGGAAGCTGCGGTCAAATCATCGAAGCACCTGCTACGGCACACTCTGGCAGGAGCATCATTGACTTACGAGGAACTTGAAACAGCTGCCACTCAAGTTGAAGCTATATTAAACTCAGGGCCATTAACTCCATTGTCCGATTCGCCGAATGATCTAACTGCTCTTACGCCTGGCCATTTCCTCATCGGGGAACCTCTCATTAGCAATGTTGATCCCACAGTCGCATCAAATGATTCAGGGATACTTGCTCGCTGGAATCTTATAAATCATCTCAAAAATGAGTTCTGGCGCCGATGGTCACGTGATTACCTGAATCAGCTACAGCACAGGTATAAATGGAAGGAGAGTTGTCAGAACGCAGAACCCGGGATGATGGTCATAATCAAGGAAGACAACACACCAAGCTTGCGATGGCCGCTTGGACGTATCACTAATGTAATAACTGGAGACGACGGGCTGGTGCGAGTAGCAGATGTGCAGACAGCTTCTGGGATATTCCGTCGTGCCATACACAGATTGGCTCCACTTCCAGTTCCAATTCAAGATGATGATATGAATCCAAAGGAAAACACAGATCACGTTCCAAGTCATTGCTCATCAACATTTGCACATTCACGCCAGAAGGCTGATGATGGTCCAGTACCGAAAAAGAAGTTCAAGCCTTCACTTTGTTCAGCAACTCTGGCTATACTCTTGGTATTTCTATTCGTTCCCATGATAGCATGTGCTCCAGTCAAGATTCAACCATTTCTATCACAGCCAGGGATCTACTTCGAAAATTTCGGAACCTCAGCCATAACTTCAAGCAGTTGGAACATAATTGCTTATTATGACATGGACCCTTATTGGACCGAGTACGATTCAATAGTAACCTATAGTAGGAAGCTAGCACAAATTTGCCAACTATTTCCAAATAAAAACGAGACTTGTAAAGGGACAGTCCTCCAATTTGACCGGATAACCGCAGACATCGAAAAAGATAATGATCTCTTATCCGTAACATCAAGCAGTCAGAGAGTTCGTCGTGGTGCTCTAAACTTCGTAGGCAATGTGGCTAATGCCTTATTTGGGGTCCTTGATGATGAGTTCGCCAACCACATGTCTGCGACAATAAACACAATAAAACAAGATGAAGGCCACATAGTTAGCCTTATTCGAAACCAGACTTCAGTAATTGACGCCACCATAAATATTATCAAACAAAATGAGCAAGAGACAAGTTCCCGTTTTGAAGAAATAGACGAACACCTTAAGCAGTTCGCAGCTGTTATTAATGATATAAGACAGCAATACCACCAGGAAAGACTGCGTCAGCTTTTCAATTCAATTGCATTACAGCTTGTATTAGCTTCTTCACAATTTCAAAAGACCCAAGCCTCGATAATAGACGTAATGATCGACACTCATCATGGAAAAATAAATCCTCAGCTTATCTCACCTGCTCAGTTAAAACAGGAGTTCACAAAGATAAAAGCTAACTTACCGTCTTCAGTCAGGCTCCCAGTAGCTCCAGATGAAATTCCGAAGCTTTATCATCTTATGAGCATTCACGGCAAGGCACTCAAGAACCACATAATCTTTAAAATCGAATTACCACTCCTTAGTCTTGATGAATTTGAGCTCTTCAAAGTTACTCCCGTTCCAGTTCTTATTGAAGAGTCATTTTTTACCATACAACCATCAACCGATTACATTATGATTAACTTGCATCGTGACCAGTACTACCCTCTATCAGAACTAGAATTTCAAGGATGTTTTTCCCTTACTGAAGAAAGACATCTATGCCACCTGCAGCGGCCGATTTACAGACGTGGATCCGATGTAAGCTCCTGCGAATTCAACTTCTTAAACCACGGTCAACAATCTCCTGCATGTAAAGTTGTAAAAGCAAACAATGGCCCTTACTGGGTCCAACTACACAAGCCAAATGAATGGATTTACGTTTTGAAGTTCAAAACCACTCTCAATGTTGTTTGCAATGACACCGTAACACAGACCATTTTGGAAGGTTCTGGAATTCTGCAAATTCCACCCGGCTGCGTTATTAAAGATGACTTCATAACCTTACGTGGCCATTTTATACAAAGAACAGTGTCTAGGATGTCACTCTCGCCAGCTGCAAACCTATCCAATTATGCCTTACCAGACAATATGACTACAACACATTATGGAACCTTGCCGTACAAAAAACATTTAGAGGAATTGGAGGCACTCAAGCTGGAACTCATAAATATTACTAAAGCGTTGCCTTCTATAACTTATCAAAACGATGTACACCAATTTACAGTGAGCTACACCGCATTAATCTCATCCATCATAATCCTTATCTGCTTATTACGATGGTCATACTGCTATTACTGTAAACCCAAGGCGGCAATTTTGAAAGACGAACGACAGCCCAGCAGAACCTCGGCAGATATCCGGGGCAACCTCAACTGCAAGAACGAAGACCTCAACGACAAGAATCCCAACAACATAACCTTCGAAATGGTAATATAATTTTGAACAACGTTCAACGGGCGGAGAATGTATATTTTAATCCATCCGATTATCATATACCAACAATTTTTTGTATTTACCCTACAACAGCTTCTCTGTTTAATCAATTGCAACAGCAACAGCTTTTCTGTATGCTTTAAATTCAAATCTAATTCAAATAATTTTCCCACAATAGTCAGCAGTTTTTTGCATTCTTGCTCTGTGCATACCTGACAGAAATGTATTATGTTTCTTTTTATATTTTTTGTATCATATTATTTTTTCATATTTTAGGTATTTGTAAATTTAGCTAAGTAAGCAAAATTAATGTATAAATAGTATTGTAAGCTAATAAAATTTTATCATTTACGATCAAGAGGTTGTTCTGAGTTATTATTATTATTGCTTCCCCCCACCAGTGGTAAGGGGCATTAATAGTTAGCAGCAAAATTCACACTACGACAACATACAAAAGGTACAAGAACCTTTTTGTATTTTCTCTTCATTCTGGTCAAGGTTTATGTACCCTGTCCAGCAGTCGGAGCAAAATAGTTCCGACTTAAACAAATAGTATTCCTAATATGAAATAGTATTCCATATTGGGAACCACCTAAAATATTTGTTTAAATTTGTACATAGGTTGTCTTGTAATTAGTCAGATGACACCAAAAGAAAAAAAGCGTAACGTCCGGGACAAGGCGGATATGGTGAAAGCCATAGCAGCCGTCAAGTCAAAAGAAATGGGCTTCAAGAAAGCTGCAAAAAAATTTCATGTTACCCATACAAATTGTTTCAAATTTTTCAATACCTTTTGACCTCTTGCATTCTTTATTGCTCTGCCACAGAATCTCATTGATAATTTTATTTGTATTTTCTGCACATAAATTAAATTACCACATATATTATGGGGAAATCCTTAGTGGTCCATATTAGGGTCACTTTTTGAAATTTGCTCATTTTGTGTTTTTTCACCTTTTAATTTATACATTTTTTTTTTTGATAATTTTTTAAAGTTCTACTTTTGTTTAAAAGCAAGTTTATAGTATTTTTATCAAGATCTATTTAAAAGACCGACAAAAATTAAATATTTTTCTGTTTAAAATTGAGTTTATATTTTGGTATTCCATAATCGGTACACTTCCTCTAAGCAGTTGTGTATTGGCAATTTGGCATTTATGATTTATGTATCTTCAGTTCTTCTTAGAACTCCGTAGAGGTAAGACCTCGAGGTAATTGGAGAGATAGAAATTGGATTTTATTTAGGTTTTGTGGGGACGGGTGACAACGACAACGGGATCTCATCTGGGCATATGTGGGTCTGGATCTGGACGGAGGTGGGTCTGGATCTGGACATAGGTGGATCTGGATTCTGGACAGAGGTGGGAATTTTTTTTTCGGTTTGGGTGATGGGGAACGGTAGTCTAAAAGAAGACAGAGGTGGGTTTGGATCTGGACAGAGTGTGGGTCTGGATTCTGGAAGCAGGTGGGATTTTTTTTTCTTTTTTGAAAAAAAAAAAAATTATATAGAAATATAAAATTTTTGGAAATTTTTTTTTTTGAAAAATATAAAAAAAAAACAAGATTTTTTGAAGAAAATTACAATGAAAAATTAAACTTTTCTCAATTTTTTTTTCGGTTTTTAATTTGTCTTCGAAATATGAATGATAGGTACAGTTGCTCAAGAAAACTTGACATTGGCGCTCAATTGATCATCGAATCATACGAAAAATCAACTTTTATCTTTAAACGCGATTTGCGGCTAAGCTAAGCGTCCTAGAGGCATCAAAGTTTGCATCTTTAAACTTGATTTGCAGCTAAACTATCCGTCCAAGCGACTTTAAATGCAAAAGAAACTTTACATATACCCAAACTCGCACTCACCCCAAATTCTATAATCAGCCCAGGCAGGGGGGTTGCAGGGGGGCTGCATGCCCCCCATACATACCTCACTGTTTATTCGCGTTTATTTTCCACCCAAGGTTAGTGTTTCTCAAGAAAACTTGACACTGGCGCTGAATTGATCCATCGAATCATACGAAAAATCAACTTTTATCTTTAAACGCGATTTGCGGCTAAACTAAGCGTCCTATAGGCATCAAAGCTTACATCTTTTAACTTGATTTGCGGCTAAACTATCCGTCCAAGCGACTTTAAATGCAAACAAAACTTTACATACACCCAACTTCGCACCCAACCCAAATCATATAATGAGCCCAAGCACGGGGGTTGCAGGGGGGCAGCATGCACCCCCATACATAACTCACTGTTTATTTGCGTTTATTTTCCACTAAAGGTAGTGTTTCTCAAGAAAACTTGACACTGGCGCTGAATTGATCCATCGAATCATACGAAAAATCAACTTTCATCTTTGCGGTTAAACTAAGCGTCCTAGATTCATCAAAGTTTACATCTTTAAACTTTATTTGCGTCTAAACTATCCGTCCAAGCGACTTTAAATGCAAAAGAAACTTTACATACACCCAACCTCGCACCCACCCCAAATCCTATAATGAGCCCAAGCAGGGGGGTTGCAGGGGGGCAGCATGCCCCCCCATACATACCTCACTGTTTACTTACTTACTTACTTAAGGTGGCACTACAGTCCGGGGTGGACCAGGGCCTCAACCAACAAGCTTCTTCCAGCTGGCTCGGTTTCTAGCTAGCTGTCTCCAGTTTCGCACGCCAAGTTGGTTGAGGTCCTCTTCCACTTGCGTGCGCCACCTTTTACGCTGTCCACCTCTACTGCGTTGTCCCACGGGGTTGGATTCAAAGACTTTCCGGGCCGGAGCATTGGTGTCCATTCGCTCTAGATGACCCAGCCATCTCAGTCGTTGGCTTTTCACCTTTGTGGCTAGGTCGGTGTCGCTGTACAGCCCATACAGTTCGTTGTTGAATCTTCTTCTCCATTCCCCATCTATGCAGACGGGACCAAAAATCACCCGGAGAATTTTCCTCTAAAAACGGCCTAACGCGTTCTGATCCACTGTTAGCAGTGTCCATGCCTCTGCACCATACATCAGGACCGGGATGATAAGCGTCTTATACAGGGATAGTTTAGTTGCTCGAGAGAGGGCTTTGCTTCTCAATTGCTTTCTTAGCCCAAAGAAACAGCGATTGGCAAGTCTAATTCTTCGTTTGATCTCAGCGCTGGTGTCGTTCGCTGAGTTTATAGCGGATCCTAGGTAGACAAAGTCTCTGACCACCTCAAAATTATAGCTGTCTATAGTGACGTTCTGTCCGAGACGTCGGTGTTGGATGTCCTTTCTTGTGGACAGCATATATTTTGTTTTGCTTTCATTCACCGTTAGACCCATCTTCTTGGCTTCCTTCTCAATGCTCACAAAAGCACCACTGACATCACGCTTTGTTCGTCCGATTATGTCAATGTCGTCAGCGAAAGCGAGTAATTGGACGGACTTTTGAAAGATTGTGCCTCTGGTGTAGACGTGAGAGTTTTGCACTATTCTTTCAAGAACGATGTTGAAGAAGTCGCATGACAGCGCGTCGCCTTGCCTAAAACCTTTTTTGACATCAAAGGTGTCGGTGAGGTCTTTGCCGACCTTGATGGAGCAGCGTGCATTCTCCATCGTCATCCTGCACAAACGGACGAGTTTGGCAGGGATGCCAAAACTAGACATTGCTCTATATAGCTCGTCTCTATAGATGCTGTCATACGCGGCCTTGAAATCGATAAAAAGGTGGTGGGTATCGATTTGGAACTCCTGGGTTTTCTCCAAGATCTGCCGTAGTGCGAATATTTGGTCGATGGTGGACTTCCCTGGCCTAAAGCCACACTGATATGGACCTATCAGGTTGTTGACGAATGGTATTGTTTCTCCAGTTAATTCGAAATCTTTAGCCTCAGGAATAAAAGACTTTTTTGATTGTTATCCTGATAGGGAGGCTTTAATTTCCTAAAACAAGATTATTACATTATTCTTATATTTCTAATCTAATCTTATTGTATTTTTTAGGTTACAATTAATCTTACTTTTAGTTTATTTAGAGTTTAAGTTCTACTTTAGTTTTAATTTCTATAATTTTTAGGTTTTGGCTTAAGAAAACTTTCACGAGGCTCTCGAAATTTCTCACAAAATGTCAGAATAAAAATGGCCGATGAAAGCTTCCGTTTTAGACAAAAAAATGATAGTTGGCAGAATGGTGCCAAGCTGCGTTTATGTTAGTGTCGGTAACACTCCCCCCTGGTAAGCTGGTTTCATAAACTGGCTTTCCATCCTCTTTAGAACCGACCAACGTCTAGCACGGCGAGCTTAGCCGCGGGCCTAGTGTACACACCATTTTTTGTCTTTACCATCGCTTTTCTTACAATGCCATCCTTCCCGGGGAGTACCTTGAGGATAATTCCTTTTGGCCAGTTGTTTCGCGGACTATCTGGATCTGTTATAATGACAACATCTCCCTCTTGAATAGACCTCGTCGAAGAATACCATTTCGAACGCTTGGTTAGGTCAGGTAAGTATTCTGTAACCCAGCGCCGCCAGAACTGATTTGCGAATTGTTCACTGGATAGCCAGTTTTTACGAAGTGTTGTTCCGTCACTGTAAATTGGTCCCGCCAATTTCTCTCCGCTTGATGATCCCAGTAAAAAATGGTTTGGTGTCAATGCTTCAGCATCACCACCATCTAGAGGAACGTAAGTTAGGGGTCGGGAATTAAGGATTCTCTCTACCTCAGAAAACATGGTATGTAATAGCTCATCAGATGGGTTTCTAGTAAGAGAAATATGATTGAGTGTTTGTTTTATCGAACGCACTAGCCTCTCCCAACTGCCTCCCATATGAGGCGTCAAAGGAGGGTTGAAATTCCATTTGATGTTTGGTCCGACGAAACTTTCAGCCACTTTATCTATATCTAGGTTTCGCATCGCTTCCTTTAGTTCTTGACTAGCTCCCCGAAAATTTGTGCCGTTATCACTGTAGATTTCCAAGGGCCAGCCCCTACGTGCAATAAAGCGTTTTAGTGCCATGATACAGGAATCTGCTGATAGGGTGCAAGCTATTTCAATATGCACTGCGCGTACTGTGAGGCACGTTATGAGGACGCCCCAACGTTTTTCTAGGTGCCTACCCACTTTGACATGCAGAGGTCCGAAATAGTCAATCCCTATATATGAAAATGCTTTAGTAAATGGTTGGAGCCTTGCCGCTGGCAAGTCACCCATAAGCGGGGGATTTGGAAGGCATCTGTTGACTCTACACGTTTGACAGTTTCTTCGTACTGATTTTAGTAGAACTCGAAGTCTGGGGATGTTGAACCTTTGACGAATTTCATTTACCACCGTTTCGTTATTATGATGGTAGAATCGATCATGGTAATCACTTATAATCAAATTGGTGATTTGATGTTTCTTCGGCAAAATTATGGGTCGTTTCATACTAAAGGGAATTCCTGGTGCTGCGTCAATTCGTCCACATATTCTCAACACCGAATTTTCGTCCAAATACGGTGAGAGCTTGTATAGGGCACTGGTCTTTTCTATATTGTGCATTTTCGAATCTTCGTTGTTCTCAACATGATTGAGAACAGAGATCTCTTCAGCAAAGGCATCCCTTTGACACAATCTATATAGATAATTTTCAGCATGTTTGAGGTCTTCACGGATTAAGCATTTAGTTACTACTTTCCCACTTCTGAATTTTATGTAAATTCGAAGAAAACGATAAACTTGCGCCATACACCGAAGCATTTTATTCCACTTGCTGAAACGGTTCACATCAATGAGATAATCGAGTTGTTTTACTTGATGGAGATGAATATGTCTTAACTCTACGACTGAAGCTTCTTCATTGACGAATTCCGTGGGCCAATTCTCCTTTGTTTCATACAAAAACTTTGGACCGGTATACCAACGGCTATTTGAGTTGAACTCATTTTTGAACTGCCACTTCGTTGCCTCATCTGCCACGTTTTCCTTACTCGGAACCCATCTCCAACTCTTCATATCTGTTTCTTCAAGTATTTCTCCAATCCGGAATGCCACAAACTGCTTATATTTACGATGATCAGAATTTATCCAGCTCAGTACAGTTTTGGAGTCTGACCAAAAGTACTTTTCAGAAATTTCAATGGAGTGTCCTTCTATAATCGTTTTTGCAAGTCGAGCTCCGAGCACAGCTGCCTCTAATTCGAGCCTGGGTATTGATATAACTTTTAGTGGTGCCACTTTGGTTTTCGCTGCAACTAAACTGCAAAAAATAGCATTTTCAGTTGTTACACGAAGGTATCCTACTGCTGAATAAGCAACTTCACTTGCATCAACGAAAATGTGCACTTCCACATGCGAATTTTTATTAAAGCAGATTTCTTGTAGGTACGATCTTTGGATGGAAATGTTTTTGATGGCTGGAATTAAGCTTTTCCATTTTTTCCATTTTTCAAGCTGCTGTGGGAGTATCTTTTCATCCCACTCGACTGCCGAGGCCCAAACTTCCTGCAAAACAATTTTTAGCAACACCATAAAATTAGCTATAAGTCCCAGGGGATCGAAAACAGACATCAAAACTCTCAAGATATCTCTTTTAGTTGGCCATACATCTTCTGCTAGAATATCAAATTCAGTAGTTTTTACTTCTATCGCAAACGAGAATGTATCATCACTTGGGCACCACCACATACCTAGAATTTTTTCTGACCCTGACAGAATATTCCAGTTCGTTATGCCCCTTTCATAGTTTGCTGCTCTTTCTTTCAAGTTTGAGAGAACAGCTTGTGAGTTGGACATAAAATTACGAATGTTGAAACCAGCCCGATCGTGAATAAAAATAACCTCTTTTGACAATTGTACTGCCTCCTCTTCTGAGTCAACGCTGTCGAGATAGTCGTCCACATAGTGGTTTTCGATTATAGCTCTAACTGCTTTTGGAAACTCCTTTTCGTATTTTTTTGCGTTTTCGTTTTTAACGAATTGAGCACAAAAGGGAGAACAAGTTGAGCCAAATGTCATAACTTTCATAACATACTCCTCCACTTTTTCGCTTCCCTTGCTGAACCACAAGAATCGTTGCGCATTTTGATCCGACCTCCTTATGCCGACTTGATGGAACATTTCCTTTATATCCGCGCAAATGGCTATTTTTTTCTGTCTAAATCTGAACAAAACTGAAAGCAGAGAAGGAACTATGTCAGGGCCCGACAACAACATAGAGTTCAATGATATTCCATCCACAGTCGCAGCAGCATCCCACACAATCCTCACTTTGTTAGGTTTATTACGATTGAGGACAGGAAAAATTGGAAGATACCAAATTGGGGAACAATTCTTTTCCAATTCAGTTTCACTCAATTTTCTAGCATAACCCTTTTGCACGTACTCTTCTATTTGCATGTGTAGGTTATCGTGGAGTTTTGAGTCTTTTTTCATTCTCTTTGACAAACATATCAATCGCTTCTCTGCCATCGCACGATTATTGGGCATTTGTTTTGATTCAAACTTCCACAGAAGTGGAACAATGTATTTATTTCCTTCAACAACCGTATTATTTTGCATCATTGTTATTGCATTTTCGTCATCACGCGAACGTTTAACCTTAAAGTTTCTTGTGCCGATAGATTCTAGGGCAATATATTCCTTTAATTGTGTGTTCAGATCTTTTTCTTCCATTCGCTGACAATCACAGGAGTGAAAGTTAACAAAATTTTGATTCCCATCGAGTGTATCTTTTGGGAGCATGCAGGGACCATACACCGTCCACCCCAGTCGAGTTTTTGCTGCAATCGGTTGGTTTTCTTTTCCTTCTCGAGTCTGCAAGGGAACACTTAGCTTCCAATGATTTAACCCAAGTAAAATTCGTGGTTGCGCGTTTGTGTATGACTCGATTGGTATACCCTTCAAATACTCATATCGGTTGGACAATTCATAGCAGTCAATGGTTTGCTTGGGGAGATCAAGAGACTTCACGGTGCGTATGTTTGATATGTTGTACTTCTTGCTGAGTGTTAATGATGAAATTTGTATATTTATGTTCCTAGATGACTGCTCCATCCTGTGAGTATTTGACGTCCACTTAAGGCAAAGAGGTTGTGGTTTTCCTTCTACTCCTAACTCCAGAGTTTCATCCACCAGGGATATCGATGAGCCGTCATCAAGAAAGGCGAAAGTGTTCAAATGTTTTTGTTCATAGTGCAGTGTAACTGGAATAATTCTGAATAAAATTATTTCTTCATTTAAATTGTGGTGATAGTTAATTTGAACGTTTACTGGTCCTGGTGGGTTAGGCGCTTCGCGTTGTTTGTGAAGAAGTTGGTGGTGTTTAAAAGTGCAACCATCAATTCCACAAGCTCTCTGGAGGTAGCAACGGTTCTTCCCATGTTGGCGGAGGCATGTGCGGCAAACTGAGTGGCGCTTGATAACGTTCCATCGGTCATTGAGGTTCATCTTCAAAAATATTTGGCACTGATCGACAGCCTTGCAATTAGATGTGCAAAGCAAGCACTTTTTGTAGTTTTGCTGTGCTTGTGTCTCTGAATCTTGATGAACATTAACTGCTGCTCTAGTACCACCTCTTCCGTGGCTTGTGCTTGGCAAATGAGGCTCGTGAAGTGGATTTACAATTAATGCAGAGTGCGCTATTCCTTCTAGCCATGTACTATAAGCTGAGAGGTTAACGACACTTAAATTTTTTCTGTAACTGCCCCATTGAAGACGAATTGGCGGCGGTAATTTATTTGTCAGCTCTCGTAATAAAGATGGGTTCTCTAAATGTCCATGTAGACCAGTAGCTTCCATCACGCCACATATGTTTTGGACTGCTAAAGAAAACTTTATAATCGATTGCAACTTATCTTGTCGAGGTGGTGGTTCCTTGCGAATCCTTTCCACAAGATTGTCGATTATAACTTCTGGCTGTCCAAAATGAATTTGTAGAGTCTTCAGAACACCTGGTACTTGGTCAGGAATAAGGAGCCTGTTTCTGACGGCATCTAAAGCTTCACCTTTGAGGCAGTTTTGAAGCCGACGTAGATTATCCGTATTCGTAAACCCGCAAGAAGTTGTAGTGTTGTTAAACCAACTTATGAACAGTGGCCATTCTTCCGGGCGTCCACTGAATGTCACTTGGTCCTTAGCCATTACGTGTCTGGCTGCCATTTGCTGTTTATTCGGTGCTGACATCTCTATTGATGTGCCGTTCAAGAATTGGTACGCTGTTGGTAGTTTGCCAGATGATCCATTGTGGCTGGAAGTGACTGCAATTGGTGGTTGCGAACTTTGCGGATTTAAAGTTGTTGTGAAGGTTTTAATTTGTGTTGCATTCTGCTGTAATGGGGTTGAAATATTCTTCGTTAGATCGTATGCAAGTTTTTTCTGCGTTTGATTGGGGTTATTTTCAAGTTCAGAGTTTTCTTCATCACTTTGAACATCAGATGAGTCGGATAGTAACTCTTGAAGCATTGCGTACTTCTTTTTAAGGAATTCCATGTCGCTTCGTTCTTTCATCTCCTTTTCTTCCTGCAGTTGTTGTAATTTTAGCTCACGTTGCTTTGCTCTGGATGCTTTTGCTGCTTGCTTTGTTGCGGAGGCGTTCAAATTCTGCAGATGCCCATGAAGGTTCCTCTGTAGTGGTGGCAAAGTAACGCTTCTGCTAGTGGCTTCTTGGTCATTCTGGTGGCTGTTGCGGTTTTCAGTAGTTGGTGCCATTGAATCTGTTGTCTGTTGGCACTTGGAACAATTCCACTCTTCGTTTTGAATGTCGATGGTTACTCCAACGCAGACAAAATGGTACCATTCATCACAGGTATCGCATTGTACCATATCATCATTGTCCACTAAATTGCAAGTTTTGCAGTTGAAGGATAATTCCGATGTTTTTGGAGGCATATTTAAACAAACAGGGGCGTGCGATTCTCTTTATTATAATATGAATTTATAAGCTTTACTATGTATATAAATGTTAAGGTATATATAAACATAAATATATATATGTACATACGTATAAACGAGATAGGTACGAATCTGATTTCGGTAGAATGAGACTGAGGTAGAGAGCTCGGGATTCACTGTGATGTTTTTGTTATATGGTTTTAATATAGGTACTGAGTATATAGGATATTCAAGGCAAATATGTAAAGGACTAAGGTAAAAGGTGGAAATTGGAATGACTTACCCTCTATGCTTATGTGATGAGATGATGGTGATTTATTTGTGATGCGCTGATGGTAATGGAGACAAATGAAGCTGATGATGGTAATCTTTATGGAGACGTGGATGAGATGGATGATAAACCGCGTTGATGCTGAAGACCGATGAAAATTGATCTTGGTATGCCAGTGCACGGTGAAAGATGAAGATCTCTGGAGACGAAGACTGAAGTGTGAAGATGATGATGCAACGATGAAGATTGATGTATGAAGATGAACTCGATGCGACGATGAAAATTGATGTATGAAGATGAATTCGATGCGACGATGAAGATTGTCGAAACGAAGATGATAATTCGATGCGGCGATGAAGATTGTTGATACGATGAAGATTTTGATGATTTTCCAATAAAAGAAATTAAAGTATTGTTTCTCCAGTTAATTCGAAATCTTTAGCCTCAGGAATAAAAGACTTTTTTGATTGTTATCCTGATAGGGAGGCTTTAATTTCCTAAAACAAGATTATTACATTATTCTTATATTTCTAATCTAATCTTATTGTATTTTTTAGGTTACAATTAATCTTACTTTTAGTTTATTTAGAGTTTAAGTTTTACTTTAGTTTTAATTTCTATAATTTTTAGGTTTTGGCTTAAGAAAACTTTCACGAGGCTCTCGAAATTTCTCACAAAATGTCAGAATAAAAATGGCCGATGAAAGCTTCCGTTTTAGACAAAAAAATGATAGTTGGCAGAATGGTGCCAAGCTGCGTTTATGTTAGTGTCGGTAACAAATGGCTTCAGGCGTTCACAAAGTACGGCAGAGAAGATCTTGTAGGCGATATTAAGAAGACTGATGCCTCTGTAGTTGGTGCAGTCCAGAGGATCGCCTTTCTTGTTTATTTGCGTTTATATTCCACCCAAGGTAGTGTTTCTCAAGAAAACTTGACACTGGCGTTGAATTGATGCATCGAATCGTACGAACAATCAACTTTTATCTTTAAACGCGATTTGCGGCTAAACTAAGAGTCCTAGGACCTAGAGGCATCAAAGTTTACATCTTTAAACTTGATTTGCGGCTAAACTAAGCGTCCTAGCGACTTATAAAATGCATATTCGTGATCTTGGAATGTGCCCGTTCCCAAAAATCAAAATAAAATTGGTAAAACAGTTTTTCCAAAACTTTCAAAAAAAATATTTTCAGTTTTTTCGGCTAAACTTTAGCGATTTTTGTTGTCTTTTTTAATTTTTTTTCGAATTATGTGTGAATGATATTTTTTTCTTTAAATGCAAAAGGAACTTTGCATACACCCAACCTCGCACTCACCCCAAATCCTATAATTGCATGCCCCCCCATACACACCTCGGTGTTTATTCGTGTGTATTTGCCATCCTCAACTAATGCATCGCATTATACGAAAAAATCGACTTCAATCTTTAAACGCAATTTGCAAATTGCATAAGAAACAAAAATATTAATGGCATAGTAGTAGAAACGGCGGGATTTTGATTTCCGGGATTTTGAAAAACGGGATTTTGATACGCGGGATTTCGACATACGGGATTTTGATTCGCGGGATTTCGACCCCAACCCCTTTAAAGAAAGATGACATAACGGGCTATATTGTGTAAGAAAATCATTGAGGAGGGGCAAAAATTTGTATACTAAAGGGGTGAATAAAGCTCAATTCAATTCAATTTATTTTATTCTTAACTAGCTGGCCCGTCCCGGCTTCGCACGGGTAGACAGATTTTCGTTGCTAACAATATTAACATAAGAAAATATCACTAAATATTATTGCAGGTAGAACCTGTTTTAGGGGCTTATTGCGAGAATCTATATTCTGAATAGAATTATTAAGTCACAATGGTTAGAAAATGCACTTTTCAGATTGCGTTCTTCGCTAAGTGTATCTATGATATAAGCAACTTCTATAAATGTGGTATCAAATGAAAGCTAATTTTTGTGCATTTTTTATAAGATATACATGGTGAAGTGATGCTAATCGAATTACAAACTGACTTTTCAACGTCTAGTGGCCAAATTCAAGTCGATTGGTTCAGAAAACAATCAAACGATACCCGTATGTCAATGAAACACAGAATCAGCCGAGAACAACGCACCGGCCGTAAGAGTGTGCAGGAGAACCCTAAGTTATCAATTCCGTCAACTCATTTAACAGAGACTTCCAACGAACGAAGAAAAACTATTTCTTTGGCCTAATTAACCGATGAGTATATGCACAGCACTATGGGTCATACAGCTTATAGCTGGTGGCATAAAGGACATTCTGATTGAAGGATTTTAGGGTAGAGTTACAGGCTACTTTTCCACCAAACACGAAACTGAGAATCAATGAGATCTACCTCATATCTTCTTTATATCTCGAAGATTTACCATACAAACTTATTTCGTAAATCTAGAAGAGAAACAGTTTTACAAAACGAACCTATTCTTATATGGCGCTGAAGAGTTCAATGAAGGTTGAATATAGTTCGTTATTGTTTGATACAAATGAAACATTCTATCTCACTTCCACTTCATAAAAACCAGATCTAGCCAACTCTTCTGAGAGCAACTGAAAGTTTGCCTTTTTGAAGTCAAAAGTATAAGAGCGGTCATAAGCATTGCTATTTTCCATAATATGACTGCTCAAGTCAAGAATTATATCCAAAGGAGGATGATAACTATCTATATTAGTGATTCCAGAACTAGATTCTAGAACAAGAGTACTAATAGCGTCGGATGAAAAAACTAAATCGAGAATTCGATTTTTTGAATTTTTAATACAGCTTACTTGCTGTAAGTCAGTTGCAATAATTCTATCCAAAAGCTGAAGCTCAGCCTGTGAAGAAGTTAAAGATGCTTCCTGAAAACATTCGTCTTCAGAAAGCACCCACTCTATAGATGGTAGATTAAAATCTCCAAGAAGTAAAATGTTGCTGTTGGAGCCAGACAAGTCAATAATAAAATCTAGAGCTTTAGACAGTTCGACATAAACTGAGTTCGAACTTTTTGGAGGAATGTATGCATTTAATATATAAATAAATTTCGACTGTACAGTTAACTTTATACAGATTAATTCGATTGATAAGTTGAAAGGAAACAAAATAGGTGAAGATATAAAGATAGAAGATATTATAATAGAAGACATTATAAACGTACATACATACATAGATTACATACTACTGTTCAGCTGCACTTCACTTTCATTATTTAATAATATTGAAATCTCTTTTATTCATTTCTTCTTTCGACTTCAGATTATATGAAATTTGTTTGAATCTTGACAGTCACGATTTAAGCAACAATTATGACTGTATATTTATTGAAATAAAAAACAGAGCTTGTTTTTGAAATAAGCTTTATTTTTTCACATAAAAACATCAATTTTTCTTTTTTATGATAAAAGTGCAGCGCCACTTATTGAAAATTTCTCAAATAACTTTTTACATTTTTTGAGTATAACCCATAAGTTTGAGCTCAATCTGACGTGTAGTTCTTGAGTCTAAAGGTCATACACAGACAAACATTCATTTTTATATATATAGATTCAGATGTTGATGAAAATTTGTATAATTTTGAAAAAATAAAACGCACATTTATTGCCTTATTCCTCTTCTTTATTTTAAGACCTTAAACTACAAGATCCAATAAGTATCACCGGAGTTATAATTTTTTTTTAAATCAACCATATCGGTCGAATAATTTTTTTTTTGTGTACATGGGCTTTTCTCTCCACTGAAGCTCATTCGATGCCAACGAACAAATACGCAACGTGGATTTAAACCGTGTGAACGAGACTATATAAAAGGGCACGTTCCGCAGTCGATCTTGTACTGTGGAGGTGTTCAGACGACTTTGGCTTCCTCAGTTCATTTAAATTAAAATTTCGGAGTGACTAGTGCAAGTTTAATTTAAAGCAAGTTATTTTTCAATAGTGCAATAGCACAGAGGAAGAGGTGGCGGACCGTCGATCTCGTACTGTGGAAGTGTGTAGACGTTTTCGGCTTCCCAGTTTATTCAACTAGTATATTCGGTGTGATCTAATCAAGTTTAATTTAAACCAAGCTATTTTCAATAGCGACTACAGCTCAGTGGTAGAGGTGGCGGACCGAGAATCCGAAGGTAGTGGGTTCGAGTCCCAGTCGGGCAGTAAATTTTTGGCCGCTTTTTTCCATAATCGAGAGGTGGAAAACATCATCGAGAGGGATAAGCGGCTAATGGAAAGCAAGAAAACGGCAGGGGCATCGAAAGGTGTCCCAACAACAACAACAACAAGCAAGCAAGCTATGGCACCACCACCAGCCTTAGCAACAGCAAGTGCACCAGCACCAACAACATCAAAGAAGGCGATGGCACCACCAGCCATACCGTCGTCGAATGCCGTAACAACAACGGCAAATACATCAACGGCACCAACAGCCGACACCAAGAACAAGAGGAGGAAGAGGATTAGCTGTGCGCCGAACCTCGTCAAGCGCCGCTCCACCATCACCTCAGCCCAGCTGCCAGCCGGGGTGAAGGAGACGGCGCGCACAGCAAAAACTACAGCAGCAGCAAAGATCCAACGACAGCTAAACACCTCGCCATCCGATGACGACATTGAATACATGTCCGAAGGTGGCGAGGGTTTGTATACCACAGGTGAAAGCAACAACAACCTGTTTGTTGACCTAACCTCACCAGAGGCGTCCTCCGAGGAAGAATGCGAGGCACAAGAAATAGCAGAGGAGCAGGCCATCAATGAAAAGATCGGTGCTATACAGGGGGAGATGGAACGTCTCAATGCCATGCTCACGCCCCTGATAGAAAAACTAAAAGCTAAACAAGAAGCTCGTCGCGAGAAAGAAAAACAGGAGCGCGAGCAGAGGAAAGGAGAGCAGGCGCCACAGCAAGGGGCGCATAATCAAGTGGCTTCACAGCAGCAACAACGAAACCCACTAGAACAGCAGCAACAAGAACAGCTGCCACAACAGAAGCAGCCACAACAACAGCTGCAAAACGAACAGTCACAGCAGCAACAAAAACATAAGCAACAACAACAGAACCATGAAAATAAGCAACAAAATAAGCAGCAGCAGCAGCAGACCAACCAGCGACAAAAACAACAGCAGCAGAACCAGCAGCAGCAGAAACAACAGCAGGCGAAGCAGCAGAGCGAACATCAGCAGCAGCCACAGCCCACAAACAACAAGAAGGAAAAGGTGCCACCCATCAATACTTATAAGATGGAGTTAAAGGATACCATTGAACTGTGTAAGTCGGCCATAGGCCAAAATTTTTATATTAAACGCTTAAGCAACGATAGGCATGCTATCCACTGCACCACAGTGGCGCAGCACAAAATTATAAAAGATTTGCTAAAACAATCCACGACTGAGTTCTTCAGTTTTACCCCCAAAGTGGATAAATGTCAAACGGTCCTCTTGAAGGGCATAGATTCCTGCACGGAACCAGAGGTGCTCTATAAGGACCTCCGTGAAAAAGCGAGCGGCGATCTCGAGTTTATCGGGGTCAAGCCGTTTACCACAGTCAGAGCCAGACGGGAGAAGCGGTCTTTGCCGTTCTTCCTGGTTCAACTTTCGCCCAGCAGCAAACTGGATAGTTTGAGGAGTATCTCCGTCCTCAACTACCAGGTTGTAACTTGGGATAAATTAAAGAGACGCGGCGACATGCTTCAATGCATGCGCTGCCAAAGGTTCGGCCACGCTGCAGCAAACTGCGAAATGCAGTCACGCTGCGTGAAGTGTGGTGAGAACCACATTAAGGGGGAGTGTAAACTCGGTGAGGAAAGGGTCGATGATATGACCCAGCTTAAATGTGCACTTTGCGGAAAGGAGGGGCACCCTGCTAATTATCGGGGTTGCTCAGCCTTTCAGCAAATTCGTACTAATAAAGCAGCTAGGCAGACAGCGGTAGTGGTACGCCCATCAACGCGTGCTCCTACAACAACACCCGTCAATCCCCAGATCTCCTACGCCCAAATGGCGGCAGGAAGGGGAAACACGGTACAGCCTGCAGCTAAGGTAGCCCAACCGGCCCTCGTGCCTAGGGCTCCGGACGCTCAGGCCGAAATAAGAAGCATGTTGCTGGCAATTCAAGGTCAGTTGACAGGACTTCAGAAAGAGATAAGGGAGCAGGCGAATAGGGTGGACTATATCTACTCTGTTTTGCCTAGCTTAACGCAAATTAGAGGTTAAAGGCGCGCTGTCGGAGAGGCCTCTTAGGATCCTTGCTGTGAATGTAAATTCACTGATTAGGACCGAACGTAGAGCTAATCTTTCCCAATTGTTGAAAGACCAGAGTCCAGATGTGTTTATGGCCAGCGAAACTAAGCTGAACCAGAAACATAAGTTGACTAACAACAATTACAATATCGTTAGAAGAGATCGACCCAACTCCACTCAAGGGGGGGGCGTCGCAATCTTCATACGAAAAGGCATTAATCATAAAGTTATATATAACAGTGATCTGCGTAGATTTCGGCTGTTAGAGGCGTGTGTCGTGTGCATTCCTCTCCAACAGGGGAAACGAATGTATGTGATCGCGGCTTATGCACCGGAATCACCTCAGCCAACTGATTTTATGACAGAGCTTGAAAAACTTTTCGAATGTCTACGCTTGAGCTTGGAAGAAAATTACTTTCTCATGGCCGGTGATTTGAATGCCAAACACCTAGATTGGGGAAATCAAATACAGAATCCAAGAGGTATTCATCTTTTTAATTGGATGAGTCGATATAACACTGAATATGGTGTCGACCTGCTGGCTACGGATCGGCCATCGTTTCCAAGAAGCGGTGCCTATCTGGATCTATTGCTAATAGACTCAAGACTGACAATTACGGACACTGTGGGTCAAAGACCAAGAAACTGTTTACGAACGATCGAGTACGACAGTGACCACTGCGGACTCGCCACCGTAATACAGCTTCCAAACGAGCTCGTGGAGTTGGATGAGTATGTGCCTGTGCATACTTACAATTACAGTAAGGTGCGCTGGCCACGCTTTACCAACGCCTTATCGAGCGAAATCAGTTCGAATAATATATCCCCACCAAATGACAGGAATTTGACAAATAACGAAATAGACCAATATCTTGAACAAATGGACGAGACAATCAAACGAACAATGGACAGAACGATACCAAAGTACAAACAACGGGACGCAACTGACATGTACCGGAATGCGACCATTGACGCATTACACAGACAAAAAAGTGGACTGCTGACAAGACTCAAACGCTTGTACCGACGGTTTACTGACCCAAACGATCTGGAGATTAGGACATTGAAGTCTTCGATCAAGAACATCAACCAGCTTATTAAGGAAAATTATCGGTTGTCGATTAATTTGTATTGGGATAACAAAATTCGGGCTGTTAATTCTAGCGACCCGAGTATGTTTCCCCAAATTAACAAAATATTTAGAAGGAATGATCAGAACGACCTTCCGTGTCTTAAGCTCCAGAGAACGACAGATAACAGAGACGTACTTCTGACAGCAGGAATTGATCCAGAGGACGCCGTCTTGGACGATGACCTCTTTATTGTCGAAGATCCGCAGGAGAAAGTGGAGGCTGTGGGGGCTGCTTTCCAGCAAGTGTACAAGGTGAATGCATGCATTCGCCCGAACCATGACCTGGAAAACAGAGCCTTGCTCCACCACTTCTACCTTCGGAATGACATAACGCAATGGCGATCAGAGAACCTCGGTTTCACCGGGTTCAATGAAGATCATTTGGCAAACGCCATAATCGCCGAGCGAAATGGGCCCAGTTCCCTGTTAATTACGAAGGTGGAGCTTCAGCTTATCTTCGATTCATTAAAGAAGAAGAAGTCAGCAGGAGTCGATGGCATATCCAACGTTGTACTTCGACATTTACCACAGGAAGCAGTAGACATTTATACCACACTGTTTAACAACGCACTGAATAATGCATATTATCCAGTGCGTTGGAAGACAGCTGTGGTGCATCCTCTCCCGAAAAAGGGAAAGGACAACTCCAATCCGGCGAATCTCCGGTCGATAAGTCTTCTTCCGAGTATCAGCAAGGTATTCGAAAAAGTTATCAATAGAGCTTTGTCAAAGTGGGCAGAGGACAATAATATCATACCGGATAATCAGTTCGGTTTTAAGGCGGGACATGACACCATTCATGCCGCGTCTAAACTCGTTTCTGATATCCAATGGAACAAATCTAAAAAGCAGTGTACGGGTGCCTGTCTGGTTGATTTGGAGAAGGCCTTCGACACCGTATGGCTAGAGGGTCTTTATCTAAAGCTGACCAGACTTGGCATTAGTAAACCACTGTTATATATGCTTTATGATATGCTCAATGGTAGAAAGTTTGTTGTCAAGAGTGGCAATGTGACTTCTGCCACAACCTTTAATATTAAAAATGGTCTTGCAGGGAGCGGTTAATTCGCCGATTCTATTCAGCATTTACACCAGCGATCTGATAAGTAGTCTAACTCAGGCAATTGCGTATGCCGACGATCTAATTGCGTACAGAACAGCTCCAAAAGTCGAGGTCATCAGAATTCTTTTGCAGCGTGACTTCGAGAAGATTCAGCAATATTGCGATGACTGGAAGTTGAAAATCAACTTCCAGAAATCAGAAACTATCTTGTTTAGGACTCCGTTGCATGGAGCCACAAGGGATACGAGAAAGAACTGGCGTAAGCTGGTGATCGTAGGGCCAAATGGACAGCCACTGGCGAGTAAAAGTGTAGTAAAGTACCTTGGCATCTGGATGGATCAGTATTTGTATTTCGACAGACATATAAATGCTGCTCTGTCCAGGGCTAGGGGAGCTTTTGCCCTGACAAAACGGTTGTTTTATAGCAGCCGGCTTGACAGCAGGGTGAAGGTGATTTGCTACATGGCCCTCATACGGCCGATGATTGCCTATGGGTGCCCGGTTTGGTTCAACGTTGCCCCATCTCAAATGGAAAAGATTCGGGTGTTTGAGAGGCAGTGTCTTAGACGCTGCCTTGGATTACACAGAACACCAGAGTCGGAGTACAAACATTATTATTCCAACCTGGTTCTATACAACGGGGCCAACATAAACAGGATAGATAATTTCTTGCTGAAGCTTATTCGAGGTCACATTGCAAGAGCAATGTCCTCGACCAACAGCTTAATTTTTGGGGCTTATTACCCTAAAAACGATTACTACGAGAGTGTGCGTCTGAGCGGCTTTATTCCGCCCGATGCATTCCTCTATTTAGACAGTCGAGGGCTGATCCAGGATAGAGCGGCGGTTCCGCTAATCTACCACGTCGGCCGTAGAACTGTGGATCGGCGGCTCCTTTATGACCGAGACGCCCTCGCACAACACGGAGCGGAGCACCTTCGGTTCAGTAGGACTGTGTCCGATCGGGACCGAAGAGATAGGGTAAAGCAGGAGAACCAGTTCTGGTGGTTGAAACCTGAACAAGAAGATTCTTCGGATATTTAAAAGTTGAATGCATTTTTCTATGCCATGGCCGACTTACATAGGTTTAGGTAGTTAGTTTTAAGCAGGGACAGTCAGGGTGGCACCAAAAAAAAAAAAAAAAAAAAAAAAAAAAAAAAAAAAAAAAAAAAATTATAAAACCAATAAAAACACAAAAAAATTATAAAACCAATAAAATCACAAAAAAAAAAAATTATAAAAACCCGAAAATGCTTGCTGTGGCTGTTCTAGTTTGTAAGTAGTCTGTAAGTAGTTTGTAAGTAGCTTTAAGTAGTTTTATAGTAGTTTTAATTAGTTATAATTAGTTTTAATTAGTTTTAATTTAGTTTTATTTAGTTTGTAAGTTTTATATAAAACAAAAAAAAAATAAAGACAAAGATACCGAGTTTTTTTTAAATTCTTCTCGGTGAAAAATAAAACCGATATGGATTCTAGTTTTAAGATAGTTCTTAGGCCGAAAGGCATTAGCATTAAGTTAGTAGTTTAACTTAGAGCGCCCGAATGGGGCCAGTAAGTTAGTTGTAAGATATTGATAATTAGGCTAGTTTTTATGAATTTTTGTCTAGCTTTAAGATAGTTTTAAGATAATGGAAAAATAAAAATGAATTTACAAAAAAAAAAAAAAAAGGTGGCGGACCGTCAACCTGAGGGTCACGGGTTCGAGTCCCAGTCGGGCATAAAAATTTTGTCAGCTTTTTTTCACAATAGAGAAGTGGAAAATAATATTATCTGGGAAAATCAGCAAATGGAGAGGGAGAAAAGTGCGGGTGCACCGAAAGGTGGCCCAGCAACTAAAATAAAAGCTTTAACGGCACCAGCAGCGGGGACATCGAAAGATGTCACAGCAACGGCAACGATACCTTCATCATCATCAGCAACGGCGACATCAGCCGATATCCCCGTAAAGAGGAGGAAAAAAATTCGATGTGAGGGGAACTTGGTGAAGCGGCGCTCTACCACCATTCCAGCAGAGCTGCCAGCTGGAGGGAGAGGGGCGTCGCGAAATGCCAAAACAACAGCAGCAGTAAATATGGGAGACTGACGCAAATACAAAAACCGAAACTATGCGGGGCTATACCAGAACGTACAATACTCGTAAGTGCGAAAACTTTAAACGGATGACTACGATTCACCAAACTATGAAAATGGAGGGCACTATATTGTAGCTTGGCTTTAAGCTGGCAACCCTAGGAGGAAAAGTGCCAAACAACATATATATAAAAATGGAGTTAGAAGATTCCTATTGGTAGATACATTAATAAAGAAGGCCTATGAATAAAATATTAATGATGGAGTCGTGGGGATAAATTTATACAAAAACGGGGTCGGAGTTAGGCACAATTAGGATCTAGGAAAATTAAAATGCCGGTGATGGTTGGTATTGGTTGAACAAACGTATTGATTAGGTTAATATGGTGGACAAGGCCGCAAAGGGGAACATTTTACGAACACAGGGTCGGAGTTAGACATAAAGAGGAATACCAGGAAATTTAAAGTGCCGGGCGATGATTGCTATTGGTAAGGCAAGACATTGTTTAGGATGGAAAATAGGTAAATATGATGGACAGGGCCGCAAGGGTGTACATTTATATGAACACGGGGTCGCAAGTTAGACATAAAGAGGAATATCAGGAAATTTAAAGTGCCGGGTGATAATTGTTATTGGTAAGGCAAGAGCATTGTTTAGGATGGAAAATAGGTAAATATCATTGACAGGGCCGCAAGGGGGTACATTTATACGAACACGGAGTTGGAGTTATATATTGTTTTGGATGTACATAAATAGGTTAATATGGTTGACAGGGAGGCAAAGGAGTATGAATATCTCAGGGTACGGAAATGCTCCTGGGGATCAATACATTGCAACTTCGTTGTTTCTTGAGCGATTTCGATGAAATTAACACAGGTGATAGCGAATAGAGATTTTTAAAAGAAAAAAATATTTTCAAAACAGGGTGTTTCAAAAATGTGTCAATATATTGAAACTTCGTTGTTCCTTGGTTGATTTGACTGAAACTGACATAGGTGATAGCTGATACATAACTAAAAAGGAAAAAAATATTTTCAACAGGGTGTTTAAAAAAAAAATCAACTTCTTTGTTCCTTGAGCGATTTTAATGAAATTTAAACAGGTGATAGCTGATACAGATTTTAAAAAGAAAAAAATATTTTCAAAACAGGGTGTTTCAAAAATGTGTCAATATATTCAAACTTCGTTGTTCCTTGGTTGATTTGACTGAAACTGACATAGGTGATAGCTGATACATAACTAAAAAGGAAAAAATATTTTCAACAGGGTGTTTCCAAAAAAAGTCAACTTCTTTGTTCCTTGAGCGATTTTAATGAAATTTAAACAGGTGATAGCTGATACAGATTTTAAAAAGAAAAAAATATTTTCAAAACAGGGTGTTTCAAAAAGGTGTCAATATATTGAAACTTCGTTGTTCCTTGGTCGATTTGACTGAAACTGACATAGGTGATACATAATTTTAAAGGCAAAAAATATTTTCAACAGGGTGTTTAAAAAAAAAGTCAACTTCATTGTTCCTTGAGCGATTTCAATGAAATTTAAACAGGTGATAGCTGATACAGATTTTAAAAAGAAAAAATATTTTCAAAACAGGGTGTTTCAAAAATGTGTCAATATATTGAAACTTCGTTGTTCCTTGGTCGATTTGACTGAAACTGACATAGGTGATAGCTGATGCATAACTAAAAAGGAAAAAAATATTTTCAACAGGGTGTTTAAAAAAAATACAACTTCTTTGTTCCTTGAGCGATTTCAATGAAATTTAAACAGGTGATAGCAATAAAACAAAAGTGGCAACCCTTTTTCGGCTTAGTAATATAAAATAAACAATTTAAATATACATTATTTTGAAGGCGCGTTGAAATATTTCAAGGTTAAATATACAAATAAGTAGATAAAATTTCAATCGCATTAAGATTTTAGTTCTCATTAAGTGAAAAAATAAATAAGTATAGTAATGCCATCATTAATTGACTTAGAAGATAAATACTCTTGGAAAAAAGTCTTTCATTACTATTATTTTTGTAATATATTTTAATTTTCATGAAAAGGATCTACAAATCAAATTTCAAGAAATAAAATATTATATTATAATACTTTTGTATTAAAATATATAAAGATTTCGTATTCCTTTGTAATATCTGATATAATTAAGTTTTAATATATTTTGTATTAACTTCCAAATTTTAATATTTGTCAAGTATTAAATTTTAATAAATTTTTGGTGTTGTCATGTAACCCAGCAAATATTAAAAAGTACCTCAAAATTTTTAGCCGTGTGATAATCACCCTCTATTAGCCATAAAGTTAGAGTTTCATACGCTCAGCGAGACAAAAAACATTCAGTGCCATAAAAATTCCCAAAAAGCACTTCTTCTCCATTTTGAAATTGGAAATTTCAAATAGAACGATCTCTAGAGAAGTTTAACTGACTCAAGATTCATGAGCTTCAATATTTTAAGACGGACCCTATATATTGTTAAACAAAATTTTAGATTTTTGTTTTCAACATGTTTGTTTTTCGAAAAAAATAAGTATTATTTTATTATTTTTCTTTAATAATTATGTATCAGCAATCATCTATGTCAGTTTCAGTCAAATCGACCAAGGAACAACGAAGTTTCCATATATTGACACCTTTTTGAAACACCCTGCTTTGAAAATATTTTTTTCTTTTTAAAATCTGTATCAGCTATCACCTGTTTAAATTTCATTAAAATCGCTCAAGGAACAAAGAAGTTGACTTTTTTTTGAAACACCCTGTTGAAAATATTTTTTTCCTTTTTAGTTATGTATCAGCTATCACCTATGTCAGTTTCAGTCAAATCAACCAAGGAACAACGAAGTTTGAATATATTGACACATTTTTGAAACACCCTGTTTTGAAAATATTTTTTTCTTTTAAAAATCTCTATTCGCTATCACCTGTGTTAATTTCATCGAAATCGCTCAAGAAACAACGAAGTTGCAATATATTGATCCCCAGGAGCATTTCCGTACCCTGAGATATTCATACTCCTTTGCCTCCCTGTCAACCATATTAACCTATTTATGTACATCCAAAACAATATATAACTCCAACTCCGTGTTCGTATAAATGTACCCCCTTGCGGCCCTGTCAATGATATTTACCTATTTTCCATCCTAAACAATGCTCTTGCCTTACCAATAACAATTATCACCCGGCACTTTAAATTTCCTGATATTCCTCTTTATGTCTAACTGCGACCCCGTGTTCATATAAATGTACCCCCTTGCGGTCCTGTCCATCATATTTACCTATTTTCCATCCTAAACAATGTCTTGCCTTACCAATAGCAATCATCGCCCGGCACTTTAAATTTCCTGGTATTCCTCTTTATGTCTAACTCCGACCCTGTGTTCGTAAAATGTTCCCCTTTGCGGCCTTGTCCACCATATTAACCTAATCAATACGTTTGTTCAACCAATACCAACCATCACCGGCATTTTAATTTTCCTAGATCCTAATTGTGCCTAACTCCGACCCCGTTTTTGTATAAATTTATCCCCACGACTCCATCATTAATATTTTATTCATAGGCCTTCTTTATTAATGTATCTACCAATAGGAATCATCTAACTCCATTTTTATATATATGTTGTTTGGCACTTTTCCTCCTAGGGTTGCCAGCTTAAAGCCAAGCTACAATATAGTGCCCTCCATTTTCATAGTTTGGTGAATCGTAGTCATCCGTTTAAAGTTTTCGCACTTACGAGTATTGTACGTTCTGGTATAGTCCCGCATAGTTTCGGGTTTAATAGTCGTGTTATAGATTCAGTAAATATACAGCAACAGCTAAATTCGTCGCCCTCCGATGAGGAGGAAATCGAATATATGTCCGAAGGTGGAGAGGGACTATATACTACGGGTGAGAGCACCACCTTTATAGATAAAACCACACCAGAGGCGTCCTCAGACGAAGAAGATGAGGCGCAAAAGACAAAAAATGCCAATGATGAACAGCCGAAAGACAACGAGGAGCAGCGAATCAGCGAGCAAATTGGAGCCATAGAAGGGGAGATGGTGCGCCTCAATGCCCAACTTGCGACACTGGTGCTAGCTCTCAAAAACAAACAAGAGGCTCGCCGGGAAAAAGAAAGGCTGGAGCGGGAGCACAGAAAGGCACCACAGGCGCCAAACAAAATAGCGCAAGGGCAACCAAAGCTTAAAGAAAAACAGCAGCAACAAACACAGCAGCAGCCAAAAGCAAAGCTGCCAGTCCAACAGCCGCAGCAGCAGTCCATGCCCAAGGAGCAGAGGCAACAAAAAAAACAAGAAGTGAACCAACAGCAGGTGATACAACAGCAGCAGCAGCAGCAACAACAACAACAACAGCAGGAGCGGAGCCGGCAGCAGCAGGGAGTACACCAACAGCAGTCACAGCCGCCCCAAAATAAAAAAGAAAAGGTGCCACCCATCAACACCTATAAAATGGATTTAAAAGAGACCATAGACCTGTGTAAGTCGGCCATAGGCCAAAATTTTTATATTAAACGGTTAAGTAAAGACAGACATGCCATCCACTGCTCCACAGTGGTGCAGCATAAAATTATCAAAGATCTACTAAAACAATCCACGACTGAGTTCTTCAGTTTTACCCCCAAAGTGGATAAAAATCAAACGGTCCTCTTGAAGGGCATAGATTCCTGCACGGAACCAGAGGTGCTCTATTAGGAGCTCTGTGAAAAAGCGAGCGGTGATCTCGAGTTTATCGGGGTCAAGCCGTTTACCACAGTCAAGGCCAGACGGGAGAAGCGGTCTTTGCCGTTCTTCTTGGTTCAGCTTTCGCCCAGCAGCAAACTGGATAGTTTGAGGAGTATCTCCGTCCTCAACTACCAGGTTGTAACTTGGGATAAATTAAAGAGACGCGGCGACATGCTTCAATGCATGCGCTGTCAAAGGTTCGGCCACGCTGCAGCAAACTGCGAAATGCAGTCACGCTGCGTGAAGTGTGGTGAGAACCACATAAAGGGGGAGTGTAAACTCGGTGAGGAAAGGGTCGATGATATGACCCAGCTTAAATGTGCACTTTGCGGAAAGGAGGGGCACCCTGCTAGCTATAGGGGCTGCTCAGCTTTTCAGCAAATCCGTACTAACAAAGCGGCTAGGCAAACAGCGGTAGAGATACGGCCATCAACGCGTGCTCCTACAGCAACGCCCGTCAATCCCCAAATTTCCTACGCCCAAATGGCGGCAGGAAGGGGAAAAACGGTACAGCCTGCAGCTAAGGTAGCCCAACCGGCCCTCGTGCCTAAGGCTCCAGACGCTCAGGCCGAAATTAGAAGCATGTTGCTGGCAATTCAAAGCCAGTTGACAGGACTTCAAAAACAGATAAGTGAGCAGGCGGCTAGGGTAGATCATCTCTACTCTGTTTTGCCTAGCCCATCGCATTTTAGAGGTTAAAGGCGCGCTGTCGGAGAGGCCTCTTAGGATCCTTGCTGTGAATGTAAATTCACTGATTAGGACCGAACGTAGAGCTAATCTTTTCCAATTGTTGAAAGACCAGAGTCCAGATGTGCTTATGGCCAGCGAAACTAAGCTGAACCAGAAACATAAGTTGACTAACAACAATTACAATATCGTAAGAAGAGATCGTCCCAACTCCATTCAAGGGGGGGGTGTCGCAATCTTCATACGAAAAGGCATTAATCATAAAGTTATATATAATAGTGATCTGCGCAGATTTCGGCTGTTGGAGGCGTGCATCGTATGCATTCCTCTCCAACAGGGGAAGCGAATGTATGTGATCGCGGCTTATGCACCGGAATCACCTCAGCCAACTGATTTTATGACAGAGCTTGAAAAACTTTTCGAATGTCTACGCTTGAGCTTGGAAGAAAATTACTTTCTCATGGCCGGTGATTTGAATGCCAAACACCTAGATTGGGGAAATCAAATACAGAATCCAAGAGGTATTCATCTTTTTAATTGGATGAGTCGATATAACGCTGAATATGGTGTCGACCTGCTGGCTACGGATCGGCCATCGTTTCCAAGAAGCGGTGCCTATCTGGATCTATTGCTAAAAGACGCAAGACTGACAATTACTGACACCGTGGGTCAAAGACCAAGAAACTGTTTACGAACGATCGAGTACGACAGTGACCACTGCGGACTCGCCGCCGTAATACAGCTTCCGAACGAGCTCGTGGAGTTGGATGAGTATGTGCCTGTGCATACTTACAATTACAGTAAGGTGCGATGGCCACGCTTTACCAACGCCCTATCGAGTGAAATCAGTTTGAATAATATATCCCCACCAAATGACAGGAACTTGACAAATAACGAAATAGACCAATACCTTGAACAATTGGACGAGACAATCAAACGAACAATGGACAGAACGATACCGAAATACAAACAACGGGACGCAACCGACATATACCGGAATGCGACCATTGACGCATTACACAGACAAAAGAGTAGACTGCTGACAAGACTCAAACTCTTGTACCGACGGTTTACTGACCCACACAATCTGGAGATTGGGATACTGAAGTCGTCGATCAAGAACATCAACCAACTAATAAAGGAAAATTATCGGCTGTCGATTAATTTTTATTGGGATAACAAAATTCGGGCTGTTAATTCTAGCGACCCGAGTATGTTTCCAAAAAATAACAAGATATTTAGAAGGAATGATCAGAACGACCTTCCGTGTCTTAAGCTCCAGAGAACGACAGAAAACAGAGACGTACTTCTGATAGCAGGAATTGACCCAGAGGACGCCGTCTTGGACGATGACCTCTTTATTGTCGAAGATCCGCAGGAGAAAGTGGAGGCTGTGGGGGCTGCTTTCCAGCAAGTGTACAAGGTGAATGCATGCATTCGCCCGAGCCATGACCTGGAAGACAGAGCCTTGCTCCACCACTTCTACCTTCGGAATGACATCACGCAATGGCGATCAGAGAACCTCGGTTTCACCGGGTTCAATGAAGATCATTTGGCAAACGCCATAATCGCCGAGCGAAATGGGACCAGTTCCCTGTTAATTACGAAGGTGGAGCTTCAGCTCATCTTCGATTCATTGAAGAAGAAGAAGTCAGCAGGAGTCGATGGCATATCCAACGTTGTACTTCGACATTTACCGCAAGAAGCAGTAGACATTTATACCACACTGTTTAACAACGCTCTGAATAATGCATATTATCCAGTGCGGTGGAAGACGGCTGTGGTGCATCCTCTCCCGAAAAAGGGAAAGGACAACTCCAATCCGGCGAATCTCCGGTCGATAAGTCTTCTTCCGAGTATCAGCAAGGTATTCGAAAAAGTTATTAATAGAGCTCTGTCTAAGTGGGCAGAGGACAATAATATCATACCGGATAATCAGTTCGGTTTTAAGGCGGGACATGACACCATTCATGCCGCGTCTAAACTCGTTTCTGATGTCCAATGGAACAAATCTAAAAAGCAGTGTACGGGTGCCTGTCTGGTTGATTTGGAGAAGGCCTTCGACACCGTATGGCTAGAGGGTCTTTATCTAAAGCTGACCAGACTTGGCATTAGTAAACCACTATTATATATGCTCAATGGTAGAAAGTTTGTTGTCAAGAGTGGCAATGTAACTTCTGCCACAACCTTTAATATCAAAAATGGTCTTCAGCAGGGAGCGGTCAACTCGCCGATTCTATTCAGCATTTACACCAGCGATCTGATAAGTAGTCTAACTCAGGCAATTGCGTATGCCGACGATCTAATTGCGTACAGAACAGCTCCAAAAGTCGAGGTCATCAGAATTCTTTTGCAGCGTGACTTCGAAAATATTCAGCGATATTGCGATGACTGGAAGTTGAAAATCAACTTTCAGAAATCAGAAACTATCTTGTTTAGGACTCCGTTGCGTGGAGCCACAAGGGATACGAGAAAGAACTGGCGTAAGCTGGTGATCGTAGGGCCAAATGGACAGCCACTGGCGAGTAAAAGTGTAGTAAAGTACCTTGGCATCTGGATGGATCAGTATTTGTATTTCGACAGACATATAAATGCTGCTCTGTCCAGGGCTAGGGGAGCTTTTGCCCTGACGAAACGGTTGTTTTATAGCAGCCGGCTTGACAGCAGGGTGAAGGTGATTTGCTACATGGCCCTCATACGGCCGATGATTGCCTATGGGTGCCCGGTTTGGTTCAATGTTGCCCCATCTCAAATGGAAAAGATTCGGGTGTTTGAGAGGCAGTGTCTTAGACGCTGCCTTGGATTACACAGAACACCAGAGTCGGAGTACAAACATTATTATTCCAACCTGGTTCTATACAACGGCGCCATCATAAACAGGATAGATAATTTCTTGCTGAAGCTTATTCGGGGTCACATTGCGAGAGCAATGTCCTCGACCAACAGCTTAATTTTTGGGGCTTATTACCCTAAAAACGATTACTACGAGAGTGTGCGTCTAAGCGGCTTTATTCCGCCCGATGCATTCCTCTACTTAGACAGTCGAGGGCTGATCCAGGATAGAGCGGCGGTTCCGCTAATCTACCACGTCGGCCGTAGAACTGTGGATCGGCGGCTCCTTTACAGTCGAGACGTCCTCGCACAACACGGAGCGGAGCACCTTCGGTTCAGTAGGACTGTGTCCGATCGGGACCGAAGAGATAGGGTAAAGCAGGAGAACCAGTTCTGGTGGTTGAAACCTGAACACGAAGTTAATTCGGATATCTAAAAGTTAACTATGCATTTTATATGCCATGGCCGACTTACATAGGTTTAGGTATTTAGTTTTAAGCAGGGACAGTCAGGGTGGCACCAAAAAAAAAAAAAAAAAAAAAAAATTATAAAACGATCAAAAAAAAAAAAAAAAAAAAAATGAAAAACCCGAAAATGCTTGCTGTGGCTGTTCTAGTTTGTAAGTAGTTTATAAGTAGCTTGTAAGTAGTGTAAAGTAGTTTTATAGTAGTTTTAATTAGTTTTAATTAGTTTTAATTAGTTTCAAATTAGTTTTATTTAGTTTGTAAGTTTTATATAAAACAAAAAAAATAAGACATAGATACCGAGTTTTTTCATAAATTCTTCTCGGTGAAAAATAAAACCGAAATGATTCCTAGTTTTAAGATAGTTCTTAGGCCGAAAGGCATTAGCATTAAGTTATTAGTTTAACTTAGAGCGCCCGAATGGGGCCAGTAAGTTAGTTGTAAGATATTGATAAGTAGGCTAGTTTTTATGAATTTTTGTCTTGCTTTAAGATAGTTGTAAGATGATTGAAAAATAAAAATGAATTACAAAAAAAAAAAAAAAAAAAAAAAAGGGCACGTTCCGCTGGTTATTCTCAGTTATCCGGATAGCTTTGTGTTGTTGTAATCCCTTGTTAAAAAACAGCTGATAACAGTTGACGCAACAACAACTCAAGTTATCTCAAAATTTTTGGGATAGCTAGATAGCATAGCGAATAAACATTGGAACGCGAGGAAACTATACGCAACTGGAGGACGATACGTCACAGTTCATTCGATTGTTTTGATAAGTCCGTTGAGTATTCGATAAACGTACTTAGCTGAGTACGTTTTCTTGCCGTACAAACGTCGTGTGAAAGGCCCTATGTAAAATATATACGCCACTGCTCATTCGCTCGGATTTATACTGCAAAAAATCGTGCGGTACAATCTCGTGTGAACCAGGCCTTACTTCTCTAAAAGCTTTCTCACTCTTCAGGAAACTATAGATTTGTTAAACGGTATACACGGTTGGAAGCTATTATCACAATATAGTATTCATGCTTATAAGTATCGCAATAGCTTTTTGGAATAAGTTCTGTTGAGATCCTAACACTCTGTTTTATAGCAACTAACGCAATTACTATCACACATTTATCGTATCATGAAGCATTATATTAAACTTTTTCTTTTTATTTTATAATCTGTTATAATTTATTTATTTACATACTTATCTTTTTGTAATTATATAATTTATTCCTCTTTATGTCAATCAATCAGCAGACGGCAAAATAAAGCCATGCTTTTTTCTTTTTGTTGAAAATATTACCTTTGTGGTTTTATTTAAGTTGATTAATAAAGAAGAGTTAATAATAATAATAATAATAATAATAATAATAATAATAATAATAGTAATAATAATAATAATAATAATAATATATCATTACGACTATAGAGAATATTAAAAAATTGTCTTAGTTCGCAATTTTATTTTTTGGTTTTTTTTTTAAATGCTTTTAGACCTTCGGACTGAACTACTGGTCCGATCAATATAAGATTTTGTACTAGGTGCTTGGAATGTTAAATTTGTCATAAAGTACCAAAAATTATGTATTCGGGCAAAATCTGCGAAAAATAATAAGAAATGGTAAAGTTTGAATGGCTATATCTCTGTCAGTTTTCAAATAATATTGCTTTTTAAACATGTGATATTTGGGTCTCAAAGCTCTACTTTACTTTGTTAAAGTATGTCTTGAGCGTATCTTCGCTCAAAAAAAAGTTATGCGCTATTTAGAAAAAATTATTAAAAATCAGTGATTTTTCGGTTTCTTTTATTTTCGTTTTTGTTAACTTTTAATGCTTAATTTTTGTTATGAAATTTTTTAACTATCTATTTCGATAGAAAATTTAATTTTGAGCAAAAAGTTTGAGTGTAAAATTTTCAAATTCGCTTTAGTTTCCGAGTTATACCAAAAAAAGATAAAAATGGCCAGTATGACCATTCTCTCAGAAACGCATGGGTGAATTTAGAAGCATTTTTAGTTTTAAGCATGCTTATGGGCCAAACAAACATATTCGATAGTAAAAATCCTTGCCCGTAATTGTTCCTTTTTAAAAGGTCTACTCATAGTCTATTGAAAAGACCTTTTAAAAAGGAACAATTACGTGCAAGGGTTTTTATTATTGAAAAAGTTTGTTTGGCCCATAAGCATGCTTAAACCCGAAAATGCTACTAAATTCACCCATGCGTTTCTGAGAGAATGGTCACACTGGCCACTTTTCAGTATTTTTGGTATAACTCGAAAACTAAGCCGAATTTTACAATTTTACATTTAGTACTTTTTGTTCAAAATTAAATTTTCTATCGAAATGGATAGTTTGGAAAATTTCTTAAAAAAATTTAAGGAGGAAAAGTAAACAAAAACCAACATAAAAAAAATCGAAAAATCAAAGATTTTTAAATTTTTTTATAAATTGCGCATAATTTTTTTCGGAGCAAAGATACGCTCAAGACATGCATGAACAAAGTAAACTAGAGTCTTACGGCTTTAATATGACATGTTAAAAAGCCATATTATTAGAAAATCGACAGAGATATAGTCATTCAAACTTTACCATTTCTTATCATTTCTCGCAGTTTTTGCCCGAAAGCCTATTTTTTGGAACTTTATGATAAATTTAACGTTCCTAGCACCTAGTACCAAATCTTATGTTAATCGGACCAGCCCACAGTGGTCTCAAAAGTGAATCTAGCGGGTCAAAAGTCCAAAAAATATGAATTTTATATCAGGGCAGGTAGTACATAGGTTGATTGTACACATGTCAGAGACAATGAATAGAGTCAAATTAACTGACAGAAGACCTTAGTTTTCAAGCAATAATACAGTTAATTGCAGACACATCATTCAGTCATTGCTCGTTCATTATTTAATGATGGTAGGACTTTGTTTACCTCTTATTTGTTTGAAAAGTTATGAACTTTTTTGTTATTATTCCCAAATGTACTATATTTAAGAAGGTTAGTAGTTTTGTTTATTTATGATTTATGGTATTTTAACTAAACGAACCATTTCATTTACTTTATTAGTAAGAAAAAATTGATAAAGCATTTATTCTGTAGGCTGCAACTTTTTCTGTACAAACCTGTACAAAAAGATTGAACTTAAACTAAGTTCCAGGATTAATATAGATAACATATTTTTATATTTCATCTGCCCGTTTTTGCCCGTTTTCGAAAAAGTAAAACATGACATCTTACAGGTTATTTGACGACAGTGGTCCAAATTCTTCGGCTAAAAGTGAAAAATTATCAGTGGAAAATATCTCAGAGGTCAACATAATATTAGCTAATATAGTTTTACCTATGTTCAAACCATAATTTAGTCCAAAAACTGGCATTGAGACATCATTTCATCATTATTTCTGTGTCTTTCTTGTCTTTTAAAAATATTTAATTGTCCACATAACCATGAAATAACTATTCTCTCTATTTGGCACCTGCTAGGCTATTTAGGTGTTTAAGTTAGATACGGACACACACACCACTCGTTTACAAAGATTTGGATTTTTGACCCGCTAGATTTGCTTTTGAGCCCACTGTGCAGCCGTTCGGTCTGTAGGTCTGAGAGCATTTAAAAAACGCCGAAAAACGAAATTTCGAACATACATCCTTTTTATAAATTTTGTATAGTTCCAATGTCATATTAAAACAAAAATTTTATTTCGAACATTTTTATGAAAGTGAAATTTGCCATATTGTACCGAAAAAGGGACTTTTGGGCCAAAACTGCGAAAAATTATAAGAAATATTAAGGTTTGAATGGGAATATCTCTGTCAATTTTGAACAAATATTAATTTTTGAACATGCCATATTAAGGCCTTTAATCTCTACTTTATTTTGTCCCTGCATGTCTTGACCCTATCTTTGCTTCAAAAAAAGTTATGCAAAATTTATTAAAAAACTTAGATATCCTTGATTTTTTGATTTTTTTTAAGTTGGTTTTGTTAACTTTTCCCGCTTAAATTTTGTCGTAAATTTTTTTGAACTATCCATTTCAATAGAAAATTTAATTTTGAACAAAAAGTATTATGGGTAAAATTGTCAAATTCGGCTTAGTTTTCAAGTTACACCAAAAATATTGAAAAATGGCCAGTGTGACCATTCTCTCAGAAACGGATGGGTTAATTTAGTAGCATTTTCGGTTTTAAGCATGCTTATGGGCCAAACACACATATTCAATAAGAAAAACCCTTGCACGTAATTGTTTCTTTATACCCCTCATTTTCCGGTCTATTCAATAGGCTATCAATAGACTATATTAAAACAAAAATAAAATAAAAGCTATCTTGTTCTTATTTTCTTTCTCTCATTTTCTTCTTCATATTTGTTTGTGTCTCTCTCACATTTTTACATGAAATGTTTTGATCATAATCAGCAATTGCATAAACATTGAATAATTTTGAATGAACAACAACAACTTGCAGCTGTGTTTACTTGGCCCGCAAAAGTCTCCAATTAATTTTTTTTTTCGTAAAAGATGACCATTTAAATGACCACTTTTGACCACCCTTTAACTATTTTTGACCACCCATAGTTTCGAGAAAATCGATTTTGAAAAATAGTGGGCCAAAAGAACGCTGCGCCTCAAAAATCGATTTTTTTCAAATTTGATTAATGTTTTCGATAGGTAATTTTTTGAACATCAATGACCACCCCTTAACTTTTTTTGACCACCCTTAGAAATATTTTTTTCGTTTTTTTTTCTATTCATTTTTTGAAATTTTCGAATCATGAAAGATGACCATTGTGAAAAACTCAACTATCTAAAATGACCACCCTTCAAAATGACTCTTACTACTTATCAAAAAGTATTTTTTTTCGAATTTTGAAAGATGACCATTGTGAAAAACTCAATTATCTAAAATGACCACCCTTCAAAATTACTCTAACTTATCGAAAAGTATTTTCTTTCGAATTTTGAAAGATGACCATTGTGAAAAACTCAATTATCTAAAATGACCATCCTTCAAAATTACTCTAACTTAACAAAAAGTATTTTTTTTTTCAAATTTTGAAAGATGACCATTGTGAAAAACTCAATTATCTAAAATGAACATCCTTCAAAATTACTCTCACTTACCAAAAAGTTTTTTTTTATATATAATGAGCGCGCACTAAAGGGGTTTTGACTACCCTTAAGATGATGAACACAGTGCGAGCGATTAGGAAAATAGGAAAGGGTTAGAAAGGAGATACCGATGCACATTGGTTTTGAAGTTTTGAATATCAAAATGGGAGGGGAAAATATAGGTTGGTAAAGCATTCCACATTCGTGTTGTGCGGCTAAAGAAAGAATCTCTATACTTGACAGTACGTCCGAAGTTGGGCTCAAGGGTAAACTGATCAGCATTCCTAAAAGCACGAGTATTGCGGTTGAAGTTTTTAAGGGGAGGAATGAAACCGGCTATTTCACTAGAACACTGTTTATAAAAATAGCGATAAAATAATGTGAGACAAGAAACACTGCGGCGGTGTTTCAAAGATGTAATTGATAGCGTAACAGTTCTGTCACCTATAATTTTTAAGGCTCTATTTTGTATTTTATCTAACAAATTCAAGTGAGTTGTAGGGGCACCTGCCCAGATGTGAGAGTTATACTCAAGCTTTGGTCGGATGAAGGCTTTATAAATTACAGCCAGTTCAGAGGGGGAGAAAAATTGCTTACATCGTCGAAGAAAGCCTAAACACTTTGCAGCGTCTTTGGCAACTTCGAATATGTGATCATTCCATAAAAGGTGATCTGTGATGCACATACCCAGAACTGAAAGTTGTTCATTTTCTTCGATGCAAGTTCCGCTCATGGATAGCGGCATTGGGGGTGGGTTTTGCTTTAGTGACAGCAGACAGCATTGGGTTTTTGAAGCATTAAATTCTACACGATTTTTATTTCCCCACTGGACAATGCTGATCAGAATTTAATGAGCTTATCATACGCTGCCGTTCAAGTTCCACATCCGAAGAATTGGGAAGTGAATCTTGAAACGAATATGAAAAGCTGAGGGTGCTGTCATCTGCAAAACAGTTTAGTGGATTAGAAGTTTCAGATATAAGATCATTAATGAAAATGAGGAAGAGAGTCAGAGACAAAACGGAGCCCTGGGGCACACCAGCATTTATTTTATGAATATCAGACTTGAAACCGTCCAATACAACTTGTATTGAACGGCCAGAGAGGTAATTTCTAATCCAACGAATAAAAGATTGATCGAAACTAAATGCACGCATTTTCGATAAGAGAGCTTGGTGCCAAACTCTATCAAATGCTTTTAAAATATCAAGTGCAACAATCTTACTTTCTCCAAAACGATGTAAAGATTTGTTCCACTGTTCGGTGAGATATACCATCAGATCACCAGTGGACCTATTGCTACGAAAGCCATACTGCCGGTTATTAAGAAGCTTTCGTTCTTCAAGATATTTCTTGAGCTGATAATTTATCAGCGTTTCCATGACCTTGGAAAGAAGGGAAGTAAGTGCAATTGGACGATAATTAGAGGGAGAAGAAGATGCGCCTTGTTTAGGGACAGGCTGGACAAATGCTGTTTTCCATCCACTCGGAAAGAGACCAGTAGAGTAGGACAGATGGAAAAGCTTACGCAGTGGCTTTACCAGCGTTGAAGAACACCTCTTCAGAACAATGGGAGGGATACTATCCGGGCCAGCGGATTTGTGTATATCAAGATCTTTCAAGACTCTTGCAACTGCACGAGTGCGAAAGAAGATTTGTCCCATGAAATCATTACCGCTCTCAAGTACAGGAGGAGTCATAACACTCTCTGGCAACGTCGAATTAACAGCAAACTGTGCTGCAAGCAAATTGGCTTTCTCTAGTGAGCTGACAAAGGGAGTGTTATTGGAGACGAGCGTTGGAACCGAAGACGAAGTGGAGTTTCGAATATTTTTTACAAATGACCAAAAATGTTTATTACATTGTAGTATTTTTTGCCGTAATTTTTGGTCATGCAAAAATTTGGTTCGACGAATATTAACGTTGCAAGTCTTTCTAGCTTGTTTGAACTTATTCCGGTTTTCCTCAGAAGGGTTGGCTTTATATCTTCGGAAACTTACTTCTCTTCCCCTGATAGCCTCTTTACAGCTCAAATCAAACCATGAGTTCTCTTTCAGTTTGATAGATTTTATCCTGTGAGGGATAAAATTTCTCATTCCGTAAAGAATCAAGTTTGATATCATATCTGCACTGGAGTCTACGTCACTATCGAGGAAGCATAGTGACCAGTTAAAGTGCCTGAAGAATTCATTGAGCCGTCCCAGTTGGCTTTCTCGTATTGCCAAACGGTTCTCTTAGGAGTTTTCTCTTGAACTGAGTTTTTTTGGCACGAGAAATTTGCAGATATGACACAATGGTCTGATGTGCCTAGAGGCGATAATACACGTAAAGTGTATTTATCAGGGTCCGAGGTAAGAAACAAGTCTAGTGTGTTGGCGGATTGACCTGCAACGTCAGGGAAGTTGAATCTCTGTCCAGGTTAGGGCTCCGATAAATAAAACAGGTATGGATGATGCGCTTATTAACCGTGAATTTAAACCACATGAAATTGAAGTTTTTTTTTGAACACAAACCATATTGAGGTTGAAGTTGGTACGCAACATAATTTCTTATATAAACGGCGAGACCATGATGAGGAAAGAATAATGGCACTAGGTTATACCCATGTAGATTGAATTCCATATGATCGGTATTATCACCTACCTGGGTTTCACCCAATGCCAAAACAGCTGGCCTGTTTAACACAGTATAAACATACGCAGCATAGAAATTTTTCCTTAGCCAACGAATGTTGCTAAAGTCGACCCTAAAACTTCCTACCATCTTTTGAGATATTCAAAACTCAGGAAAACCAACTCAGACGAGTTTCTAAGATGAGTGTCAATTATGTTCCAATCTGACTTCACAGAACAATTTATTACTAGTGTTATGCCTAAGCAATAAAATGTTCTGATCCGCCCCTGGTTACATAACAGACAAACAGCTATCCGCCCGAGAATCAGTTTGGCTTAATCAATGTACATTGAGTGAGAGTCCCCATGCAATGCAAGAATAACTAAGCTAAATCGACTGCGAAAGATGAGAGGAAAGGAACAAAGGATTACCACTCGTTGTGTTGCGATGAATATTTTTTATTGCACATTATAGGTGACAATGGATTTGTTGTTGTTATTTTATGCACTTGCACTGAATTGAAATTTGATGGGTATGCGGCACGAGATTTTTTTTTATTTCACTATTTGGGAATATTGAATCTTTGGTTGATATTTTGATAAGGGAAATTATTTGCACTGTTATTTTATTTGTTGGGCTATATTATTTAAGGCTTGAGACACACTGGTACGACGACAACAGATATGGTACAACGAGACGAACTTTACTTTCAACTCGGAAGACGTTCACATGACACGTGCACTCGACGGGATCGGCACTCCCCATAATTATATTATTATTATTATATATTATATAATATTATTATTATTATCATTATTATTATTATTATTATTATTATTATTATTATTATTATTATTATTATTATTTTTATTATTATTATTATTATTATTATTATTATTATTATTATTATTATTATTATTATTATTATTATTATTATTATTATTATTATTATTATTATTATTATTACTATTATTATTATTATTATTATTATTATTATTATTATTATTATTATTATTATTATTATTATTATTATTATTATTATTATTATTATTATTATTATTATTATTATTATTATTATTATTATTATTATTATTATTATTATTATTATTATTATTATTATTATTATTATTATTATTATTATTATTATTATTATTATTATTATTATTATTATTATTATTATTATTATTATTATTATTATTATTATTATTATTATTATTATTATTATTATTATTATTATTATTATTATTATTATTATTATTATTATTATTATTATTATTATTATTATTATTATTATTATTATTATTATTATTATTATTATTATTATTATTATTATTATTATTATTATTATTATTATTATTATTATTATTATTATTATTATTATTATTATTATTATTATTATTATTATTATTATTATTATTATATTATTATTATTATTATTATTATTATTATTATTATTATTATTATTATTATTATTATTATTATTATTATTATTATTATTATTATTATTATTATTATTATTATTATTATTATTATTATTATTATTATTATTATTATTATTATTATTATTATTATTATTATTATTATTATTATTATTATTATTATTATTATTATTATATTATTATTATTATTATTATTATTATTATTATTATTATTATTATTATTATTATTATTATTATTATTATTATTATTATTATTATTATTATTATTATTATTATTATTATTATTATTATTATTATTATTATTATTATTATTATTATTATTATTATTATTATTATTATTATTATTATTATTATTATTATTATTATTATTATTATTATTATTATTATTATTATTATTATTATTATTATTATTATTATTATTATTATTATTATTATTATTATTATTATTATTATTATTATTATTATTATTATTATATTATTATTATTATTATTATTATTATTATTATTATTATTATTATTATTATTATTATTATTATTATTATTATTATTATTATTATTATTATTATTATTATTATTATTATTAATTATTATTATTATTATTATTATTATTATTATTATTATTATTATTATTATTATTATTATTATTATTATTATTATTATTATTATTATTATTATTATTATTATTATTATTATTATTATTATTATTATTATTATTATTATTATTATTATTATTATTATTATTATTATTATTATTATTATTATTATTATTATTATTATTATTATTATTATTATTATTATTATTATTATTATTATTATTATTATTATTATTATTATTATTATTATTATTATTATTATTATTATTATTATTATTATTATTATTATTATTATTATTTATATTATTATTATTATTATTATTATTATTATTATTATTATTATTATTATTATTATTATTATTATTATTATTATTATTATTATTATTATTATTATTATTATTATTATTATTATTATTATTATTATTATTATTATTATTATTATTATTATTATTATTATTATTATTATTCTTATTATTTATTATTATTATTATTATTATTATTATTATTATTATTATTATTATTATTATTATTATTATTATTATTATTATTATTATTATTATTATTATTATTATTATTATTATTATTATTATTATTATTATTATTATTATTATTATTATTATTATTATTATTATTATTATTATTATTATTATTATTATTATTATTTTATTATTATTATTATTATTATTATTATTATTATATTATTATTATTATTATTATTATTATTATTATTATTATATTATTATTATTATTATTATTATTATTATTATTATTATTATTATTATTATTATTATTATTATTATTATTATTATTATTATTATTATTATTATTATTATTATTATTATTATTATTATTATTATTATTATTATTATTATTATTATTATTATTATTATTATTATTATTATTATTATTATTATTATTATTATTATTATTATTATTATTATTATTATTATTATTATTATTATTATTATTATTATTATTATTATTATTATTATTATTATTATTATTATTATTATTATTATTATTATTATTATTATTATTATTATTATTATTATTATTATTATTATTATTATTATTATTATTATTATTATTATTATTATTATTATTATTATTATTATTATTATTATTATTATTATTATTATTATTATTATTATTATTATTATTATTATTATTATTATTATTATTATTATTATTATTATTATTATTATTATTATTATTATTATTATTATTATTATTATTATTATTATTATTATTATTATTATTATTATTATTATTATTATTATTATTATTATTATTATTATTATTATTATTATTATTATTATTATTATTATTATTATTATTATTATTATTATTATTATTATTATTATTATTATTATTATTATTATTATTATTATTATTATTATTATTATTATTATTATTATTATTATTATTATTATTATTATTATTATTATTATTATTATATTATTATTATTATTATTATTATTATTATTATTATTATTATTATTATTATTAATATTATTATTATTATTATTATTATTATTATTATTATTATTATTATTATTATTATTATTATTATTATTATTATTATTATTATTATTATTATTATTATTATTATTATTATTATTATTATTATTATTATTATTATTATTATTATTATTATTATTATTATTATTATTATTATTATTATTATTATCGACTTAAGTAAAACTTCTCAACTCCTATGGAGTTGGAAATCACCTATCCCGGGCTATGCCAAAGGGATTAGGCTCTGTTGGAGCATAGACCATGTTCTAGCCCTTGCGCGTTGTTAATTTGATGATGAGGGGGGGAGGTGGTCCCCCAACCCATAACCGTCTATTGAAAATGTTCGTTGGTGTGTGTTTCGATGTATTTACAGTTGGAGAAACTTTCTTACTATGTGACATGTGTCCAATAGCACCGATTTTTGGACCTGAGACAAAAGCCATTCCAGATTCAGTTTTTTTAGGTTGCTGCACAAATTTTTCGGGACAAGCCCCGTTGTTGAGATAATAATCGGAGTCACATCTACCCTTTCCATATTGTACATGGCCCGCATTTCGATGGCCAGACCAGCGTATTTAGAAATCTTTGTGCAGAATGTAGTTTGCAAATTTCGATTGAGGGTAACCGCTATGTCGAAGATATCTATCCTTTTTTCCCTTTTGTTGAACAGTATGATATCAGGTCTGTTCGCTGGGATGTATTGATCCGTTGTTATTGTTCTATCCCAGTAGAGTTTGAAGTGGGAATTTTCCAAGACAGGTAGGGGCTGGTACTTGTAATACGGGGTATGGTGTTGAATCAGGCCACAGTTCAACGCTAATTGTTGGTGTATTAGCTTGGCGACGTTGTTATGTCTGCGCATGTATTCCTGTGAAGCTAGGGAGCTGCATCCTGATATAATATGCTCGATGGTTTCTCCGTTCTCTCCACATCGCCTGCATCTATCGTCAACATCTTCTCTAAGAATAAATTTCCTATAGTTTCGCGTCGCTATAACTTTATCTTGGATGGCCATTACGAAGCCTTCAGTTTCGGCGAAAAGGTTGCCTTGTATTAGCCATAAGTTAGACGCCTCCTGGTTGATGTGATCTTGGCAGACTTCATTCGGGTGGCTTCCGTGTAGTGATTTAGCTTTCCAAGAAAAAATCAGTTCATCGGTTGTTCTAACATTGTCGGGGAGGGGAAAATTCGACAAGCTAAGGTTGAGGGGCGTAAACTTATCATCCACTAAGCAAATGGTCCTAATTAGTGTTGATACACTGCTAAGTAGGTAGT
>OY992532.1:161776997-161997997 GCA_963921185.1 Dasysyrphus tricinctus | reverse complement strand
GTCTCGGTGTCATCCGGGTTTACCTTCTTCTTTATTTCACGTAGGATGTCCGTATAGTTTTCATTTCCCCTGGGCTTTATTAAAATAGCTTCCGTTTGTGGCTTCCGCGTCCGTCTTTTCTTTTTCGTCTTTTTTGTTGCTCTTTCCTCCTGGGCCTTAACCTTGTGTAGAGCCTGTTTCGTTCCCGTTGATGATTTGTTTTTCAGAGCTTGAGCATAGCTTTGATCGGGGTGGTGTGTATCATTCCGGGTTTTTTCATTACCGTTTCCAGGTGCATCTACTTGCTGTGTTCTGGGATTTGAAGAGCTCCTTGTTCTTTTCCCGTAAGCTTTGCCTAGTGGGCTGGAGGGTGGTCTCTTGGATGAGGGTGGTTTATCCGTAGCTGCAGTGTTCGGCCTTACTTCGCCAGCAGTTTGTTTATTTGAGGTGGCAGCTGTCTTATCTTGGACCACTTTATTTAGTATAGTCTCCTTTCCTGGATTACGCGTGGCATCTGGTGGTGGTGTTTTTGGGGCCATCTCTTTCGGCAACGTATATTCTGCAGTCCGGCTTTTAACGTACCAATTCATTTTATCCACAGATTCCTCCAGTGTGGATATGCCATTTTTGATGTCCAAACTGATATTTTTCTGCTTAGTACAGGCGCTCCTCATCGTTTTAAGGGTTTCCATGCACCTTTGCAATTCTGTTGTGAGTATGTCAGCTGAGTTTTTTTCGCTGGAGATTTCCGGGAGTTGCCCCAGTAAAGCGTTGAGATCAGTTAGATCCTCCCCAGCTCCACTGTTCGTTGTGTGTGGGACTGTGTTTTCGAAGATCTCCCTGGCTGCTGGAGGTTTTTCTACTTGAGGTTTCCCTACCAATGGCTCCATCGTTCCTACAGGGGTTTTCGCTGCAGATGGTGGTGTGCGCTTCAGACATGAACCTCTCCTGAATGGATCCCTCCTGGGTTCACTTGTAGCTTTTCGTTCCGCGGGAGCCAAGTGTGCCACTCCCGGGGTCTCCTTTATTGTATTAGTTTTGCGGTCGTTGGATATCGACGTCTCGAGGCCCGCTTGCTCACCCCTGTCAGACGCCGGTACTGGGGATCCGACTCCCTGCACCGTAAAATTACTCCTTTTCTCTTTTCTATCCATATTTGGTTTATTGGTCTGTGTTCCTTCACATAGTTGTTTTGTTGGTCCGCGAGTGGTATTTTATTTCCCACTTACCCTGCATTAATAACAAGTATTAATACCGAGCGTTCCTCTATCCGCCACCTGAGGACGCGCCCTCTAGGGGAAAACAACAAACCCCCGAGGGATAATAATAATAATAATAATAATAATAATAATAATAATAATAATAATAATAATAATAATAATAATAATAATAATAATAATAATAATAATAATAATAATAATAATAATAATAATAATAATAATAATAATAATAATAATAATAATAATAATAATAATAATAATAATAATAATAATAATAATAATAATAATAATAATAATAATAATAATAGTAATAATAATAATAATAATAATAATAATAATAATAATAATAATAATAATAATAATAATAATAATAATAATAATAATAATAATAATAATAATAATAATAATAATAATAATAATAATAATAATAATAATAATAATAATAATAATAATAATAATAATAATAATAATAATAATAATAATAATAATAATAATAATAATAATAATAATAATAATAATAATAATAATAATAATAATAATAATAATAATAATAATAATAATAATAATAATAATAATAATAATAATAATAATAATAATAATAATAATAATAATAATAATAATAATAATAATAATAATAATAATAATAATAATAATAATAATAATAATAATAATAATAATAATAATAATAATAATAATAATAATAATAATAATAATAATAATAATAATAATAATAATAATAATAATAATAATAATAATAATAATAATAATAATAATAATAATAATAATAATAATAATAATAATAATAATAATAATAATAATAATAATAATAATAATAATAATAATAATAATAATAATAATAATAATAATAATAATAATAATAATAATAATAATAATAATAATAATAATAATACTAATAATAATAATAATAATAATAATAATAATAATAATAATAATAATAATAATAATAATAATAATAATATAATAATAATAATAATAATAATAATAATAATAATTATTATTATTATTTTGGTGTAATCATGTAAACCGTTTCCCACAACTGGTCTGGATTTTGGACTTTTATATTTAGTAAAATTATTTAAAATGTTTTTATAATTATACTTTTGAAGTGTGTTATATAAGTAAAATTAATTCTTCAAAGCAATTACAGGAAAACTTATTTTGTTTTTAAAGAAAATTTGTTTTTTTAATTTTTAAAAAATTTCCTGTTGAGAGCGTCGATTTTTGAATTGTAAACTCTTTTTTTTATTTCAATTACCTAAATTTCAAAAAAAAAATCATCAAAATCAGAGCAGGTTCCCGGGTTCCGAAGTAAAAGGCTAGTGCTCCTCCACTAGTAAGTCTATTATTTTTGTAGTAGTATGTACCTAAGAATAACTTAAGAGTTTTTATAAAGACATAAAGCTATTTTAGTAGACTTACTTTGCAGAACTATAAGTAGTCATCCTCACCCATTTGGAAAAACGGTTTTCATCCCATCTTGTTAAATAACTAACTTTGTATTCTTTTACATGCAAATCAAAATTTGTATCAGTTTATTGCTTCCTAAAGGTTATAAGGCAGGCCCTTTTATAGCCTACCCTTGGGTTGTCCCAATGTGTATTCCTTTGGCAGTGAACAGCCTTTGATTCCCCAGGTCTCAAAGCTCATTTTTGAATCAAAAGGTTATTTAATTGTCTCCATTTTTATACACCGAATCAAGTGTAATACGATTATAGTTTATTGAAATGTAAATTTTTGTGCTGCTCCAAGACATTTATTTGGTTCTTTATCTGTTCGGTTTGTAAACATTTCTCTAAGGTGTGATATTTTTTTCTTTACATTTTGTTCGTTAGGTGCACATTTGTGTGAACTCACCAAAAAGGGATGAACGGTTTTTAAGGGTTTTATTTACTTCGGAATAATACACCATTATTTTGGTAAAAAAGGGGCTTATTTTATTGAAGCAATTTTTTTTTCTTACCTTGCAAATACGTAAATTGATGTGATTTAGAAAACTTATTTCCTAACCCCCGAACAATTGGCAAGGCATTGAGTTTGGATGCTGTGTTTACTTTGAGGTTTCTAAATCGAAGGCTGTTACCTATTGCTTGATCATACAAAAGTGTTGACTAGAGAATTCTCATTTGGTGTTCTTACTCCATTTGTGAATAAAACAATTCGTTGTAATTTTTTGATGTTAAACTTTAGGAAAATTCTCCAAAAAAAGGTTGAAACACTTTCTTTTCGATGGTTTAGGAAGCAGTGGCGTAGCGTGAGTTTCTGCCGCCCGGTGGACAATTTTGCCAACCCCTCTCTTCCACAAATTTGTAAATATTCAAATCCAAAAAACTTTGAACTACATAAACAAATAAATTCTACAAAATTTTCCGGCAGAGCTAAATTAATTATTTATTCATTTATCATTTCCACTTCTTTCAAACTCATAGTCAACACGCTTGCGTCAACGTGTAATAGCGGGCATAATAGAGTTGTAGATCTTACAATTCTCTACAAAAAAGCTTAAGATGATTATGTGTCATTTTCAGAATGAATTTTGTATCAGTAAGTTAACGCATGCTTTTATTTTAAAGGTGTGGTCCAAAGAAAATTTTGTTTATGAAAAAAATATCTCAAATGATTTCTCACCGTCAAACTCGAGATTTTGATTGATAGGGAAGACGAAAAAGTGGGTCTCACAATAATGCTTTCTGTCTGTTTTTTCCTTCGACTACAGCCTAAGCAGCAGGAAGGATTTTCCTTACACTTGGTATATAGTGGTTTTTGGTCATTCCCCTCATATATTTTTCACTTTTTTTTAATCAAAAGTAACGGTACCTGCGACCTGGCAGGTGGCATACAATTTTTGTAAGCAGTTTTACAAAATCTCATTTTTCTCAAAAACAGCTCAAAAACATTGACTTTTGGTTTTCTAGAAAACTGTGTAACTGATTTTGATCATTTTTTTGTTCCATACAGAAACTCCTTAAAAGTTAAAAAAAAAAGTCCTTAGAACCGAAGATTTCAAAAAAAGTATTTGTTGGATTTTCAAAGTAAACTTCAAATTTTTAAAACATCTATGAATAATATCACGAATTAAAATTTGCAAAAAATATTTTTCCATGAAAAAAATTAAAATATTTTTTTTTTACGTTGAATCTGTATATAATTTTTTTTTCTCCAAAAATAAATGATGAATCCAGATGACATTTTTTTTTGTCATTTCAATCGAATAAAAATAAACATTTTTCCTTCATAAATTCCATGTTCTAATTTTCAATTTTTAAAACCGTACGTAGATTCGTGCGTCCTAGTTGTGAATTTTATTATATATTTTTATTTTTATATATATTTTATATTATATATTTATATATTTTTTATTTTTAAATTTATTATATATATTATATATATTATTATATTTGGAATGATATGATAATATATAAAATTATCCAAATAAGAAAGTTTACTGGCTGCTATAACCCTATAAGTAATAATTTTCTGTTTCCGAAATTTCAGAAAAATCATCAAAAGAAGTTATATTTTTCAACACAGTTTTTTTGAAAACATTCTAGAGGGAATAAGTTAAAAGGTTATTGCGTTGACAACAAAACTTTTGGTTTCAGTACCGCCCGCCCCCGACAGAATATTTTAGGGGCGCCAAAATTTTATGATTTTGGTGGTTGGATGTTGTAGGAACTGGGGGCCTCGAGCTGTATCTTTTCCTACACATCAAGTGCTTACAATACCTCCACGTTTGGTAGCCGCCGGATACTGGTCTTGGCTTTATGCCTTGACTTGCTAAACTTGTAAGTGCGAATGTTGACCAAGGAAAGAATTGCAACATTAAACCCATGGCCCTACAGATTGGAGGTTAGTACGTTGGGCTAACGACCCGACCACAGTAAAAAAGCAAATTGTTATGAGAGAGACGCGAGAAGCCTCGGATAACGACCCCCTTCAAATGGCAACCAGACCCGGAACGAAAATGGACTATGACCTACGAGTATGTACCTGGAATGTAAGAACACTCTATACACCAGGTGCTACTCAAAAACTTGAATCTGTCCTCTCTCGGTACAAGGCAGATATTACCGCGATCCAGGAGATACGATGGATAGGATCAGGTATAACGAAAAGAAAAGATTGCGACATTGGATTGGTTATTACAGCTGCCATCAAAGACTGCACATGTTAGGATTCGTCGTGGGAAATCGACTCAGATCGAAAGTCATCGATTTTAAGCCGATTAGCGATCGCCTGGCTGTGATCCGCTGAGGAGTCTAACAAGGAGGAGTTTTACGACCTCCTGGACGGAGCCTACGGAGCCTGTCCGGAGTACGATGTCAAAGTCGTGCTTGGAGACTTCAATGCTAAAGTCGGAAAGGAAAACATCTTTGGCGGATTAGTTGGAAAGCACAGCCTCCACGAAACGACAACAGATAACGGCTTCCGACTAATCGACTTTGCTGCAGCTCGTAATACGGTGATAAGTAGCACTAGGTTCCCCAGGCGAAGGATACACACAGCAACCTGGCGATCTCCAGATGGTCGAACCGCCAACAAAATCGACCATCGAACATCTAGGACGTGCGAACTTTCCGAGGCGCAAACGTGGACTCTGACCACTTTCTTGTTGTGACAAAGTTCAGAGCCCGACTGTCCAACGAAAAGAAAACGAAGACCGCCCAAAGGAAGAAATTCAACATTGCATGCCTTAGCACATCTGAGAAAGCCAGAGACTACAGTGAGCAATTGACCGGAAAACTCTCTGCCGTGAACCCAGCCACAAGCGTCAACAACCAGTGGAACCAATATCGCGACATTATTAAGGAGACAGCCGAGACCACCATAGGCTATCAACCACCCAGAAAAAAGAACCCGTGGTATGACGATGAATGCGCGGTATTGAAGCAGCAGACGGAAAATGCACGAATGCAAATGCTGCAACGGAAAACAAGAGCAGCAAGATAGGAGTACCGTGAAAAGAGAAGGAAAGAGAAAAAACCCTGCGTAGAAAGAAAAGAGCATCCGCAGCCTCTCAGCTCAAGTATCTCGAAGAGTCTAGCACCGCCACCAACACCCGCCGGTTCTACAAAACAGCCAAGCAACTGGCATCTGGTTATAGGACTGGCACGCAAGCTCTTCGAAACAGCGAAGGAAACCTAGTCACCGAAGCACAGGGAATTGTAGACGTGTTTAAGCAGCATTTCCAGCAGCTGCTTAATGGGCATTATGTAGAGGAGGCAATAGAGGAACAAAGATGCATATGACCAGTCAATGAAGATCCAGTCCCAGCGCCCAGTACTGAAGAGGTTAAGAAAGCCATCCACAAGCTTAAGAACAACAAATCCGCCGGCTCGGATGGCCTACCTGCGGAACTCTTTAAGTATGGAGGAGATGTCCTGGTAGGGTGCATGCACCAGCTCATCAACCAAGTTTGGGAGGAGGAAAGTATGCCCGACGACTGGTCAAATAGCTCCATATGCCTAATCTACAAAAAAGGCGATCCTATGTCCTGCAAGAACTACAGAGGCATATCCCTGCTTAATGTTGCCTACAAGATCCTATCCAACGTACTATGTGAGCGTCTAAAACCTTTCTGCAACACTATGATCGGCACGTACCAGTGTGGCTTCAGGCCAGGCAGATCAACGATAGACCAAATCTTCACATTGAGGCAAATCCTGGAAAAGACCAACGAATCTCAAGTCGAGACCCACCACCTATTCATCGACTTTAAAGCCGCATATGATAGCATAAGTCGCCAAGAGCTTCTATTGGCGATGGCGGAACTCGGGATCCCGAAAAAACTGGTCCAGCTATGCCACATGACGTTACAAAATACGCGGTGCAACGTACAAATGGGTAACAGCTCATCCGAGTTATTCCAGACGTGTACAGGGTTCAGACAAGGAGATGCGCTATCATGTGATTTCTTCAACTTAGTCCTGGAGCAGATAGTGCGCAAGAGTGGTGTTAACATGGAAGGCACTATCTTCAACAGGTCTTCTCAACTGCTTGGCTATGCGGACGACATCAACATCATCGGCCGCTCCAAAAGAGCTATTGATGAACAGGCGAAACGCGTTGGTCTTGAAGTGAATGAGGACAAAACAAAGTATATGCTATCAACAAACAAAGCCTCATCTGTCCATCGCCTAGGACAAAACGTCACTGTTGGTAGCAGTAATTTCGAGGTAGTCAAGGAGTTCACCTACCTCGGAACAAACATCAATTCCACGAACGACACCTTAGTGGAAATCCGACGAAGAATTACCCTAGCGAACCGCTGCTACTTCGGTTTGGCCAAACAAATGGGTTCAAAACTCCTTTCCCGAAAGACAAAGTGCACGCTATACAAAACGCTAATTTTACCAGTTCTACTCTACGGCGCCGAGTGCTGGACGATAAGTAAAAAAGGGGAATTGATACTGGGCACTTTCGAGAGAAAAATTCTTCGGCGGATATTTGGTCCTATATGCGAAGAGGGCGATTGGAGGAGAAGATTCAATCGTGAACTGTACGAGCTGTACCAAGATGTGGATGTAGTCCAAAGAGCCAAAACACGTCAACTACACTGGCTCGGCCACATCGAGCGAATGGTCAACAACGCTCCAGCCAAGAAAATCTTCGAATCCCTGCCCCCATGTTCGAGACGACCAGGAAGACCGAACCTCCGCTATAGGGACCAGGCGGTCACAGACGCAAGAGCGCTTGGTCTCGACGGCTAGAGGGAGCGTGCGAGGGACTGCAACCGATGGAAGACCGCAATATCTCAGGCAGAGACCCTTCATGGATCAGGAGCCGGATAAGTAAGTAAGTAAAATTTTATGATTATGTGAACTGCAGGGCACTTACGGTAATCAGCAACCTAGTTTCGCGTACATGGTATTCCAATTCATGGAGCCGTGAATTCGTTCATTGAAATTCAATACGTAGCTTTTCTGCTCACGTAGACTGCCACCTGGATTGTAAAATCAATAATTCGCATGAATACATTTGCTGAGGGCGGCAAAATTTAACAGATAATACCTAAAAGTAATTAAATTTCTCCGCTCCGTATATAGTGCGGCAAAGTTTGCCGCGCCTCATAAAGTGCCGCCCGGGGCGGGCTGCCCCCTCCGCCCCCCCTACGCTACGCCATTGTTAGGAAGTAAAGATATGTGAGTATGTCAAAAAGTTAAATTGACGAAAATATTGCTGTCTCGGGTAAAACTCCAACGGTAAATGTTATCAGAAAGGTTTCAAATAATGTTTGGTGGATTAAGTCACCATTTGCAAGACAGTATTCAAGTTTGTTAATAGAATTTACCGGGATTATTTAATAATTTGGTAAAATGCCAAAAATCTGATTCTGAATTATGCTTGAAAATGGCGACGATGTTGAAAATAAATGCATGCTCTGTTCATAGACGTCAAAAATGTTCTAGTGATAGTGATAGTTTTTCCAGTACAAGTGGTCAGTTACAAGAAATATTATGATTTCAAAATGGCCAAATATTCACGTATAACAACTGCTTAACGGTAAAAGTTATCGTTTTTATCAAAATATTTTATATTATGTGGTACTCTGCAAGATAAGGTTAAATTCGTGTTCTAAAATTAGCCATTAAAAAGAGAAACGGATTTTAAAAATGTTCGCGATAGTCAAAAAGGCCTAGAAAAATTCCAGAAAAAAAAGCTTTTTTCCCTAAGTACAAAAAAGCACTTCTTCTAGAAAAAATACGTTCAAGTCTTTTATATTTTAATATCAACAGTCGATTTAACTAAAAAAATAGCTTTATAGCCTGGATTTAGAAATACAAATATTAGGGAAAAATTCCCGTATATATTTCGCTATTTCTTTTCAAATAAAAAATGTGTTTCCTGTTAGCAATACGTCTGCCTATTTGACATATGTAATAAGCAGAGTTGGGAAGTAATGATAAAAAAAAAAGTTCAATTTCAATTCCTTGTAATTGAAATCTCCGATCACTTTTTCAATTACTTTTAAATGTAATTGAATAAATTCAATTACTAATTACATGTAATTGAAAAGTTTCAATTACGTTTAATTCAATTACATTAATGTAATTGAAAACAAAAGTAATCATCAAAAAATGTGTAATGATTACTTTTTTCAGTAATCATTACACAAAATGTAATAAATTAATTGTTTTGTCAATTACATTTTCCTTGGTATTGCACAAATGGTTCCTTGAGTGTTAAGTCTCTGTACGTGTGTTGTTTTTAACTATGTATTTAATATATATTTTATTCACTTTTATCAAGTTTTTAATTGACAATCGTCAATCGCCGGCTGCGACTGCACTAAGAACCTGAAACTTGTGCAGGCTCGTTGATGTTTAATCAGTTCCAAAATATTTTACGATTCATTCTTCACAAACTAAGTATAGTTGAAATAAATTTGTGTTAAGATGAGTGACTTACTTCGAAATGTTAGTGCTGTTGGTGACTTACTTCGAAATGTTAGTGCTGTTGAAGGCTAACCATCAATTTTGCCAATGGTGGGTACTGTACAGTCAAGTTTTATATTTTAGGCAAATTTAATTTTTGTCTGCATTTTAAAGTTTTCAAAATGAATATATTGTATTAATTTGGTAGTAAGAACACCTTTTATTTACTTTTATTATTATTATTATTATGATTTTTATTTAATTAAAACATGTAATGAAATCAATTACCTTAAATGTAATTAACACGGTGTTTCTTTTAATTACTTGCAAAAATCCATTACTATTTTCAATTACATGTAATTTTTAATTGAATTTTTTCAATTTCAATTACAATTAATGGAAATTAATGTTTTCTTCAATTACAATTACGTGTAATTGTAATTGAAAAAAAGTTCAATTACCAATTACATGTAATTGAAATGAAAGTTGAAATAAATTTCAAAAAGTAATCATTATTTCCCAACTCTGGTAATAAGTAGTATATAATAGATAATTATTTTTCGGATTAGCCGCGTAAAACGTTCGGGGTGAGTACCAAAGTGCACTCTTTAAACTTTTATTACGCGGCTAATCCGAAAAATAATTATCTATTATGTCTATTAACAACCGCGAAAGCCTAAAAAGTTATATATAAGTAGTATAGTTTTTATTAATTAAAAAAGATATTGGGAGGGTAATGATGAAGTTAATTGCTTTTAACGGAACTTCGAAAAAGCCTTAAAAATCTCCATAAATATACTGCTGTTTTTAAAAACTTAAACAAAAAATCAGTTTTTACTAAAGGAATATATTTGCCTCTTTGATATGATAATTCTTATAGTTATATTTATTTAAAAAAAAGATGTGCAGATACTTTGTGCAGCACCTACCCCAATTTGAAACGGAATTCAAAAAGGAGGTAAATGATGAAGTTAATTGTTTTTAACGGAACTTCGAAAAAGTCTTAAAAATATCCATAAATATTCTGCTGTATTTAAAAACTAAAAAAAAAAAACAGTTTTTACTAAAGGAGTATGTTTGCCTCTTTGATATGATAATTCTTATAGTTGTGTTTATTTAAAAAATTATGTGCAGATACTTTGTGCAGTACCCAAATTTGTAACGGAATTTAAAAAAAAGTTTGGAAAAACTCCATACAAATACCACTGTATTTCAAAAGCTAAAAAAAATACATGTTTCAACCAAAGCAATATGGCCCAGGAAAAATAGTCAATAGTTGGGAACTATTACGGAAAAAAATCCTATAAAGCTGGGGTTGGGGTCAAAATCCCGCGAATCAAAATCCCGCGTGTCAAAATCCCGTTTTTCAAAATCCTGGGAATCAAAAATCCCGAAAATCAAAATCCCGCCGTGTCTAACGACAGCTAATTAATATTTTTCTTTCCTATGCAATTTGTGACGCCATTGCCTGAAAATCAACAAGAACGAACATTCCTACTATAGAACTGTTTTCACAATATGCAGAAGACTTCACTGTTTCGAAACCACTCCCTCTTTTTAAAAGTATATAAGAAGTAGTGCTATTATTTTCAGTTCTTCTTAGAACTCGGTAGAGGTAGAGGTAAGATCTCATTAAGAGATATAAATTGGATCTTCTTTTATAGGTTGTTGGGTTTGGGTAAAGACGACTGGGGCCACAACGACGAGGACGATGGCCATGACAACGACGTATAATGCGATGCATTACTTGAGCGCCAATGTCAAGTTTTCTTGAGCAACAGTACCTTGGGTGGTAAATACACACGAATAAACACCGAGGTGTGTATAGGGGGGGGGCATGCTGCCCCCCTGCAACCCCCCCGCCCGTAAGTAAAGTTTCTTTTGCATTTAAAAAAAAATAATATCATTCATATACATAATTCGAAAGATATAAGTAAAATTTTCGTATAATGCGATGCATCAATTGAGCGCCAGTGTCAAGTTTTCTTGAGCAACAGTACTTATCATTCATATTTCAAAGAAAAACTAAAAAAACGAAACAAAAATTGAGAAAAGTTTAATTTTTCATTGAAATTTTCTTCAAAAAATCTTGTTTTTTTATATTTTTCCAAAAAAAAATGTCCAAAAAGTTTATATTTTTATAAAATTAAAAAAAAAATCCCACCTGTGTCCAGAATCCTGACCCACCTCTGTCCAGATCCAGACCCACCTCTGTCTTCTTTTAGACTACCGTTCCCCATCACCCAAACCGAAAAAAATTTCTCACCTCTGTCCAGCATCCAGACCCACCTATGTCCAGATCCAGACCCACTTCTGTCCAGATCCAGATCCACCTACTTCCAGATTCACGGCACTGTGAACCACGACCAAGGCAAGACTTCAGCGAGTTGATGCCGAGACAGCCGGCATCGTGGCCATTGTCGTCGTCATTGTCACCCGTCCCCACAAAACCTCCAATTTCAATTACCTCGAGGTCTTACCTCTACGGAGTTCTAAGAAGAAGATAAATTAATGCCAAAACAGTAAAGCACAACTGCTTATACTTTTTTTTTTTCAAAAGTGGGTTTGAATAAAAATAAATTCATAAATTAAAATAAAATATTGTTTCAAAAGTATGGAAAAGTATCTAAAAAGTTGGGATTATTTTAAAAAAGTATTGAAAATCCCGGCTACTGGCGGGATTCTTGCGGCGATCGACGGGATTTTGACTGGCGGGTTTCGTGTACATAATTAGTAATGTTATTTGGCGGGATTTCGACTTGCGGGATTTTTATCGGCGGGACTTTGACCTTTTCCCATAAAGCTGAATCGATGGGTTGGTATCCAACCGCCCGAATTTTAACGCCGTTAGGTTCTTTACATGCACAAAAATCAAAAAGCCAAACAAACGATGGCGAAGTAATTGAAAGTCGAAATGAACAAAAAATTTTGCAATGAAAATCGAAACAATCGAAAACGAAGTCAAAGTGAGTACTAAAAAGTACTAAAATGAAAAAAGCCACCACTTTCTCATAGAAAAAGATTATTGTGACGTCATAAAAAGATCAAGATGGCGACTTGCGTGTATCGAATAAGCACAATTTGTTCCTGTTTATCATTTTTCTTTTCACAAAGTGAATTGATTGTGATGAAAGAATCATTATATGAAAGCATTTGTTTTCACTTGTTCACACTTCGAGAATCGTATTTGGCGTGAAGGGGTTATCATATTGTAATATTTTCTCAGGTTCGTTAATAAAACTTATTTATTTTATTCAAAACGTCCACTTATTTATTTCGCAAAATAAAACACTTTACTTTTCTTACTACAAACAAAACGATTTATTATTCACCACTGAATTAATTCACAAACTTTACTTTTCATTTTTATTACAACCAACTTTATTCATTCACGATTAAAAACAAACTGTGTCGCTGCCGTTCAAACATGTGCCTTTTATACTTGTTTTCCAAACTCTCGAAATAAGGAGAACGTTCTGGTCTCTGCTTCCAGAGCTTTCCGTAGGGGAAATTTCCCTTCCAAAAGCTTTTATTTGACAGCTGGTGAATCTGCTATAATCCGGCAGATGGCGCTTCCTTCGTTTGAGAGTCGCTATAATTATAGCTAATAAGGGTATGTTTGCACTGCGACCGTAAGCTTTATTGTGTCCCTTTGTTTGCATTTCGGAGTCGTTATAGTTCAAATATGGAAATTTATTACAATATTTATCACTTCACAGTTTCACAGATCGAGAATTGACCTCACCCAGCAAGCTTCTACCAGTCGGCTTGGTTTCTAGCTATGTGTCACCATTTTCGCACTCCAAGCTGGTTGAGGTCCTCTTCCACTTGCGTGGGTCACCTGTTACTTGTCCTCCTCTACTGCGCAGTTACACTACCCACTGGGTCTGCTTTAAAGGCTTTCTGGGCCGGAGGATTGATGTCTCTAGGCTCTAGGTGACTTTTTACTTTTGTGGCTAGGTTAGGTTGAAGTGCTAGCAGCCACTCGTGAGGACTGACACACTTAGACCTAGACCATATGTTGGTAAATTGTGATACAACATGAATCTAGGAAACCCTTTTCCTTACTCGGTGAACCATTTAGAGCTTCTTATGAAGCGTAACAGACTGCCTTTGTCGAAGCAAAGAATATAAAGTTATACTAAGAAGCAAGAAGACGCATCTCATACAAATTTGTATTTACAAATTCAGAGATTTTCCTCTTTCAAGAACTTTCTCTCAGAGTTTTTCAAATGAGAATATCAAATAAAGAATGTTGATCTGTCAGTTACGGTTTTTGCGATTTTTGAAGTCCTCTATCTCGAGAATCACTAATGCTAAAAAGTTGAAATTTGGTGAGCCACCTGTGTTTGATCAGCTCAATAAATACTGCGAATTTGAAGTTTCTGACTTTATTGGTACTGAAGTTAGAGTATGGTTGAAAATCGCCTGAGTTTGTTCCTGTAAAAAGGGTGTAGTGCCGTGAACTTGGCTGACATTGAAGTAAAAGTCACCAAGGTGAAGTCTTCGTCTTTGTCTATGAGAGCAGATATTGAGTTTGTTTTTCGAAAGCTTGTGTGAAATAGCTTGAGCGATCTGAAAACAAACAAGTGCGACTGTTATACGTCATCGCGCTACCACGTTTATATTCTAATAAGGACATATTGTTTGATTTACTCAAGTTTGATATTTTGATTGTCCAATGCAGCGATCATCGCTTGTTACTCGGTCGTGCGATGGGTGCCAATTAGGACATAGCCTAAGACAGAGTCCGGTTATAACACCAATCATGGAGCTAATGTGTAAGCTACTTACAGATATCGAACACTTAGATCACTTTAAATCCATTACTGGCCAGATTTATTTTGTTGCCACACAAGTGGTGATATTGTTCTGCGTAAGGTTTGTTCTCTCTAATGCATCTTGCTTTAGCATAAGCTTACATGTAGCGATCGGTATACCTATATCCACCTTACTAGGTAGAAGAGGTAGGCTGTTCCACTCTTAGCGAGTTAATCGGCCTTGCAATTACCCAGGATGTCTCTATGCCCCGGTACCCAACACAGGTAAATGTTAAACTTCTGCGCCATTTCCCTTTTATGAAATTCATAAAAATCGTATTGAATCAATACAGCATAAATTCATTCGCTTTGCTCTAAAGGGTCTTCCTTGGGATGATCCGTACAACCTTCCACCATATGAACATCGGATCCAGCTACTGCAGGTCCAAACCTTATATCAAAGGCGTGTTAATAATGATTTACTATTTCTTCACCAACTTATAAATGGCCAAATTGATGCTCCTGAATTGTTAGCCTGTATTGGCATAAATTACCGAGGAGGATCTCACCACCTGCGAAGATTTGAACTTTTACACGTTAATTTCCATAGAACTAACTACGGTATACATGAGCCTCTTAACCGTATGTGCATGATTTTTAATTTAAACGGCTCCTCTGTTGATTTTAACATAAGTAAGATGGCATTAAAGAAAGTATTTCGAACCAGTGCTCCACGGTCGTGATTGTTTTTACTTCTTGAAAATATGACTTAAATATTTTGTATATTGTTTAATTATGTATGTACAGTCGACTCCGCTTAACTGGAACACGATAATTGCAGAATATTTGTATCAGTTAAGCGGAGTTTTCAATTAACCGAACTTCGGATAACTGAAACTTGTTTCAAATAAGCGGAATTCCGTCAAAATATAATAAATTTCATCCAACAAAAAATATATTACATTTATTTTGGGTTATTTTCCACAACATTGTTCAATATTTTTTAAGGTTACGTACCCTCCAGGGGCGGATTGACAAGAAATAAGTTTTTGACATTCCAAATCCGAGGGGTGTGCTCGATTCAAGATTTAGTGGCAGCGTTCAATGGTAGTTTCACTAATGCGAAGTTGAATAAGTGCAAAATTAGCATTTGAGACGAAAATATTTGTTTCAATTATGCGAAGTTTTCATATAACCGGAGTTCAGTTATGCGAAGTAGTTTGTGTGAAAAATGCTCAAAAACGCTCCGTTATAAATTTCTTGTTTCAGATAAGCAAGGTTTTCAGTAAAGCGGAGTGCAGTTAAGCGGAATTGACTGTATATAGATTTTTTGTTTAATTTTGTTTATTTATTAGTATATTATTATGCATGTGTTAGATTGCCTTTTTTACTAACCACTAACACATGCACTTATGATGAGCCTCTGATTGTAGGTTGCAGCTTGCTCTAAGCTCACTACAACAAAGAATCTGAAGTGTAAAAAAAAAAAAAAAAAAAAAAAAATCTCCAGCAGAGATGAGCGGCAATTAAGAGCTGTTAAAGAGCTAGTAGAGACCGATTCCGGGGATTTTATAGCTGCTTGACAATCCGAGAAGATGCGGATATCTGTAGTTGATATCACGTTTTTTTTCAGCCAAGATAAGGCTTCTTTAATCGCCATAAGTTCTGCTTGGAACACGCTACAATGATTAGGCAGACGGAATGAGAGACTTAATTTTAGTCTTTCTGAGTACACACCGCCACGCAGTGGAACGATCAGCACAAATTTCTGGTCATGAGGTGTTTTTTTTGTTTGTGATATAGTTTTTATATGTGATGTTTTGAAAATTATTCACTCATTCATAAGCTATAAAATTTTTGTTTGTAAACATAACGGTTTTCATGAAATAATGGCTTAAGTTTACACTTTTTTTCTAAGCAGAAAAAAAATTGATATTAGGTATTTTTTTGCCTTTCGAGTCTTTTATTCAATTTTCAAGATAACTCAATGAAACTAATTTTGTTCGACTAAGGCCCTGGCCACGTAGTGAGCGGCAATCGGCAAAGCGGTAAGTATAGTTCTGAATATGTCGTTGCCAAGTAATGTAATATAAAAACATAATCAAACAATCATTTTATTTTATTATTTCGTTCAAAAAACTCAAAAAATTGCCTCTCAGGACTAAATAAAAAAATAAAACTAAATCTAAATCAGAGAGATGCCGCTCTGCCGCTCAGAATTGCCGCTTGCCGCTCACTGCGTGGCCATAACCATACAATCCCATATGTTTTAATTTTTTCTTGCCGCTCAGGATTGTGTAGTTTTGCCGCTCTGCCGCTTTGCCGCTCGCCGCTCTGCCGCTCACTACGTGGCCAAGCCCTAAGGAAGATTAGTTTAAAAAAGCTAAATTAAAAAAAAAAAAATTAAAGATTTATCCTTCGAAAACACCTTTTTTTACAGTTGTTCTTAAAAAATAATATCTAGATCTTTCAACAAGCTTTTAAAAAAATGCTAACATATGCCTGCTTTCTAATTCGCCTTTAGGGAATTTGATGCTATCGGTGAGTAGATAATATTTAACAAAAATTGGATCCGACCGGATCCGACCCCGCTAACCTATGAGCTTTAAAAAATCGCTACCTATTATACTGGTCATTGCTCAACTGTCTTCTTTTTTTTTACAGTGCTGAACTTGAATCCGAAGTCAGAAAAATTTCTGGGGTATAACCGTTTGAAAATTGAAATCACCCGATTTTCGCTGTTTTCGTAACAGCGCCTTAACATTACCTATGTTAAAGCGTGGGTTACTTGTTTGAACTTGTGTAACGGTTTCTACAAGAACAATGTTTTTTCTTTTAAATTCCTTTCAAATCTTTCCGGTATAAGATTTCCATAAGATTGGAATGACGATATCGACAGTGATAATAGCATTTAAAGCTTATTTTTTATTTTGAATACTATTTTTTTGTTTTTAAATTTACTTGAACCTTTTTTTTATTTTTCTATTACATGTCTTAATTTTCCACAATTTTCTTAATGAATATTTGTGAAATAAAATTAATGCTATTCTATAATTCGATGGCTCTTTATTTGGATTTAAAATTATTAATGTAAGTTTTCAGCATTTTGTATCGGGAAACAACATTTGAAATTGATTGATTTTTAATAGCGATATTAAGTATATTGTACATAATGAACATAGAACACATGCCACTTTGATAATTATTCTTTATGGGGGTATTTGAAATGTTCTTAAGAGATCATTTGATAAAAAAATTTCTTAAATTCGATATAATCATAGTATTCGATACAATCATAAGTATCTCTATCTACCTACCTTAACTATACATAGTTGTCATGTACATATATAGTAGGGTGTGTCATTTATTTCAACTTTGGAATTTCCACATCTAATACCTCCAAAAAGTTGCTTTACATATTAAAATTAAATTCTTCATTTGGAATTTTCGTTTAAGTTATTGGCTTTGGCTCGCTAAAAAAGCTTGAAAAGAACACCAAAGACGTTTGTTTTAGGCTATTGATTATGTTCCCAAAAACAGGGCAATAAGGAAGTAAGACGTTCATGGGATTTTATTGTAAAAATCTTCAAAGGGGTTATTGAGGATGAGAAAACCGTGGAGTGCTATGAAATGAGAGAGTGCATTTTGGAGAAAGGGGTGCAAGAGCACCCTTTTTGGTTTTTTGCATATAACTCGAAAACGGAGCAAAATTTCGAGATAATTCTAAAAAACCTTTTTTGTAGATAATAAAATTTACCATCGAAATGGATTTTTGAAAAAATAATTTAAAAAAATTTTTAGTTAGCTTAATTTAAAAAAATCATTGCAATAAAAAGTGCAAAATCGCATTTTTTGGTCAAATATGGCGAAAAAACGTTTTTAATACCTTTTAAGATATGGTTTTTTCGAAAAGGTTTCTTTACAAAAAATTGGAGTGTCATTTTATTGTTCAGTGACATAAATTAGCCTATAACATTTTTTTTGGACAAGTAAAAATTGATTTAAGAACAAATTATTAATATCTGCCACACTTGAAAATTGTATAAAAATACAATTTTGAGTGATTTCGAATTTTTAATTCAAGTTTGTATTGCCTTAAATTTGTTTCTTTTTTAATTGTTTGTATACTTTATGCAAAATTATTTAAATTTGTTTATTCAGCTCAGATTAACTATGACCATATCCAAGCAATATAGACAGAAAAAGTAGTTTTCGAAAATTAACCTTGTTGTTTAGCGAGCCAAAACACCATCTTATTTCAAAAAATGTTCATATATTCTTATTCCTACAATTCTAATGCAACTTTTGGCGGGTATTAAATTTTAAATCTGAACAGTATTTTTTTCGCCATACCAAAGTGACACACCCTAATATATAGTCTTCACTTAAATCTACCTATTGAATTATTTAACACCTAAACTAATTACATACTATTACTAATAACTATTACTATGAAATTATATAATAACAAAGTCAGTCTCATATTCTCTTTCATACTAAACGGTTGTATCATTCCACAAGTCATCACATGGTGTCCGAATAGCGGGCTCAATAAAAAAAAAAGAATTTAGTTTTCTGTATCGTTGATTTGACTAAAATATTAATTTCCTAAATAAAAGTGTTACAACACAGCAAGTACTTAACAAAATTCAACAAAGTGGACTGAAAAATGCATATGTAATACAACGAATGTAAAATTTCTTGGACATACTAACAAATAAAGGCGTGCAAGCAGATCCAGGCAAGGTGAGTGCAATTATGTCTTTAAAAGCACCGCAAAATAATGTCGAATTGCAAAGACTCCTTGGCATGGCCACGTATCTGAGTAAGTTTATTCATAACTTTTCCGATGATTACGATCTTAGCTAAAGAAAAATGTTGTTTGGGAATGGACAGAGAACCACAACAGTGCCTTTGAGCGCTTAAAATCAATTTTCACAAGCACTGCCGCATTGAAATTTTATGATCCAAACGCAGATGTCAAACTACAAGTAGACTGTATCGAAAGCAAGCGTACGAGATAAAAAACCTACCACTATCAACAAGTCGGCAACTTCCACATTCAACTCTTATTTAAAAACATAACATCTTTGTCATTCTTCTTTATTACATTCTTCATATAAAAGCGCATACGAAAGAAAATGCATCCTTCTTTGTAAGAAATATATACTTTAGTCAGTCTCTGTTCAGTACTCTACTCGGCTAGTCGGCTTAGGATAAAATAAATATTGGGTTTTTTTGAATGCTTTTTCCCAATCAAAATTTATTGTGTTTTTATTTAATAAGAAAATTTTGTATTCAACGTTGGTTCCTTTTTCTATAGTTTTCGGGTTAAGACCACGGGTGGTTTTATACATTTTGGTCCATACGAGCCTGGATGGCAGCAAGCGGCCTATGGTGAAAAGTCCGCGAGTTTCTAAATAAAAAGCTATATATAAAATAAATACCGCGAGCTTTATTCTAATTTATATGCGAGTGATAAATTCGACGTTATATTACGGCAAAGTATTGTATTTCATACAAAAAATAGAATGTTAGGTATATGGAGCCCAACAGTATAATCAGCAAGATGCTCAGACACAGCAAGTTTCCTTATGGTAAAGTATGTATGTTTTTCCTTTTTATTTATTGTGTACTAGTCGTGATCGTGACACGAATCTGCCAGCAGTTACAGAGTTTGAATTGATGAAGGGGAAGCAAGTCCGAATATTTCCTTCATGTACATAGAGTGCGAGTGGCAAGAAAATATAAATGTACTCCACGGTCAGTGTGAGTAAGCATAGTAGGCTAAGCAGATAACACATACACGAGAAAATAAATAGCAAGCTGCAGTTTGCTTGTCTGGTTCTTCATTAGTAGGTATATCAACAGACAGATAGAGCGGATCTTTGAATTAAAAGAATTTTTAAAAGTATAGTGGTGTAATTTTAATAATAAAAATACGAGCAAATAGTAAGTAATTTTTAAACATTTTTTTCTGAATTCGTTGAGCTAATTGTGCAAGTGGTTATATTAATGATACAGATAGAATAAATTCTATCGGCTAGGCGGCGAGCACGAAAGTAAAATAATAAAATATATACAGTGCGATAAGGGGGGTTTACATGGACCAACATTGCTTGACAGCATGGCTTGATGGAAAAATAACTGTAAACCCAATTTTGCGTTTACATGGATACAGATGTTGTCCAACATCACTTTTATTGAAATCGCAAAAGCAGACAGACAACAAAATATAAGATGGCAAATTTACTTTTAGCATTAATGATGAAGGAAATAATTGATGAAGAGGAGGAAGAAAATAAAAAAGCAACAAAGAAAAAAAGAATATGGGTAAAAAAATGGCTTTTAAACAGGCCAAAATACTCCCATACAAATCTATTGACGGAGCTCCAGCTGACAGCCTCGCCAGACTACAAAAATTTTTTGCGGATGGATGCTAAGACATATGAGGAGCTGTTGGCTATGGTGAAGCCGTTCATTGAAAAAAAAAATACAATTATGAGGGACGCCATTTCAGCCAACGAACGGCTCTCTGCTACGCTAAGGTTTTTGGCGACTGGGAGAAGCTTTGCGGATTTAAAATTTTCAACACGGATTGCGAAGCCAACATTAATTATTTTAATAATTGAAACATGCCAAGCATTGAGAAAAGTTTTGAAGAACTTTATTGCGGTAAGTACCAACCTATACATACGGTGACCATATTTCTGGGAGCAAAACCCGGGACAAAAAGTAAAAATTTAAAAACTTGAAAAAATTATTGGACTTTTCAATAATTTGTATGTAATATCTAAAATAAATATTAAAGAAAAACATAATAACTGAAAAAAAAAAACGAAAAAGAAACGAACATCAACATAAATTATAATGTCTTCACAACATAAATAAAAACTTAAAAAAATAAACTTAACATTTTTAATTTCATTATTAAAATAAGGCCCAGTTTTTCAGTGCAGAGTTAACTCTGAGTTAAATAGAATAGTGACTACATAAGGATATTTTTGTTAGACATTTAAACGTAATAGATTTATGTTTTGCGTGCTCTTTTTGACACAAGAGTATTGTTAATAAAATGAGTCGCGAAAATATTTTATGAATAAGGATTTATGTAACGTTGCAAAGAGAATGTGCAAATGCGGGACGAATAATCTATAAGTACCTGAACACGGGACACTTGTACGTCCCGGGTTTCTTAAAAAATAAACCGGGACAGGCTATAGAAATACGGGACAATCCCGGGAAAACCGGGACGGATAGTCACCGTACCTATACATCATATAGGTATCATCGACGTTCAATAAAAACTTCTCTATGTTCTATGTTCCCACCAAAATTTGAGATATTAGGCGAAAATATTTGAGATCTCAAATTGGTGGAGCGCGATTTGATTTTTCATGCGTTCTCATTCGGCCAGTTAAGTACCCCTCTCAAAGTTATGGTTCTGCCTTTAAACACCTGAACAGAATGGGAGATTATGTATTAACTTTTGTAGCTCCGGCTGCAGCCTTTTAGACATTTGTTCCAGCTCCGTCTCCCATTCTGTTCAGGCAGTAAAGCGGGGATATACATGAAACCTCGGTTGTACCAACAATTTTATAGAATTTGTGCTGTATGCGACAGATACCTTTGCGGTTACACATTCAACGGTTGTGGGCAATCGCAAGCTGTTTCCAAAGATTTGGTAGACCCGAGTTGTATATCTATTGTGTGTGCAACGTGCTACATGATGGGCCAACGTTTGTACATACAACACACATTCATGCTCATCCAAATGACTGGACATTGATTCCGGGGGAGAAAGTTCAAATGATTGATGAATTCTCGGACGAAAGCTTTAAACCAGAAAATTCTAGTTGAAGCGGAAATCAAAACACAATTGCTTTTTCATCTATTTAAAAAATCGGAATATATGTTTATTTCTTAGTTAATAGGAACATTTCATTGTCTTAGTAGAAACTATGTTAACTTTAATCCAAGTTTTAATTAAATTAACTTTATATGAACATTCTATTCTAATAACACAAAAGGCCACAAAACTAAAAGTAATCCATAAATTAACAAGTAAATAAAATAAAAATAACTGGTATACTCATTATCGTTCAATGGAAACTTCCTAAGTCCATTATTTTTCTTTTGAGTTACATATTTGCTTTTGTTATGGATTCCTTACTTAGGTGCCAGTTATGGCGGTAGATATAGCTGTCATTGAAACTCATCATTGAAAATTTCGTTCTTCAACTTTGAGGCTTTTAAAAAGCAAAATGAGTGATATACAAATAAAGCTTCTCTCCCAAAGCAACACGAAATTAAAGCGAATCATTTGCAAAGGCAATGTTTTGTTGTTTAGCCTTGTGTATCTTTCATATTTTGTATCGTTGCGAATGATTCGCTATGATTTTGCGTTGGTTTTGGGGAGTCTTCACATTTGATTATTACTTCTAGCATTCTATATGAAATTACTTTAACATTTCAACTAAAATTTAATTATAATTTTGCTTTCTAAAAATCTCAAAGTTAAAGAACGAAATTTCCAATGATGAGTTTCAATGAATGAAAGCTATAACTGGCACCTAGGTAAGGAATCCATAACAAATGCAAATAACTCAAAAGAAAAATAATGGACTTAGGAACTTTGGATTGAATAACCATTAGGTATATACATAAATATGCATAATAAACGCTTTAGGAATAATCTGTATCGGATAACAAATCTTTGAAAGAGTTGTAGTGCAATTGCTCTTGATTTGCGCCTCTTATTCCTTGCAGTTGGTTAGTTGTGGTTGGTCGGAACTGACGCAGGTTTGTTGCTACAAAATATTCTTTTAGGCAGTACTGTTGGGTTGATTGCGCGACCACTACATGTCCTGGTGCATACTTTGAGAATGTTATATCACTGTTATGATCAAAGTTAATTTCATTGGCGTATGACGCGTCATTGAAAGTAATTTCCGTCAAGGGTGAATCAGTGCGGGAAATGGGAGTTGAGACCCTTCGTTCTTCAGTTTGAAATATTTGACTGTTGCTTTCAAAAGCCTTGCATGACCTTTCATTCAAATTTCCCAGCGCTGCCTGATAAAGGACTTCCATAATAGTTCTGTTGGCAAAAATTTGTTGGCGAGGATCTTCCAGTTTTCTATACAAAGCTCCCCAGGTAGCGCTTAAAGTACTGGCCTCATTTTTTCATTGTTTTTTTCAAATTGAAGGAGGGCTTTCTTAAACATTTCATTCCTTTCAGCTTGAGGTTCCCGTTTTGTTTTTTTTGTGATGGCTCAAATTCTTGCTGTAATAAAAACAAATTTTGTTTGTATATTTTCAGCTTCCAAAAAATGGAGATGAATGGCGGGGAGTGGCAAATGATTTTAAAAAAACGTGGAACTTCCCACATTGTATCGGGTCCCTAGACGGCAAACATGTCAATATCGTCAAACCCACTGGCACCGGTGCATACTATTTTAACTACAAAAAAACTTATAGTATTGTTCTGATGGCTCTAGTTAATGCGAATTATGAGTTTTTGATGGTGGAAGCTGGTGCCAATGGAAGGGTATCCGATGGAGGTGTTCTTTCTAACACGAAATTTGGATACAAATTTCAGACAAATGAATTTGAAATACCATCTCCAGAAAAGATTGATGGTTACGAAAAAAAGCTGCCATACGTCATTGTAGCAGACGATGCCTTTCCACTAAGCGAAAACCTGCTTAAGCCATACAGCCACGTGGGATTAACAAGAGAACAGGAACGATTTAACTATCGTTTATCGAGGGCAAGAAACGTGGTGGAAAACACATTTGGGATAATTTCGTCCCGTTTCCGTGTCCTGTTGACGACAATCCATCTAAGCCCCGAAAAAACTACAGACATAGTGTTGGCAATATGCTATCTCCACAACTATTTAAGAAGCAAAAACGCCATAACTAATCTGGGATGTACCGACATAGAAAATTCGACGACAAATGCTGTTCGAGGCCAACTGTACGAGTTACAAAGTGGGGGAGCAAAAAAACTCAACAAATGTTGCAAAAGAAGCAAGAAATAATTTCTGTGAATATTTTGCTTCTACACAAATAAATGATAACATTTAAGAAAAAATTAATTCCATAAAAAATAAAATGAGCTTTTAACGCTAAATAACTTAACTTTTGTTAATTTTTTAATTCGATTGGATAATTTCAGGTGCTGGGTAAGTGTACTATTAGGCGTTCTCACCAAACAAAATCTCTATATGCGCTTCTACATGCTGTTATTAGCTTTCCATTGGAAGTTATTGTAATTAGTCAGATTTGTCAATTTCGATACATCTTCACATCTTCACGAGCTCCCTAGAATCGGAATCCATCATTTTAAATTTAATTAAATTTTTAACTGAAGCTACTTTTTTTTAGATCTGTGGATCCATTTTTGAGAAAAATAAGATTTTGTTAAATTGCTACATAACGGTTAACTTAATGTTTCATTCTGAAAATACAAATTTGCCCGAATGCTAGTGCCTGTCTACATGGTCGTTGTACTGAAAGACTTTTCAACGAAATAACATGAGCAAAAAAGAGAATGCACTATCGTAGAATAAAGACTTTAAGTACAACGACCATGTAGATAGGCACATAGCTTATGGAAATTCTGGCAGGTTAAAGATTTTTCTTGCAAAATTCTTCTTTTCAAAATTGCAATTTTCAAAGTCACGATCTCAATCTCAATCATGGTCAGATTGTTGTTTTCAGATGATGTCTAGGTGGTGCAGTTGCCGTTTTGTTGCAGCAGATCCCAATTATAGTCGAAAGGTCATGTGGGCCATTGTGAAGAATACGTTTACAAGCATTCCCGACATGGCTATTGAATTAGTCAATCCTTCTGTGAGATATAATACCGAATATACTTTCATAAAAACAAGGTAAATTGCGTAAATGAATATATTAATTTGAAAGTTCGTTATTAACATTTCATTTGTAGAGATAAAATTTTTTTTCTGCGATCAACGTTCTTGGGCTTAACAGAAGGGTAGTTTTTTTTATTTGGTGCGGCTTTAAATTTCTTAAACGACTAAAATTAACCAACCAGTGGGATTTGCTCGGACCCAGAGTCGGAAATATGAAAGATAGGGCTCATATGTATGAAGTGTCACTCAAGATTTCACACGAACATTGGGAAAATCGCCATAACAATATACTTGCTGAACTAAATTGCACTGATGCAGTATTTTAGTGCAATGCTAAAATATGGAGTTGTAGCTATAGGTAGCAAGAAACGCCTGGTGAAGAACAAATGGTCTTTTCGATTGGCAATCCGGAACACCGATTCAATACGTGTGAACGCTTCTCTTTTTGATTCTGAAATCAAATCCAGAACAATTTTTTCTTCTTTTCAGAACAAGAACTGTCATTCTGTCCCCATCGAAAAGGCCAAAAGTTGAAACTTTAACCTCCTACCTTATCTACATTTATGCTCTGATAGTTAAGAGGTGTCAATTTCGATATATTTCGAGGTGTACCATCAGGTATCTAAAAATGTTTATATGTATAAATAGAAACGCCACTTAAATCGCCAGTTGGGGGCTTTGAAGGTTATTTTCAGTGTTATAACAACTTTACTCCTAAAAAATGGAGATAAAATGCTTCTTGCAAATTCTGGATTGATCTATTTAAAAAAATTGTGTATGATACTCTGACATTTTTCCTAAGCAAAAACACCTCAATCTTGACGGCCCGATTAATAGAACTGGAGACTTACACAAAATAAAAATCAACAAAGTAAAGTGTCCAATGAGATGCCGATAAGTTTACTTAAAAAGCTAAAATCATGGCTCTTTTTTATCAGATAATCAAAATAAAAGTTTTTAAGCTTAGGGAAAATGGCATAGTATAATTTCCTTCTTTTTTAAAAGTGAATTGAAGTATTTATGATCCCTAACAAAGATAGGAAACCAAGCTAATTTCAACCTCCCACCCTCACTAACAAAAAACCTGCCAGACTTCGGTATTAGATATCACAATTATGTACATCTACCTGTAAACCCTCATACTTAGATTTTGGTTATACATACCTATACATATCCACTCCCAAAATTTGATGTCAATTCATGTACTAATCTTATACATTGCCCATTCCATGGACATGTACGATGTCCAAAAACCAAAGATTGTGACTTTTCACTACACCATGACAATGGTTGGTTTTGTGGGTGAAATCTGTGAAGGAAAAAAGTTCCTCAGCAATTTTATGTTATGTTCCCACCAAAATGAAATCCGAGATTTCGGTTGAAAACTTTTCATATTTTGACCGCTGGAACAAGGTTTCATAGAAATTTAAACGAAATCTCAATAAAAACCAAGGATTTCAACGAAATCTCAATGAAATTCTGCTCAACCAATTTGAAATATCGAAATTTTTAGCCGAAATCTCGGATTTCGTTTTGGTGGGAACATAGCATTATCCACAAAAACATTGTCATGGTCATGGCTTCATGAAAAGTCACTATCAAACATGGACCAACATCACATACACAAACCAAAAAACATCATGATTTCTATCAATAGTCGCCATATGGATCTAAATGCCTCAAAAATGAATTCGAAAGGAAAAGTATATAGTTCAGACAATAACAAATACTTACAAGATCTTCACTACTGCCTTCCACATTCTCTTCGTCCATTGAAGACACGCCCTCCATCTGCTCCTCCTGATCATGGAAGTACCATAGATTTGGAACATAAATATCTTCAACTCCGCTCCCAGATTTTTCACTTCGTTTAACTTTCTTAAGTTCCCTCCTATAACTTGAACGAATGGAATTTGATTTTTTTTTTTACGACATCTGCATTCGCGTTTGCGTCTATCTCCTTATACTTCTCCAAAAGAATACTATAACCTTTTGATTTCAAAACTTTATTTTTATATATTTCAGATTTTATTTTCCACACCTCAGGCAAAGATCTATACAAATTAAAAAAATCTCGCCAAAACTCACTATTTTGGAGGCTAGACATTTTTGCGGTTTGTTTACTTTCTGGTTCTGGAATGTTTTTGCGATGAGAATCAGAATGAGAATGAGAAAAAAAAAACAAAGTTTGACCAACATCTGTTCACACAAGTTGGATGGCTTGACAAGCCAGCAGGATTTTAAAATATTTTGAAAACCATCCAACATGGCTTGTCAAGCGGTTGCTTTTGCGTTCAAATGATCAAATTCGTTGTCAAGCATGCCATGCTGTCAAGCATGCCATGCTGTCAAGCATGCTTGCCCATGTGAACCCCCCTATATGTTTGTGGTTTATGGCGAGTTAAAGCGACGGCGCGGCACGTGGTCTTCATCATGCTTGTTTTCTTTTCTCCTTTTTCCGTTGCGTTGTTCGTTCAGTGCTGTGGTGATTGTGACGAGAGGTAGTTTGTGCTAGGTACCTATATCTATTTGAGTGTGTGTTGGGGAATGAGGTAAAGTGAGTCGCTGACTTCATCGTGCACAAGTGTAGTACAGTGTGTCAAAAGTGTCATCGTAGGGAATTATATTTTTTATGTACTCGGGTTTGTTTTTGTTTGTTTTTTTTTCATTTTTTCGTTACCACAGTACAGAGAAGGTATTAGGGAGTAATAATGTGCATGGTTAGGGGTAAGGTATTACGGCTACCGGCGAGAAAATTATACAATACGATATACCCGTGGCAGGGACAAATTAATTGTATATTATGGCAATTATACAATATGATATATCCGTGGCAGGGACAGATTAATTGTATATTATGGCAACTATACAATACGATATACCTGTGGCAGGGACAAATTAATTGTATATTATGGCAATTATACAATATGCCATACTCATTGGCGGGAAAAGTTCATTAATATGGCGAGCTTATATTTTTAGAAATCTTTTGATGAAGATCAGCGACCGAAAATAATTATTTGGCTAATATTAAAATTAGAATACGGCAAACATATTCTTTGTTTTTGTATTTAAAAGCAATACGGCCAGTATTTCCATGGCAATATGTATTGAACAATCTACAGGTTACTAGCCGAAGCTCATAATATAAATCTTGCACAAGCTAACGTTAGGGTTGCATACATTAACGTTAAATTCCTCTTTCCTTTATTCACCTTTAAATAGAAATGGCAAACAATAAAATGCACGATTCATGCCTCAAAGCGAGGCAGAGGATAGCGAGCTACATCGTATAGGCTACTGAGCAGCCCAGCGATAGTGACAGCGAGGACGTGCGAGTACGCCTAGAGCGGCTAGAAGACTTAAGGGGCCAGCTAAATACGAACCACATAACATGGATATGGATATCCGGCAAGGCGAATGACTTAGAAAGGCGCGTTGGCAAAGTTTGTGGCAAGAGATAAAGCTCTTAGAAAAATTTCGAATATCAAGATGATTAGGTACATGCGAGTGAGTAAGGGTAGAAGTCCATGGTTTTTCTGATGCTTCTACAACGGCATATGGAACAGTGCTATATGTAAGGGTAGAACAACCTGATGGCAAGGCTACAAGTAGATTTATTGCTTCCAAAATAAGAATAGCTCCTCTAAAAACGATAACTATCCCTCGCTTAGAGTTGGCGGCAGCAGAGCTGCTCGGTAGACTATTGGTAGAATTGTTTAAGGCAATGGATTGGGCGAGCGTAAAGCATACACTCTGGACAGATTCGATGGTGGTTTTGCATTGGCTGCAAAAACTTTCTCGTGACATGAAAACGTATGTTGGGAATCGAGTATCATCAATTCAGATGAATACCTGTATTAAGAATTGGCGCCATGTCGGGACTAAGGAAAACCCTGCTGACTTACTTAGTAGAGGCATATCACCGGCTGAGCTAATCAAAAGCAAGTTATGGCTATATGGGCCATCATGGCTAGTTGAGCAAGAAGCTAATTGGCCAGTTTATGAGCTAATCCGATAGGGAATACAATTTTACCAATAGTAGCAAGTGAAATGCAAGTATGTATAGTTACACAGGCAAAGGAGGTTCTAGGTATATGGGTACCTAAACAGAAGGCTAGCATTCCGATAGAAGAGTACGCTTCTAGACTAGAAAAAGCAGTAGGTGTGCTGGCTTATGTATACCATTATTTGAATCGTCTTAGGGTAAGGGCAAGGGAACGCAAGTTATGGCGGCGTAGTAAGCGTGCTAGGTAGAGTGTTGGGCCGGCATCTATAACACATACAGCTATCGAAAGAAGGAAAGGCATGATAGGTTTACGGCAAGGATATAGCTGCCCTTCCGACAAAAGAACAGTTGACTGAGCATAGCAAAATTGAATCACTCAAACCAGTTTTTCATGGAGAGGGTATTCTGAGAGTAGGAGACTGCCTACATCGAGCAAGTGAGGATGCGTCATCCAGCTATAATACCATCAGGTTTAAGGTTAGCATGGCTGATAATTGATCATGCTCACCGATCAACCAAACATGGAGCCACTCAGATAATGATGCAGTTCATTCGACAAGAATAGTGGATACCACGTTTACGCAGCGAGCTTAGAAACTATATACCTACACAAATGTGCAATCTGTGCACGATATATAATTATCGATTAGAACAGCAACTAATGTCAGAGTTACCAGCGGATAGGGTGCAAATTGGGAAGCTATTTTTACATACTGGGGTTGACTATGCAGGGCCTTTCATGGTTAAGGTGCTGGATAGAAACGGCAAGCGAATCAGTACAAGGAAAGTCTGGGTAGCAATTTTTGTGTGTTTAAAGACGAGTGCAGTCCACATCGATATGATAGGGCATTTAACTTCGTTGTCATTTCTAGCATGCTATAAGCGGTTTATCAGTAGGAGGGGACATTGTCAGCGTATGTATAGTGACAATGGCACGTCATTTGTCGGCGCGGCAAGGGTAATCAAGCAAGCTTGGAAAGAGTGGGAAAGTGATGAATTATTCAGCAAGCTAAGTCTGTGAGGTACAGAATGGATATTTTTGGTGCCAGCTGCTCCTCATCAAGGTGGCATATACGAGGCGGCTGTTAAGTTAATGAAGTATCACCTATAGCGTATAGAAGGACAACTAATCTTAGAAAGCGACCAATTTTTAACATTATTAGTTAGCATTGAAGGGATATTAAACTCCGCACCAATTCATCCTCTATGATGATCCATCTGACATGCAAGCTTTGACGCCAGGTCATTTTTTGATAGGTGAGCCAATTATATTTCCACCGAGATTTTCAACGGCTAAAAAATCAAGAGCAAGGGGAGCAAACCTTTTCAGAGAGAGACAAATTATGTTTGAGCAATTCTGGAAAAGGTGGCAAGAAGAATACCTTGTAACATTGCAAGAGAGAAAAAAGTGGTGTAGAGAGAAGGAAAGCTTATATATTATATATTAAGGGTAGGCCAGCTAGTAATTATAAAAAGCGAAAACTTCCCTCCAGCTCAATGGGCTATGGGAAGGGTCTGCAAGCTAATTGAAAGTAGGACGGGGTGGTTAGATCTGTAGTTTTACAAACGGAAGCATGGCAATTGACACGGCCAGTTCAGAAAATTTGCATAATACCCATTGAATAAGAGGTATGTGAGGGTATATCTACAAGTAAAGGCGAGCTATTGGGTGCCAGCGAGTTTATCAAATATAATTTTCTCAATAAAATTCCTAGTTTCGTTATAGATAGAGCAAGGCAAAGGACAAGTAGCAAGGAAGAAATGAACGATATGATCCAATAGTAGCAGCAGACCAATCAGGAGCAAGAAGCAATAATGTGGCAAGGACCTACATGAAAAAGGTTTCCTTTTTGTCGGGACTGTATCGAACGCAAGCGTACGAGTTAAAAAACCTACCACTATCAACAAGTCGGCAACTTCCACATTCAACTCCTATATAAAAACATATACATCTTTGTCATTCTTCTTTATTACGTTCTTCATACAAAAGCGCATACAAAAGAAAATGCGTCCTTCTTTGTAAGAAATATATATTTTAATCAGTCTCTGTTCAGTACTCTACTCGGCTAGTCGGCTTAGGATAAAATAAATATTGTTTTTTTTCGAATGCTTTTTCCCAATCAAAATTTATTGTGTTTTTATTTAATAAGAAAATTTCGTACTCAACGTTGGTTCCTTTTTCTATAGTTTTCGGGTTAAAACCACGGGTGGTTTTATACATAAACGCCAGCAATTCTTGCATTGGAGCGGTTTTGCTTCAAGGTGACCAACCATTCGCCTATGCTTCAAAAGCCTTGTCGTCTCGTCATCCCAAATCGCATATCCTCAAATACAAAATGAAGCCACAGCTATACAATTCGGCTGTGAGAAGTTTCGTATGAGTATATATACACATATAGTTGGAAACATTTTGATAGTAGAAACAAACAGATCACAAACCTCTCGAGATAATTTTTAAAAAGCCTATACAATCTACTGCAAATAGATTTAAAAAAATAATGTTTCAATTAACCCAGTAAATTCACAGGTCATATATAGAAAAGGCAAAGACATAGCCTTAGCCGACATTCTGAAAAAAAAACAATGTTTAAACCGAAATATACTCGCTTTACACAGTGTCAGAAGATGCCATGAAACGTTTTGCTGTAGAAGCAACAACTGACTCCGAACTCCTACAACTCATCTGTATTTTAGAGATGTGTCAATCGTGATTGATTCGGTCTTTGTCACCCGTTCTTCACAATGAATGATTGATTGCAATCACAGCAGACCGAATCAATCTATCCCAATGTCAATCATTTAAGTTTTCAAAGAGCGAGATATGTTTCGTTCCTTCCACTCATTCTTAATCAATCCATTTCCACACCAGAATACTGAACGAAACAAAAAACATATACAATCTCAATCTCTATTTACGTGAATAAAAAAAGTAACATACCACCCCAGCAAACATTTCCCTTCAGAAATGATTTATAAATAATTCACAGAAGTGAAAGAAACCCTCATTTATGAACTCATTTATAAACCGGTTTGGATCAAATTTACTGGGTAGCATTACTTCGAACTCGAATCGTTCTTATGTTTCATTAATAATAGAGTAATTCTTCACTTTAGTGAATGTAAATAGGACGCTTATATATTCATTTCACTGAATAATTCATGAATCTTTGTTGAATCATTTAAATGAGACAGATTTGATTCATTAATATGAATATAAATTGGGGTTTCCTCATTCAGTTTAGTGAATAGAAATTGAATTGTATTTAATTCATTATAATGATTCTTTAATTTTCTGAATGTATACCATAGAACTGAATTTAAATATTTAAATGCTATTTTAAAATGGTAAAATTATCTGCATAAACAGTTTGATTTCCCTGGATTTATCGATTGAAACTTATGATAAATTTTGCTAAAGTATAATGGAATATTCGCGGCTATTCTGATATTCGGTCGAATTAATTCTGTACGGAAAGAAAATGTAAATCAAAAAGATATTCCAATTGAAAAAGTTAAAACAAATGGATTATTGTGCTTCCGTTCGTTTTGCCGAACGTCTATGAATCGTTGATGTGCGACTAGGTCCCGTTATGGCTTTTCAAAACAAAATGAAAGGGACATTCTTACTTACTTACTTACTTAAGGTGGCGCTACAGTCCGGGGTGGACCAGGGCCTCAACCAACAAGCTTCTTCCAGCCGGCTCGGTTTCTAGCTAGCTGTCTCCAGTTTCGCACGCCAAGTTGGTTGAGGTCCTCTTCCACTTGCGTGCGCCACCTTTTACGCTGTCCACCTCTACTGCGTTGTCCCACGGGGTTGGATTCAAAGACTTTCCGGGCCGGAGCATTGGTGTCCATTCGCTCTAGATGACCCAGCCATCTCAGTCGTTGGTTTTTCACTTTTGTGGCTAGGTCGGTGTCGCTGTACAGCCCATACAGTTCGTTGTTGTATCTTCTTCTCCATTCCCCATCTATGCAGACGGGACCAAAAATCACCCGGAGAATTTTCCTCTCAAAACAGCCTAACGCGTTCTCATCCACTGTTAGCAGTGTCCATGCCTCTGCACCATACATCAGGACCGGGATGATAAGCGTCTTATACAGGGACAGTTTAGTTGCTCGAGAGAGGGCTTTGCTTCTCAATTGCCTTCTTAGCCCAAAGAAACAGCGATTGGCAAGAGTAATTCTTCGTTTGATCTCAGCGCTGGTGTCGTTCGCTGAGTTTATAGCGGATCCTAGGTAGACAAAGTCTCTGACTACCTCAAAATTATAGCTGTCTATAGTGACGTTCTGTCCGAGACGTCGGTGTTGGGTGTCCTTTCTTGTGGACAGCATATATTTTGTTTTGCTTTCATTCACCGTTAAACCCATCTTCTTGGCTTCCTTCTCAATGCTCACAAAAGCACCACTGACATCACGCTTTGTTCGTCCGATTATGTCAATGTCGTCAGCGTAAGCGAGTAATTGGACGGACTTTTGAAAGATTGTGCCTCTGGTGTTGACGTGAGAGTTTTGCACTATTCTTTCAAGAATGATGTTGAAGAAGTCGCATGACAGCGCGTCGCCTTGCCTAAAACCTTTTTTGACATCAAAGGTGTCGGTGAGGTCTTTGCCGACCTTGATGGAGCAGCGTGCATTCTCCATCGTCATCCTGCACAAACGGACGAGTTTGGCAGGGATGCCAAAACTAGACATTGCTCTATATAGCTCGTCTCTATAGATGCTGTCATACGCGGCCTTGAAATCGATAAAAAGGTGGTGGGTATCGATTTGGAACTCCTGGGTTTTCTCCAAGATCTGCCGTAGTGCGAATATTTGGTCGATGGTGGACTTCCCTGGCCTAAAGCCACACTGATATGGACCTATCAGGTTGTTGACGGATGGCTTCAGGCGTTCACAAAGTACGGCAGAGAAGATCTTGTAGGCGATATTAAGAAGACTGATGCCTCTGTAGTTGGTGCAGTCCAGAGGATCGCCTTTCTTGAGGATCGGGCAAACAATACTGAGGTTCCATTCATCGGGCATGCTTTCTTCCGACCATATTTTACAGATGAGCTGGTGCATACTCCTAACCAATTCATCGCCAGCCGCTTTGAATAGCTCAGCCGCAAGGCCATCAGCTCCAGCAGCTTTATTGGACTTAAGTTTAGATATGGCTATCCTCACTTCGTCAAGATCGGGTGGACGGAATTGTTGGCCTACGTCGTCCAGGTTGAATGGTGCAATTTGCATGGTAGCGGAATTCGGTTCGTCATCGCCGTTATACAATTTGCAGAAATGATTTTTCCATATCCTCAGCACCGACTGCGTTTCCACCACGATGTTCCCCTGATCGTCCTTGCAGGCTTCGGTTCGGGGTTTGTAACCTTGGGAGGTTCTTTTTACTTTTTGGTAAAACTTCCGAACTTCATTCCTGCAGTGGCATCCCTCTAATTCCTCGATCGCGCGCTTCTCATGCTCTTTCTTTTTCTTTCTGAGAAGCTTGTGTTCCTCTTTCCTCTTCTGCTCGTGGAGCTCGCGAGCAGCTCTGGTCCTTCTATGCAGCGCCGCTTTGTATGCCTGTTGTTTGGCTGCATGTACTTGCCGGCATTCCTCGTCGAACCAGGGGTTTCGCTGTGGTGGTCGTGCGAAGCCCAGCACGTCAGAGGCGGCATCTCTGATGGCTTCCTGGCAGTTTTTCCACTGGTTCTCGATGTTTGCAGTTGGCGGCAAAGGACTAGTTAAGAGGGCGCGAGAGACTCGATCGGAAAAGGACCTGGCGATTTCTTGCGACTGTAGCCGTCCAACGTTGAACTTCCTGACAGTATTTCCCTGTTTTGGCTTTGGTCTGGATATCCGTAGCATTACCTTTGCTACAACGAGGTAGTGGTCCGAGTCAACGTTGGCTCCTCGGAACGTTCGGACATCCTTGATACTGGAGGAGTGCCTTGCGTCGATCGCAATGTGGTCAATTTGGTTGGCGGTTGATTGACCAGGAATTCGCCATGTCCCCTTATGAATATCGAGATGCGGAAACTGCGTACTAGCTACCACAACGTTTCGCCCCGCAGCAAAGTCGATTAGCCTGAGTCCGTTATCGGAGGTGGTGTCGTGCAGGCTGTATCTTCCGATTGTGCCACCAAAGACGTCTTCTCTTCCTAGTTTGGCATTAAAATCACCCAAGACAATTTTAATGTCATAGCTAGGGCATTGCTCATATGTCTTGTCCAGGAGCTCGTAGAACTCGTCCTTGGTGTCGCCATCTTTCTCCTCTGTGGGGGCATGCGCGCATATCAGGCTGATGTTGGCGAATTTAGCCTTGATGCGAATTGTCGTGAGGCGCTCGTTCACATAATTGAAACTCAAGACCTCTTGCCTCAGTCTGCCTCTAACAACAAATCCACATCCAAAAAGACGCTGCCCTTGTGGTCGGTAACAGTCACCGTAGTATACATCGCAGTCTTTCAGTTTTCTTTTGCCCGGCCCATCCCATCGCACTTCTTGGATGGCGGTGATGTCTGCTTTGTAGCAGTCTAGGGCCTCCGCTAAATGTTCGGCTGCACGTGGTCTATAGAGAGACAGAACATTCCACGTGCAGATCCGAAGTTCGTTGTCCTTATTTCGTTTGCTAGGTTCGTCAACAGTAAATCCGTCCGTATCCGAGGCTTGTTGATGCTTCGCAACTAAAATAGCTTTACGTGGCCGGGAAGTCACCCCGACGGCACGACCCCCAACCTGGAGGACCAGACCCTATATATATGACTCCAAGGGCGGGGAGCCGGATTAACCGCTCCTTATAGGCCTGAGCTCCGAATATGTCGTAGTAGCCCGTATAAGGTGTTCACTAAGTAGTTCAGCCTAACTGGAACTGTAGACGCCACCGTTGATTCCATCTTGAGAATTCTTCCGCTGCCGCCTGGATGAAGGAGAAGTGCCTTAGTGGGAACACTCCTCCCCCCCTCTCTCGTTTGCTGCCCCCTAAAACCGTCCACAGGGATTGGAACCCCATCTTCAGTTAAAGGTACTAGGCACCCGATGTTCACCGCGGGGAGGTGAGAGTAGGAGTTGATAGACAGAGGTTCGCTTTGAAACAAAGCTTGTGGACGCTTGTGTCCTCTTGAATGCACATGTCTACCCTTTGAACATTCATTTTATGTGAATAAAAATGGACGCACCCAAGATATACCTCTTTTGAGGATCGCTTGTGCGCGTTCACTTTTATTCTATTATGTGAAGGAAATAACAATCTCAAAATGTTTTTATTATGAAAAAAATCAACACAACAATCCCCTTCCCCGCGTATGAGGTAAAAGTGATCTGATATTTGAGTATATTCACATTTGATTCACTGGAGTGAGTGTTTCTCGAATATATATTCTTCATTTTCACTGAATGTTGAATGAACGTTCACAAAAATGTTTGCTGGGCTACACTTCATTTCCATTTTATTTCGGGTTTTCTCTTTCTCGTATTTGTATTCATTTTGTCTTCGTTCTTTATGAATTTGTCTATATCTCTTTCGACTATGAGCAATATTTGGTTTTGGAGAATCATTTGATTGAGATAGAGATTGAGATTGAGTTGAACGATATCGTTTATATCGTTTATTTCGTTCATATCGTTCATACGTTCATTAGAGATTTTACCGATTGGAATTGGGATCCATTGTGGACAAAGACCAAATCAATCTCATTGGCATTGTGAACGAATAGATCTTTGTTTATAATAAAGAGATGATTGAATACAACAGTTCAGTTCTTTCTTAGTTAATCGCATTTTCAATGCATTTGCATTTAACGAAAAGTATTAAAGTAAATAATTATTTTAAGTACTCGTAAACACTTTTTAGCTTTGACAAAAAAAAATTTAGGTGAAAGTTTTTGTGTTTTTGGAGTTAAGGTCTATTTAAAAAAAAAATTATGCCTATATGAAAATTATTATTTATTACTTCTAAGAAATAAATTCCTCTTTAAATAAGGATTGAAACAAACTGTAGTTATTATGTAATATTGAAAATTTGTTTTTTTTTTTTAATATGCCATAATCAAAGGAATGATTGATTGAAAAGAACGAATCTTTGGGCCAATCAATCATTTATTGATTCGGTCTTTTAAAATGAACGATTGACACAGCTCTACTGTATTTGTCAACAGGTTCGGCCGAATTCTATTCATAAGGTTTCACATGAACTTCGCAAACACTGGACATTTCGAGAAGAGATCGTCTACGAAAATATGGTTTTATTTAAAGGCACGAAACATATCGTACCTTTATCACTTCTATGCGAAATGATAAAGAAAATTCATGACGGACATTTTGGAATCCAGAGATGCCTGCACCGAGCACGAGAGTTGATGTTCTGGGTCGGAATGACGGACGACATAATAAAATACATCATATTTGTCAAAGTTATCAAGTATCCAAACCAAAGAACCTTTAATTTTATAAAATATTCCCACGCTTCCATTGGAAATTGTAGCAGTAGATATGCTTTAATTTAATAATAAAGAATATCTTCTTATCATCGACAGGTACTCGAGGTTCTCCGCTTTCTTCTCGCTATCAAATTCGTCATCCGGCATAGTCATACAACATTTGAAGAAAATTTTTGCGACAAATGGAATCCCTGTGATCTTAGAGAGTGACAACGGGCCACAGTTTTCTTCCATCGAGTTCCGAAAATTCGTCAAAAGTTGGAACATAACGCATCAAACGTCAAGTCCAAAATATGCGCAATCGAATGGCCTCGCTGAACGTTACGTGCAAGTAGCAAAAAAAATTCTTAAAAAATGTGCCAAGGATGAATCAGATGTTTACATCACGCTTCTCAACTACAGAAACACAGCTAGAAACAACGAACTGATGTCCTTTAACAAACGATTGATGAGTCGCTCTACAGAAACACTGTTGCCAGTGTATTATGATCTACTTAAACCGAAAGTCATTCCTAACGTATATCAAAACTTACAAAAGGTGAGAAACGACATCAAAAAGTTTGCTAACAGACGATCCAAACCATCACCAGAAATGTCACCCAGGTGACAAAGTTCGTATGCAAGTAAACAAAAGAGAATGGATTTCTGGTGAAATAACTTAAGCCGCTGATTCACCTCGCTCATTTTTTGTTAAATCTGACGATGAAAGGACCTTTCGTAGAAACTTTATCCACATTCATCCGACAACAGAAACAATTCCATACCACAAAGAAGATGTTTCTATTCCATCACCATCTAAAGCAACATCATCAGCTGAAGCAACTGTAAACGGCGAAACTATTCTATATACAAAAACAATCAACATCAGCTACATCAAAACCATCATCTAATGTAATTACCACCAGATATGGAAGAGTTGTTAAACCAGTCGATCGTTATATACCCACTTAAGCTATACTAAGTATATATATATTTATATTAAAGTTATAAGTTTAATTTCCTCTGTATTAAATAAAATCTTGAACTAATTTTATATTTATTAAAATTCTTTTTAAGATCAACAAAAATTTCTGCAATAACAAACTATTGAAATATTAATTGAATCACTGTAAATTATACATGATTTGCATTATATAATATCAGTTATCTTTATTAAAGCAACGCAACACTCTCACTATATATTACTTTTACAGTTGCTATGTAATGTTATTCTTTGTTCATGTCTCTTTAACTTTTATGAAACTATTTTGTTATCAGATCTTTTACATATCTTGTTCAATAAAGAACAATATTTTAACTTTGGTGCATTTTACTTTGCAACAGGTTATGGGCCCAGGTTGCTTGTGTATATACCTAATAATTTTTTTTGTAAATCAATGTAATTTTTCGTCAGTCGAATATAACCAAAGTTAAATTGTCAAACTCGTATGTCGAAGTTGTTTGTCGGAAAGTCAGTCGTATTAAAAGATTTCTTGAATTGTTTGTCGATTAAAAATCAGATTTCGCCGTAAATAGAAAAATGAGTTCTCTTTATCAAATTGAGAAACTGAATCCAGAGAATTATTCTACATGGAACATTCAGATGAAAAGTGTCCTCATACATGCAGATTTGTGGGTAGGGTAGGTATACACTGATGGGACACTTGTTTTACCTATATAAATGCACTGCCAATGGACAACCGGGACTGAACAACCCGAGGACGACAAAGTCAAACCGACTTTTATATTAAGTTTTCACATACCTATTATAAATCTTATTTGTATTCAAAATTTTAGCCCCTTATGTGCCAACAAAATTTTATTATTTATCAATGTATCTAATAGTTATAAATTATTTTTAAGCCAATGGTAAATAGAAATGTTCAATAAAGCAAAATTGAATTGAACTTGTTTTACCTGCAGAGACGAAGCCAGAGCAAGCTGTAGCATGAAGAACCGCAGATGGAAAAGCCCTCGCAACGATTTTATTAAGTGTGAAATCATCAGAACTCATCAACTTGAAGCATTGTACGACGTCCAAGGAAGCATGGGACAAGATTTCATTAGTTTATAAACCCAGCGGTCCAGCAAGTATGGTGAGTCTTTCAAAAAAAAAATGGCGGATTGACAGCTCATCCAAGCTAAAGGTCATGTTTTGATAGTGCTCTAAAAAAGATATTAATTTTCCGTAACAAAAACAAAAGAAATGAAGTGAAACCAAAAGACACTCTGCAAGAAAATCAACTCCATCCAATAAATATTAAAAATAAAAAATCCAAGTGAGTTAAAGTTTGATTTAATTGTTTTTAAGATTGGTAATTTGCTTAACAAAGGCGCTTAAAATTATAGTTGTACTATATCTCATAACTTATATACACAAGTAAAAAAAAACCCGATACAATACAGTGGCGAATTCGCGGTAATAACACATGAACAAAAACGAAACGTCGGCACATGACTGCAACAGAGCTTATGTCTCTCATAACAAGCTGTATGTCTAGCCTTTGGATGAGAAGCTCAAAGAAGTTGTTACTAAAATGGATCTCGATATAATAAACACTCAAATCGCGGCTCTTAAACACAACAACGAAATGCTTGAAGAAAAATATCAAGCCTTGGAAAAACAAATCGAATAGTTGGCAAAGGTTTTAAACGAAAAAAATCTAATTGTTCATCTCCCGACGGAACCAGGATTGAACCCTCTGCAAAGAGCGAAGGAGCTATGTTTAGATCTATTGGATTCAGATAATCCATCTCTTATCTCCACGGCGAGCTTACTTCCATCAAATAACGAAAATGTTGCCAATATTGTAGTCGAAATGGAGCGGAAAGAATCAATATCAAAAATTCTACAATCAGCGGGTTAATTTCGCGGCATGGGCATATCTATGCATAGGGATTATCCGGCAGCGGAGAGGGAAAGGAGAAGAAATATTGTTAAACTCCGAACGAAAATTTACAAAAAAAATCCGTCGACAAAATCTAAAGTCTCGGGAGAAAAATTAATTATTAACGATTTCACTTATTTTTATGAAAACAAATTGCTCAAGTGTTCTTCGCCGGAGGGAATGATATTTCTCAGCCATGAAAGCATGAAGCGCAGCATTGCGCCAAGATCATCGAAATCTATTACAATCGCTGTAGCTAGAGATGAGCAAAGTCTTAATTATGTTTAGTAATACCGCCGTCAGCCAACTAGTAAATATAAGCCAAATTTATTATTTAAAAATTATTTCATATAAAGCCTAGTTTTCAGTTCCCGTGCTCAAAAAAAAATCTATGCAAATATTCTCGCATGTCAAAAATAATTGAGGTGAAATGTAAAATTATTGTTTGCATGATTGGTTTACAGTTTCATGCAAAAAAAAAAACTATGCTGTCATGGAATGTCATGCAAAACAATGGACCGGCAATTGATTTGCATGCGAAAAAAAGTGTGGTGAATAAAATATTTTTTTTTTTTTGATGGGTGGTTTATACTTCAAAAAAAAAAATATATTCACCTCAAGGCATTATTTGCATGCAAATGGTTTTCACATCCAAAAATAATTATTTTCCATTTTTAGGTCTATAGTTTGTCAATTAAGGGTAAATTAATGACTCAATGGGTGGTTTAGGCCAAGGCAAACGTTTTTCGCCTTGAATATTATTCAACTTGGTGCGCAGAATAGGTGGAAAATCGTTTTGAAAATTTTGATTTTTTTCGCAACGGAACTGTAAACTATGCTTAATGTATCTGGAATCAAAAATAAGATATTATTTAGTGATTTTTTTGAATTTGTATTAAGTCAAGATATATTTTTTCTTTATGAAACATTTGTAGAAGATAAACATGTTCATTTATATGTCAACAAATTTCCAAATTTCATTTTACACTGGATCCCCGCCACTCGATCTCACTCCAGGGGAAGAGCTAGTGGTGGTGCACTATACGGATTCAAAAAGGAACTTAACAAAGTATGCAAATTCATCGAATTTAATGGAACGACACTTTTAGAATGCTTTTTTAACAAGGAGAAGTTTATTATTTTACCGGTATACATCAACTGCACAAAATGGTCAGAAGAATTTGAGGATTTATACAACACTCTAGCATCTTTAAACTGCAAAAACGGTCATTGGCGATTGCAATACGAGAATCGGTGAAGCACAAGTTTTAAACGAAGAACGTGAACTTCTTTATTCCAATTTCTCAGTCATAAGAAAAACTCAAGACAAAATAACGGACAGAAAGAGTAAGCAATTCCTTGATTTCTGCGCGGAATATGGTTTAATTCTTTTGAATGGGCGTAGTAAAAGTGATAATGAAGGCAATTTCTCATTTTTAAGAGGCACAAGTTGCTCAACTATAGATTATTGTCTTATTAGAGGTGCATGGCTAAATTATATATCCGACCTTAAAATAAAACTATTACCTCATTCCGACCACATGCCTCTCATTACGTACATAAGCACCAATACTAACCTGCGATTAGCTAGCACACTAAATTTGCCAGTAAAATTAAAATGGAAAGATTCAAAGCGCTTGAGTTACCAGAAAAATCTCTGCCTTCAAGTTTCTCAGATGACAGAAGAAGACCCGGCTCCAGAGAATTTCTCGAATGCCTGTGTCTCAGCAATAAAAAGAGCAGCCCAACCTTTCCAAGGAAAAACATTACGTCCATATAAGGAAGCTTGGTTCGATCAAGATTGCTTAAATGCAAGGAAAAAATCTTTCAAACTCTTGAAGCTGACCAGAAGAATGAAAACGGACTTATCAAAGAGAATGTACCACGCTGGGCAAAAGAATTTAACGATCCGTATGTTACCCTTTCCTTATACAATTGTTATGTTCGACCCCATCTTGAGTACGCCTCTCAAGTATGGGCACCCTTCTACGAAATTCATAAAAGTCGTATTGAAGCAATACAACATAGATTCATTCGTTTTGCCTTGAAAGGTCTACCCTGGGCTGATCCGTATAACCTTCCACTCTATGAACACAGAATTCAGCTTCTGCAACTTCAAACTTTATCTCAAAGGCGTGTCAATAATGATTTGGTATTTTTTCATCAACTTATCAATGGTGAAACTGATGCGCCTGACTTGCTAGCCCATGTAGGAATTAATTACCGAGGAGGATCCCACCACCTGCGAAGATTTGAACTTTTTCACGTTCCTTTTCACAGAACAAACTATGGCACACACGAGCCACTCAATCGCATGTGCAAACTTTTTAACTTGAACGCCTCATCTGTTGATTTTAACATGAGTAAAATAGGATTAAAAACATTATTTCGAACCAGTGCTCCACTCTCGTTAATGTATTAATTGTTTTAACTTTGTATGTTTAGTTTAAATGTTTTTTTATATTATATCTAATTTTGTATTTGTTCTAATTTTGTAGTTATGCATGTGCTTGTGTTAGTTTGCTTAATTTTACTAACCACTAACACATGCACTCATGATGAGCCTCTGATTGTAGAATGTAGCTTGCTCTAAGCTCACTACAACAAAGAATCTGAAGTGTAAAAAAAAAAAAAAAAGAAAGCAACAAAGCATTCAAGGAACTTTGCAGACTGAAACGACAGTGTTTTATTCAAGGAATAATTACCGAACTCGGACAAGCAAGAGATTCAAAAACGTACTGGAAGCTAATTAGAGTGCTTAATGACTCAAAACACATAATAGGAAACAATGTGAACACGGACGTCTTAGCAACCCATTTCCATTCTCTACTAAATGCCGAGGTCGCTATTACCTCGCACTACTATGCGCTCCCATTCACTCAAGTAGAAGCTTTGGATAGAGATATTTCAATGGAAGAAGTACTACGAGCTGTTGATAAGTGCAAGCTTGCAAATTCTACAAAAAATGCGCCAACAAGTTTTGTACAGTTCTTGACTGAAGGTTTCAAAAACATCTACAACTCAGGAAAGGTTCCAGATAGTTTCCAAAAAAACGTAATATTTCCTATTTTTAAAAAAAGTGACCCGAACGATCCAGGGAACTACAGAGGAATCTCATTCCTAAATTCACTTTTGAAGCTGTTCACTAGCATACTTCTGGATCGTCTTACTAGTTGGGTAGCAAATACCAGGCAGGATTCAGGGCAAGCTTCTCAACGATGGACAATATATTTGTACTAACAAATATCGGTAGAATATATCTTGCTAACGGTAAAAAGCTCTACGCCTTTTTTGTTGATTTCAGAGCTGCTTTTGACTCGGTGAATAGGAGAGCACTTTTGCTCAAACTCAGCAACTTAGGTATACTTACTTACTTACTTACTTACTTATCCGGCTCCCGATCCATGAAGGGTCTCTGCCTGAGATATTGCGGTCTTCCATCGGTTGCGGTCCCTCGCCCGTCCCCCCAGTCGTCGAGACCAAGCGCTCTTGCGTCTGTGACTGCCTGGTCCCTATAGCGGAGGTTCGGTCTTCCTGGTCGTCTCGAACCTGGGGCTGGGATTCGAAGATTCTCTTGGCTGGAGCGTTGTTGTCCATTCGCTCGATGTGACCGAGCCAGTGTAGTCGACGTGTTTTGGCTCTTTGGACTACATCCACATCTTGGTACAGCTCGTACAGTTCACGATTGAATCTTCTCCTCCAATCGCCCTCTTCGCATATAGGACCAAATATCCGCCGAAGAATTTTTCTCTCGAAAGTGCCCAGTATCAATTCCCCTTTTTACTTGCGATATAGGTACTATAGGGCAAGTTTTGGATTCGTGCAAAAAAAAATGACATTACGATGATAGACAACACGAAAAAAGTGGGTGGCACAATTCTGTCTGTCTGTCCGTACCTCAACCTACAGCCTAAGCCACTGAAGCGATTTTCTTCAAATTTTGAACTTAAGGTTTTTTTGTAACTCTCCAGAGTGGAAATTGAATTTTTTTTTTTAGCTCAAAAAATAACGGTTCTTGCCATACAACCGTTAAGGAAAAGCTTATTTATCTCAAAAACGGCTCCAACGATTTTGATAAAAAAAAATCAGTGTATTATTGTAGATATGATATACCTTTTAATAAGAAAAAAAATCACCAAAAACATTTATTAACGGTACCTGTCTTATAACGGTTTTTTTGATTTTTGGTTTTCTCATTAATCGCTCATCCGATTTCAATAAAATTTCTTGAACAAAAGCTTTGTTATAATATTAATAATACTGCATACCAAAATTTTTGAAAAAATAAATTTTGGATTTTTAAAAAAATTACTTGAATATTTTTTAAAGTTCTTAAGTTCGACACAACTTGAACATAAGAGCAAGTACGTGCGCTCCAGTCGTGCATTTTATTTACTTATCGTCCAGCACTCGGCGCCGTAGAGTAGAACTGGTAAAATTAGCGTTTTGTATAGCGTGCACTTTGTCTTTCGGGAAAGGAGTTTTGAACCCATTTGTTTGGCCAAACCGAAGTAGCAGCGGTTCGCTAGGGTAATTCTTCGTCGGATTTCCACTAAGGTGTCGTTCGTAGAATTGATGTTTGTTCCGAGGTAGGTGAACTCCTTGACTACCTCGAAATTGCTGTTACCAACAGTGACGTTTTGTCCTGGGCGATGCACAGATGAGGCTTTGTTTGTTGATAGCATATACTTTGTTTTGTCCTCATTCACTTCAAGACCAACGCGTTTCGCCTGTTCATCAATAGCTGTGAATGCTTCAAGTACAGCTCTCTTAGAGCGGCTGATGATGTCGATGTCGTCCGCATAGCCAAGCAGTTGAGAAGACTTGTTGAAGATAGTGCCTTCCATGCTAACACCACTCTTGCGCACTATCTGCTCCAGGACTAAGTTGAAGAAATCACATGATAGCGCATCTCCTTGTCTGAACCCTGTACACGTCTGGAATAACTCGGATGAGCTGTTACCCATTTGCACGTTGCACCGCGTATTTTGTAACGTCATGCGGCATAGCTGGATCAGTTTTTTCGGGATCCCGAGTTCCGACATCGCCAATAGAAGCTCTTGGCGACTTATGCTATCATATGCGGCTTTAAAGTCGATGAATAGATGGTGGGTCTCGACTTGCAATTCGTTGGTCTTTTCCAGGATTTGCCTCAATGTGAAGATTTGGTCTATCGTTGATCTGCCTGGCCTGAAGCCACACTGGTACGTGCCGATCATAGTGTTACAGAAAGGTTTTAGACGCTCACATAGTACGTTGGATAGGATCTTGTAGGCAACATTAAGCAGGGATATGCCTCTGTAGTTCTTGCAGGACATAGGATCGCCTTTTTTGTAGATTGGGCATATGGAGCTATTTGACCAGTCGTCGGGCATACTTTCCTCCTCCCACACTTGGCTGATGAGCTGGTGCAGGCACCCTACCAGGACATCTCCTCCATACTTAAAGAGTTTCGCAGGTAGGCCATCCGAGCCGGCGGATTTGTTGTTCTTAAGCTTGTGGATGGCTTTCTTAACCTCTTCAGTACTGGGCGCTGGGACTGGATCTTCATTGACTGGTCTCAAGCTTCTTTGTTCCTCTGTTGCCTCCTCTACATAATGCCCATTAAGCAGCTGCTGGAAATGCTGCTTAAACACGTCTACAATTCCCTGTGCTTCGGTGACTAGGTTCCCTTCGCTATTTCGAAGAGCTTGCGTGCCAGCCCTATAACCAGATACCAGTTGCTTGGCTTCTTCAAGATACTTGAGCTGAGAGGATACGGATGCTCTTTTCTTTCTACGCAGGGTTTTTTTCTCTTTCCTTCTCTTTTCACGGTACTCCTCTCTTGCTGCTCTTTTTTTCCGTTTCAGCATTTGCATTCGTGCATTTTCCGTCTCCTGCTTCAATACCGCGTATTCATCGTCATATCACGGGTTCTTTTTTCTGGGTGGTTGATAGCCTATGGTGGTCTCGGCTGTCTCCTTAATGATTTCGCGATATTGGTTCCACTGGTTGTTGACGCTTGTGGCTGGGTGTACGGCAGAGAGTTTCCCGGTCAATTGCTCACTGTAGTCTCTGGCTTTCTCAGTTGTGCTAAGGCATGCAATGTTGAATTTCTTCTTTTGGGCGGTCTTCGTTTTCTTTTCGTTGGACAGTCGGGATCTGAACTTTGTCACAACAAGAAAGTGGTCAGAGTCCACGTTTGCGCCTCGGAAAGTTCGCACGTCCTAGATGTTCGATGGTCGATTTTGTTGGCGGTTCGACCATCTGGAGATCGCCAGGTTGCTGTGTGTATCCTTCGCCTGGGGAACCTAGTGCTACTTATCACCGTAATACGAGCTGCAGCAAAGTCGATTAGTCGGAAGCCATTATCTGTTGTCGTTTCGTGGAGTCTGTGCTTTCCAACTAATCCGCCAAAGATGTTTTCCTTTCCGACTTTAGCATTGAAGTCTCCGAGCACGACTTTGACATCGTACTCCGGACAGGCATCGTAGGCTCCGTCCAGGAGGTCGTAAAACTCCTCCTTGTTAGACTCCTCAGCTTCATCGGTAGGGGCGTGTGCACATATTAGGCTGATGTTTTGGAAGGTAGCTTTGATGCGGATCACAGCCAGGCGATCGCTAATCGGCTTAAAATCGATGACTTTCGATCTGAGTCGATTTCCCACGACGAATCCGCATCCTTACATGTGCAATCTTTGATGGCAGCTGTAATAAATGTCGCAATCTTTTGTTTTCGTTATACCTGATCCTATCCATCGTATCTCCTGGATCGTGGTAATATCTGCCTTGTACCGCGAGAGGACAGATTCAAGTTTTTGAATAGCACCTGGTGTATAGAGTGTCCTTACATTCCAGGTGCATACTCGTAGTCCATTTTCGTTCCGGGTCTGGTTGCCATTTTAGGGAGGTCGTTATCCAAGGCTTATCGCGTCTCTCTCATAACAATTGACTTTTTTACTGTGGTCGGGTCGTTAGCCCAACGCACTAACCTCCAATCTGTAGGGCCATGGGTTTAATGTTGCAATTCTTTCCTTGGTCAACATTCGCACTTACAAGTTTAGCAAGTCAAGGCATAAAGCCAAGACCAGTATCTGGCGGCTACCAACGTGGAGGTATTGTAAGCACTTGATGTATAGGAAAAGATACAGCTCGAGGCCCCCAGTTCCTACAACATCCAACCAGCAACTTAGGTATATCTTCGAAAATGCTTCGTTTATTAGAGAGTCTGTACGAAAATAACCAAACTACGGTATGGGATGGAATGGCAATGTCAAATTGGTTCAGTACATCTACAGGAGTTAAACAGGGCTGCCAGCTCAGTCCGCTTCTGTTCAGCCTTTTTCTAGACGATCATCTGCTTTGCCTTCCGGGAGGAATAGTATTTAACAACGTTCCTATAAGAGGCCTGATGTTTGCTAGCGGAAACACCAAACATGCTTCAGCTAATGATTAATAGGCTCGAAGATTATTGCAATCAATGGAATCTGCATATCAACCCAGCGAAATCAAAGATTATGGTTTTCCGAAATAATTCAGGCCGTTATACAAGGGATGCAAAATGGTTTAAAGGAACGGATCCTCTAGAGGTAGTCAAACAATACCGATATCTTGGCATGTCCCTCACCCCGAGACTTACATTCAGCTTCCACGTTCAAGAAAAATTGAAAGACTCCAAAAAAGCTGTAAGCTGCACTTGGAAAAATGTATTGAGTAAAAAGGAGGTAGCAAGTAATACTAAATATAAACTATTTGAGTCGACTGCTCAAGCTATTATGTGCTATGGAAGTCAGGTTTGGGGCTTTAAAGAACACGAGGAAGTGGAAAAATTGCAACGTCACTTTATAAAGCACCTCTTTAGACTTCCTACTACCACTCCCACTTATATGCTCTATGTCGAAACAGGTCTTCCATTAATCTATCTAGTTACTTTGAGGCTTCACTTTAAGTATATGCTCAAAGTAATTCAGCTACCGGATGATCGTTTACCAAAGGTTGTACTTCTACAACTTCTCAGAGGAAAAGCAGGGTTCTTTGCAAAATGGCAAGAGCTTAGCAAGGAATTAGGTGTAGAGTTATCGCTTAGATGGGAGGACCGATCCACATGGAAACGAGCACTGGATGTCATTTTGGTAAAATTGGATGAGAAAATACATGCAAGATTTCTGGAGGAAGCTGCTAATTCATCAAGCCGACTTGTGTATAAGGTACTAAACCATAGTCAATTAAACCAGATTTACTTTCACGAAGATTATAGCACCCAGCAAATAAGCTTAGTTTTCAAAACAAGGGGAGAATTGTTGCCTCTCAACTTTAGACCTCATAGGAACGATCTACCATCACTCTGCACTGTGTGTAACCTAAGGGAAAAGGAAGATGTATACCACTTGATAGGAAAATGCCTGATTCTCCAGGAAATTAGAAGTTTCATTGGAACAAATCTTTTTGTAACAATAGAAGAAGTAGTGGACTTACTGAACGGAGCGAACTGGAAAACCCTTTGCAAATATGTCGCAGACGCTCTTGCCTATAGAATCCAGTATATTGAAGACTGAAGAAGTCGAATTTTATGTTGCAAATCATTAAAATTGTTAACCATCTAGCATAGAAGCTAACCTTGTTTTATGTTTCAAATCATTAAAATGAATCTATAACACGACAATTAAGCCCGAAACTATGTGGGACTATACCAGAACGTACAATACTCGTAAGTGCGAAAATTTTAAACGGATGACTACGATTCACCAAACTGAATAATATATTAATGATGGAGTCGTGGGGATAAATTTATAGTTATACGAAAACGGGGTCGGAGTTAGGCACAATTAGGATCTAGGAAAATTAAAATGCCGGTGATGGTTGGTATTGGTTAAACAAACGCATTGATTATGTAGGTAAATAGGTTAATATGGCGGACGAGGCCGCAAGGGGGAACATTTATATGAACACGGGGTCGGAGTTAGACATAAAGAGGAATATCAGAAAATTTAAAGTGCCGGATGATGATTGTTATTGGTAAGGCAAGAGCATTGTTTAGGATGGAAAATAGGTAAATATCATTGACAGGGCCGCAAGGGGGTACATTTATACGAACACGGGGTCGAAGTTATATATTGTTTTGGATGTACATAAATAGGTAAATATGGTTGACAGGGAGGCAAAGGAAAATGAATATCTCAGGGTACGGAAATGCTCCTGGGGATCAATATATTGCAACTTCGTTGTTTCTTGAGCGATTTCGATGAAATTAACACAGGTGATAGCGAATACAGATGTTTAAAAGAAAAAACATTTTCAAAACAGGGTGTTTCAAAAATGTGTCAATATATTCAAACTTCGTTGTTCCTTGGTTGATTTGACTGAAACTGACATAGGTAATAGCTGATACATAACTAAAAAGGAAAAAAATATCTTCAACAGGGTGTTTAAAAAAAGTCAACTTCGTTGTTCCTTGAGCGATTTCAATGAAATTTAAACAGGTCAAAGCTGATACAGATTTTAAAAAGGAAAAAAATATTTTCAAAACAGGGTGTTTCAAAAAGATGTCAATATATTGAAACTTCATTGTTCCTTGGTCGATTTGACTGAAACTGACATAGGTGATAGCTGATACGTAATTAAAAAGGAAAAAAATATTTTCAACAGGGTGTTTAAAAAAAAAAGTCAACTTCGTTGTTCCTTGAGCGATTTCAATGAAATTTAAACAGGTGATAGCTGATACAGATTTTAAAAAGAAAAATATTTTCAAAATAGGGTGTTGCAAAAAAATATCATCCTGGATGGTGATTGCTATTGTTAATAAATAAGTTAGGTTATATACAAAATGGGATATTCGCAAAAAAAAGCATGACAACAATATTCGTCAGTAATTGGTGTAGTCAACTAGTTTTAGAAATTGGCCATGGTCAGCTATAGAATTTTGTTTACCAATGGCATGTTCTAGAGGCTTATAGAGTTTTAAAAATTGTATGTTAAGAACATGAAAAATATGGGAGAGACAATTTTTAAATCATGAAATTTCAAGTGAAAAACAAGATTACCATATGGATTCCTGATCAAATATGTATGTATGGAAACAAAATTTGAATATCGTCGGACTATTTTGTTTTCTTTATTTTTATATAATCAAATTCTTAAAACATTTTGGTATGCCATCTTCAGTAGTTTTGAATGAATTTATCAAAATGAAGTTAAAAAAATGTCAAGCCGTTTTAGAGATATGGAATTAAAAAAAAAAAATCGAAACTTTTTTATAAATTCAAGTTTTTTTTTCTGAAAATAATATGTTTCAACTTATTTGTGTATAGTAAAATGCTTGACTAGGTCACACGTACTTGCTTTTATGCTTTGTATTTAAAATATGTATGTATAAAAACATGGATGGTGAGAGAAAAATGTTTATAGTTATGAAATTTTTGTAGGATTCATTTCGAGAAAAATGAGATTTTCTTCCTTGGTTTTTTAACATTTGTATGGATAGTATATAGGTACATACCTATCGTTACTTTTTCTTAAAAGTGAAATACTTTTTTAAATATCTTAAAAAGTGTTAAAAAATCGATAAGGACCAAGTAATAAGAATCTACTCGGTCGTTTTCGAATTTTGAATTTATTTTTTAGATTCAAAAAATAATTTTCTGAAAATTTTGGTATCTACACAATACTCTAAATCAAATTTTAATGGGATATAAACACCCTGTTTTGAAAATATTTTTTTCTTTTTAAAATCTGTATCAGTTATCACCTGTTTAAATATTATTGAAATCGCTGAAGTCAACGAAGTTGACTTTTTTTTTGAAACACCCTGTTGAAAATATTGTTTTCCTTTTGAATTATGTATCAGCTATCACCTATCAGTTTCAGTCAAATCAACCAAGGAACAATGAAGTTTCAATATATTGACACCTTTTTGAAACACCCTGTTTTTAAAATATTTTTTCTTTTAAATATCTGTATTCGCTATCACCTGTGTTAATTTCATCGAAATCGCTCAAGAAACAACGAAGTTGCAATATATTGATCCCCAGGAGCATTTCCGTACCCTGAGATATTCATTTTCCTTTGCCTCCCTGTCAACCATATTTACCTATTTATGTACATCCAAAACAATATATAACTTCGACCCCGTGTTCGTACAAATGTACCCCCTTGCGGCCCTGTCAATGATATTTACCTATTTTCCATCCTAAACAATGCTCTTGCCTTACCAATAACAATCATTAGGGCTGTAAAAGTAACGACAATATGAGTACCCGCATGTTTACGTTACTTTTGGTTCGAGTACTCGTTACTTTGGTATCGTTACTCGTTACTCTCGTTACTTTCGTTATATTGGTATGTAGATACCCTGAAAATCGAAAAGGCATTTCGCATTTCGGACTTTTTACTGTAACGATACGAATATGATTATGTATTTGTATGTGGTTTAGACTAGTTCGGACTACATAACAACTAAGGTTCGGAGAATGATAAAATATGACTCCTTCTCTCATGGTTTCAATGTAATCGACACAGGTGATAGCTGAGACATAACTAAAAAGAAAAAATATTTTCAAAATAGGGTGTTTTACAAAAAATTTTAACATTTTTCAACTTCGTTGTTCCTTTAGTGATTTCAATGATTTTGACAGAGGTGATAGCTGAAACAAAATTTCAACAGAAAAAATGTTTTCAAAACAGAGTGTTTCAAAAATATGTATGTCAATAATTTGCAACTTCGATGTTCTTTGAGTGATTTCAATGAAAATGACACAGTACACATTGATAGCTGAGACAGAATTAAGAGGAAAACAATTATGTATTTCAAAACAGTGTTTCAAAAATATGTCAACATTTTCCAACATCGTTGTTCCTTCAGTAATTTTAATGAAATTGATACAGGTGATAACTGAGACAGAATTAAAAAGAACAATATTTTCAAAACAGGGTTTTTCACAAAAAATTTCAACATTTTTCAACTTCGTTGTTCCTTCAATGATTTCAATGAATTTGACACAGGTGATAGCTGAGATAGAATTTCAACAGACAAATATATTTTCAAAACAGGGTGTTTCAAAAATATTTCTACGATGACCGTCACGACGATTACGATGGCCATGACGATGACGGGCAGGACGGCCAGCCGGCATCGATGACTATGTTACGGCGGGCATCATATCGCAGGCAGGTCTTGGCTCCTGGGATAGATTTTAGAGGTTGGTCTGGAACTGGGACAAAGGATATCTACATTTTTTTTTGAAAAATGTATTGAAAAAAACTTAAATTTTTTTTTTCTAAATTTCATAAAAAAAGAACTTTTTTTGTAAATTTATTTTACAAATTTGAAAAAAAAATAGCTTTTGCACCAAATGTATTTTTAAGATAAATTTGCGTTTTAAAAGTCACTAACCCTGCTCCATTGACAATATTTGAGGCAGTAAATTGCCTCACTCATTGCTATTGTCTTTAATAATGCAAATGGAGACGCTTGTCAATGGCAATATTGCCTAGAAGATGAGAGTCAATTATTGATTTCCATCGTCATGACAATAAATTGAGGAAAAATGGGGTTCTCCGTGTTTGTGAATGGCTTCTTTATTGATTTTTTCAATTAAACCGCAGAATATGTGAACGCACATGACAAAATATAGTTAATTAAATTTAAATTTTATTATAAACAGGGGATTCGAACAGCATTTGACTGCATTTGCAGTCAAATATTTCTTTACCCACATTTTTTAATTGAAATTGCCTGGTAATGAAAATGCCCACCCAAGCAATAAATTGCCATTCCTATTTCAATTGCAACTGCCTCAAAAATTGCCAATGGAGCCACAGCGTAAGACGCTTAGTTAAGCCAAAAATTAAGGATAAAGATGTCAACTTTGATGTCTCTAGGACGTTTAGTTTAGTCGCAAATCGTGTTTAAAGATTTCTCAAAAAAAAAAAAGAATTCATTCCTATTTACAACAAAAAATTTTAAAAAAGTTGAGAAAGTTTAGTAGCAAAACTGAATATATTTGTATGAAAGTTTAGGAAAAAACTGTTTTTACCAACTTATTTTTTGATTTTTTAGAACTTCCTAGAACACGAATATGCATTTTATAAGTAACTAAGGCGCTTAGTTCAGCCGCAAATCAAGTTTAAGGATGTCAACTTTGATGCCTCTAGGACGCTTAGTTTAGCCGCAAATCGCGTTTAAAGATAAAAGTCGAATTTTCGTATAATGTGATGCAGAAATTGAGCGCCAATGTCAATTTTTCTTGAGCAATAGTACCTTGGGTGGCAAATAAACACGAATAAACAGTGAGGTATGTATGGGGGGGCATGCTATCCCCTTGCTTGGGCTCACTATAGGATTTGGGGTGGGTGCAAGGCTGGGTGTACGCAAACTTTCTTTTGCATTGAAGTCGCCAGGATGCTTAGTTTAGCCGCAAATCGCGTTTTAAGATAAAAGTTAATTTTTTCGTATGATTCGATGCATCAATTCAGCGCAAGTGTCAAGTTTTCTTGAGAAACACTACCTTGGGTGGAAAATAAACGCGAATAAACAGTGAGGTATGTATGGGGGGGCATGCAGCCCCCCCTGCTTGGGCTCATTATAGGATTTGGGGTGGGTGCGAGGTTGGGTGTATGCAAAGTTTCTTTTGCATTTAAAGTTGCTTGGACGGATAGTTTAGCTGCAAATCAAGTTTAAAGATGCAAACTTTGATGCCTCTTGGACGCTTAGTTTAGCCGCAAATCGCGTTTAAAGATATAAGTCAATTTTTCATATAACGCGATGCATCAATTGAAAGGTGGCACTTCTTAGATTATGAATATGACGCTTATAGCGAGTTTCTTTGCCAAGTTTTCTTGACATTGCGTGGCCTGCTTCGCGGGCTCTCAGGATTTTTACCCTCCTTTTTGGGTCATCTGTCCCGCTCACGCTACTCCCTTGGTTCGCTTCGGGTATTCAAAGTCGTCTGGCGAGCGCCAATGTCAAGTTTTCTTGAGCAACAGTACCTTGCTTGGCCCACTTCGCTGGCTCGCAGGATTTTACCCCTCCTCTTTGGGTCCTCTGTCCCTCTTACGCAACTCCGTTGCTCCGCTCCGGGTATTTAAAGTCGTCTGGCAGGCGCCAATGTCTAGTTTTCTTGAGCAACAGTACCTATCATTCATATTTCGAAAAAATTAAAAAACGAAAAAAAAAGCTGAGAAAAGTTTAGTTTTTTCATTGAAATTTTCTTCAAAAAAAATTTTTTTTTTAATTTTTTTTTTCAAAAAAAAAGTCGAAAAAGTTAATATTTTTCTATAAAAAAAAATTAGAAAAAAGTAGTTTTTTTTCTAAATTTCTCAAAAAAAAGTATAATTTTATAAATTTTTGAAAAAAAATTCCCACCTCTGTCCAGAATCCAGACCACCTCACAAGTCTAGACCACCTCACACCAAATCTCCCGATCCCGACTCCCACCAAACAGAAACCTACCCCCTTTCATATTCATTTCAGTTCAAATTTTTCATATCCATACTCAAAAGCAAAACAACAAGAGGAAAAGGAAACGTTACTCTAGTGTCTTTCTGCCTGTGTCTAGTTAGTTGGTATATGGTATGTCTATGTAGTATGTATAATGTAGTATAATAGGATATAATTTATAATGTAGTATGTTTGATATCGGTATAAGAACAGTTTTGCTTGATACGCCATTTCAAATTCATTCCGTACGTGCGACGAGTCCGAGTGATACGATATCCGATATAGTACTTTTTGTATTGTATTGAAAAAGTAACGAAACATGCGAGTAACGAGATTATTTAGGTAGTAACGTTTCGTTACTCGGTATCGAAGTGAATACCCGTATATTAGTAACGAATACATACGATTCGTTACAGCTCTAACAATCATCATCCGGCACTTTAAATTTGATATTCCTCTTTATGTCTAACTCCGACCCCGTGTTCATATTAAAGTTCCCCCTTGCGGCCTTGTCCGCCATATTAACCTATTTACCTACATAATCAATGCGTTTGTTTAACCAATACCAACCATCACCGGCATTTTAATTTTCCTAGATCCTAATTGTGCCTAACTCCGACCCCGTTTTCGTATAACTATAAATTTATCCCCACGACTCCATCATTAATATTTTATTCATACGCCTTCTTTTTTAATGTATCTACCAATAGTAATCAAACAACTCCACTTCTATATATATGTTGTTTGACACTTTTCCTCCTATGGTTGCCAACCTAAAACCAAGCTACAATATAGTGCCCTCCGTTTGCATAGTTTGGTGAATCGTAGTCATCCGTTTAAAATGTTCGCACTTACGAGTATTGTACGTTCTGGTATAGTCCCGCATAGTTTCGGTTTTTGTATTTGCGTCAGTCTCCCGTTTTTTTTCATTTTTATCAAAAACGGCAAGGGCGCCAAAATCAAGGTTCGGAAAAATCGTATATCAGGGGCTGTTTATATCGGCTGTCAATTTCGTTGAAATCCCTCAAGGAACAACGAAGTTTCTTCTAAATATGAAGTGCTTCATTTGTTCGGAAAAAATTGTAAGAAATTGCAATCGTAAAGTCATTTGTTTTGACTGCAAAGGTGCACTTCATTTTGCTTGTGTTAATATTCTGGAGCAAGATGTTGAATTCATGAAAGCAAATGGTTAAGATTATCGTTGTGACAAATGCAATACACTCCGACGACGATCTATTTATGCGCAAACACCACTGCATTCAGAAAACCAACAACACTCAACTGAAGAAGCAACAAAAAATAGCAACAAAATCACTGGTAGCGTGCAAACACCACTGCATTCGGTTAACCAACAACAATCAATCGAAGAGGCAACACAAAACAGCAACAAAATCAATGTTAGTGGTATGGCAGCATCGACTTCGAATGATAAACCAGAGGAATACACATTCAAATCACAAATAATCATATACAGATGTCTCAGCCCCATAGAAAAAAGTGTCTTAAGAAATTGCCTACCTGACATCGTCTTACCTGACAAAGATACAAAACCCAACAGCTTTACCAAACAAAGATACAAAAGCCAGCAGGAGTAGGTGACAAAGATACAAAATCTAGAAAAAAAAATCATATTCATTAAAACTAGGTAAGGTACACGCATGTCTTTCTCTCTGTTGTCATTTTTGTGCGTGAACTCTATTTCCCCTTGATTTATTTTATTTTTATTTGTTGGGTTTCGTTTCGTGGACTACCTCAATTCTCATGTTGTGTGTGTGTTGTTTTTGTTTTTTTATTGCTGGCTGCTGTTTCTGTGTGCATTGGTTTGGCAGGCGCCTACTGGTGGTTGTTTTGTTTTTGTATTTCATTTTTTAGTAGGAGTTTGCGGGTTGTGATTTCGTAAAGATGTTTTTGTTTTGAATTGGAACTTTCTTTGGTAAAGAAAATGTGATTTGATGAATGATTTTCTTGTAGGGAGATTTTGATTCGCTTATAACTTTGGATCTACTGAACGGATCTTGATGGTTAATCCTTTTAAATAAAGGAAAAATAACAAACAATATTAAGGAATGTATATTATATGGATTCTTATACATACATATAAACAGTTATTATGTATACAATAAGAAAATGAACTAAGGGTGAGGTGGACACAAGGTAAGTTGTATTTTTTTGTGAGTAGGTAGGAAGGAATAGGTAGATGTAGATAGGTATATTGTAGGTATTTATCTACCTTATTTAAAATATAAAAGCTTATGAAAAATGTCAATAATTTGATAAGCTAGTTATTTAGGTAGATACTAAAATAATAGGTGGTATCGACAAGCAAATTAATGCAACTTGACAGTTAGCGGATTTCCTTTTATTAAAATTAAGATATTTAAGTAATAATATAATTAAATAATTCAAAAAAGGTTAAAAAAAACAAATTTATCTATGGTTTTAATACAATAAGTAGATGAGATCGTATTCCATTCGCTACGAAAAAAATCATTTTACTCGTAGATTGAAATCTAAATTTATAAAAAAAAAAACTATTTTTTGAGTTTTTAATTTTTTGGAAAATATAGTCCTACATACATTACCTATGTACCTACCGTTTAAAAAAAAAAAACCTATATTTTGTTCGTAAGAATTAATCAAAATATACACCCCGATTACAGAATCCGACGAATGAGCTGCGGAGGGAATCTGACTCAATTTTGACATTTGGCTCATAGTAAAAATGTTTAAGAAGGTTTTATAATACAAATTCCATATACTACTGAAATAAATCAGCCAAGTAGAAGACTTAGCATTAAGGATTGGAAGCATTAAGGATTGGACTTGTTGAATTATTGATTCAAAATAGCTTTTTATGGCCTTTAGTCCTACAAATTGGCGTTTCGTTCGGCTTACTCGTATAAAATGTCCAAATTGAGTCTGATTCCCTCCGCAATTCATTCGTCGGATTTTGTAATCGGGGTGATAAATTCATATCGATTTTAACGTTTATTTACAGTGAAATAAATTAAACGCATGATAACCCTCTAAACCACCCCTAAATATACATAATTACTATAAAGTTTTCTACTCGGTTTTCACAGTTGAAGCAGCAGTTCACATTTTGGGAAAATATTTTGTATCTAAACCAATAAAAAAAATGTGTAAGCAATGGATTTTTGTGTACCTTTAGGCTAAGAGGAAGAGCAGAAACTATGAGCAGTGTTTTTTTTCTTTAATAAACGAACAAAAACTCTTTATTTAGAAATTTCATTATGATCGAAAGATCACAGCTCACAAAATGCTCTGATTGGGCAAATTTTTGTTAAAATTAAATTTTAAAATAAAATCGTTAGAAATGTGTTAAGATAATTATTCCAAAGATTTTTGGTTTCTCCAGCTTGTGGCCTTATCTTTTAGACCGAGAGCCCACTGCAGATTTTGGGTGTTAGTGATAGCAAACAAAGAAGTATAGGCGTCGAAAGTTTCATTAAGGGCTATTCAAAAAATCAAAGTCTTACAGTCCGCAACTGGGGCCTTTGCGATTAACAGTGCATTGGAAAAAAATATGAATGCAACTTCGAAGGTAATCGTGTTAGCCGAAATTGGTTTTCACCTCTCCCTAGATAAGCTTCTCTGGTCACATAATATATCACGGAATCTGAAACCATTTGAGTATATAGTACGCTCTACCGGACCTTTTAAAATAATCAAAATTCTAAGTGAAAAAAGGTTTTTTTTAAACAGTCTGGCAGGGCGAACTTAACACTCAAATGATCTCAGATTCCGTTATATGGGAACCGCGGACTTTGATTTCTTGAATAACCCTTAATGAAGCTTTCGATGCCTATACTTCTTTTTTTGTTACCACTCACACCCAAAATCTGCTGTGGGCTCTTAGTCTATTTATATTGTTCAACTTTTAAGTAAAAAAAAACATTAATTTTTTTTAAATAAATTGTGAGACCATTTTCTGAATCTTAAAATTTTGTACGTAGCACTAAACAAAAATTTAATAAAAACATGTGAGCTCCATTTTTGGCTTATAATGGGTTATAACTCCTTAAATACACATAACATTAACAAATGTGGCATTTCTTACAAATTCATTAAACTTATTCTTCTTGTCAGGACTGCATTTGTATGTTGTCGATAAAATTAAAAATACGGATTTTAATTGTGAAAAACAAGTTCACTCCTTAATTGAAGATAGCGGCAACCCTGAAAGGAGTTGATGGTCGAAAGTTTGGATTTGAGCTAGTCCTTCAACGAACTCAAAAATAAAAAATGTCTTTCCCGTTTCCATATTGAAAAAACCCCACTCACACTTTTGAAACTATTAGATAATGAATTAGAACCTCTACATTACAACTTTGCCAACATAGTACCTTTTGCTATAATTATGTAAAGCTTTTCCTTACTTTGGAATAGTTGTTATATTGCTTATATTGAATTTTTATGTTAACAGTTTAGTTGCTTAATAAAATCTTGTTGAACTGGATGTGTTCCGAGTTATTTATTGCTTTTTTCCAACAAAAACACTTATGATTATAATGATGTGCGGATACCTTTCAGGCAATTCATTTGGTTACAAAAAGAAAATGTTAAGAACAAAACTGTAGGATATAGTGATTACTAGAACTTTTGAAAGAAATTTTCTGTTAATACTGAAAGAAAAAAAATTGACTTAAAAAGTGTGAACTCCATTTTTATTGCTTATAATTGGTTATAACTCGTTAAATGCCCAATATTTGAAAAAATACCATATACTGAAATTTGTAGAAAGGCATTTGTTAGGAATGCATTTTTATTTTTTGATAAGTTTAGAATTACGGATATTATTCGTTAAAAACGAATTCACTCTTTAAATCAATATAGCGGCAACCCTTCAAGGCGTTGATGGTCGAAAATCTTGACTTAAGCTTTATGTATGGTACTTTAACGAAGTCAAGAAAAAAATTCCTTCCCAATCTCTTGTTACAATAAAGTCTTAATTGACTGGACTATATTGTTTACCTACATAATTTTTTAATAAACATAATACATATATGTAAATGTTCACTTCAGAAAATCTAGTTTTGGTATTATATTTCTGTATAGGTACCTTTCCTCCCTACATTCGAAGCATGGTAAATTAACTTGCCAAGCAAATGAATTTGAAGTTAATTTGAAAGTTATTTTAAATGGGAATTCTAGAAACTAATTTTGTACCTATATGTTTTAAGAACCCCTCACCAGTGTTCTGAGTCTATCCGCAAGAAATTTTCTTTTGTTATAATTTGTTTGGGGCTAAACCATAGATTTACTTGACAAAAATAATAAGATTTTATTGATTTTTTATCCTGAATTTGTTTAAATCATACAGATACGAATTTTTTTGTCGTACCTACATATCTTAAGTGAATCATCCTATATTAAACAATACAAAAAAAAAAGAGGTGTAAAATTTAACGCTAACAAAACCAGTGGTACATATACAATTAATCATAAAAACACCTAAAAAATGTCCTTAAAAGCTACCCAAATGACGTAGGTATGTAGTTCTTTTTTATGTTTTGATTATACATAGGTACATGTATAGGTACCTACATATGAACATATACCTTTCTATTCTATTTATCTATTTGTTTCCTTTTGCTAATCAACAAATTCAGCTTCAAAATGTTTAAAGTTAAAGTTATTAAAATCGCAAGTTTTTAAATTTTAGCACAAATAAACATATGATTATTTGTGCTATGTGCTTTAAGAATAAAGATGCTGCGAAAAACTTACATGCATACACATACATACATACCTACAGATATTATCAAAAATTTTCAGCTCGAAAAAAATACGAAAACAACAAAAATTATTTTTCCACCATCAGAAATATCTCCGCCACAAAAAAAAAATCTTTCTCTACCTACCCTCAAGGCCACAAATTATATCCTATACATGCATACAATTACAATGAACAAATGAGTTCATACTTTTTGTTTATCGTTGCAAGCGTCAGACAAAAAAAAACGTAGATACCTACTCAACAACCGGCAAAGCAAAGTAAAAAAAAAATAACACTGCCTTGATCGTTGCTTAAAGGGCAAAGCGAGCATTGCAGAAACAAAAATGAAATCGACAGAGAAGAAGAGATAGACATAGATATTTTCCAACAGAGTCAAAGATACAAAATTCTGGGGAAGGTGCTTTCATTTTTGTAGTAAAACTCGCTTTTAAAAAGCTTTGAAAAATATAGCTTTTTCAATTTCATAGGTCATTTTGCTCCATAGGCGTGAGACATCTGGATATGATTATTTGTGTTCAAATGGTCTATCGTAAAATTGCAAGTATAGAAGAAATTAACAAAGAATGCTTGCATCATATCATTGTATATGAATCTAATAGTAGCCGCGTTTTATTATCGCTCAAAACGATGTGGGTTAGTGCAAAAGCAGTGCTGTATATCAGTCTCATTTTTTCTTATGTTTATTTGTTTTTCATGTAAGCACTTGTCTCTTTTCCTCTCTATTCCTAATACTGCTGACAAATCGCTGACATCCATTCACAATGGTAAATAGCCCTCTGCCGGCCAGAGTGAAAACCTCTATCTGGGTTATTGAAAATAACCTCGATAGAAACCTAGATCCCATGTTGTTTTTGTAATACATGGTAAAAGATAACCTCGACCCAGACCCAGAGACAATAAAACGCAGCTATTATTATCACAAATAATAATGACCTATGAAATTGAAAAAGCTATATTTTTCAAAGCTTTTAAAAAGCTAGTTTTACTACAAAAATGAAAGCACCTTCCCCAGAATTTTGTATCTCTGACTCTGTTGGAAAATATCTATGTCTATCTCTTCTTCTCTGTCGGTTTCGTTTTTGTTTCTGAATGCTCGCTTTGCCCTTTAAGCAACGATCAAGGCAGTGTTATTTTTTTTTTACTTTGCTTTGCCGGTTGTTGAGTAGGTATCTACGTTTTTTTGTCTGAGGCATGCAACGATGAACAAAAAGTATGAACTCATTTCTCCATTGTAATGGTATGCATGAATAGGATATCATTTGTGGCCTTGAGGATAGGTAAAGAAAGATTTTTTTTGTGGCGGTGATATTTCTGATGATGGCAAAAATATGTGATGTTTTTTTTTTGATAATGTCTGTAGATATGTATGTATGCATGTAATTTTTTGCAGCATCCTTATTCTAAAAGCAATATATGGTGCTAAAAGTTAATTTCTTGCGATTATAATAACATTAAACATTTTGAAGTTGAATTTGTTTATCAGAAAAAGGAAACAAATAGATGAATAGAATAGATATGTGTATATGCACATATGGAGGTACCTATAGTGGAAACATAAAAAAGAACTACATACCTACGTTAGGTGGGTAGCTTTTAAGGACGTTTTTAAGGTGTTTTTATGATTAATTTTATACCGCTGGCGCTGGTGCTGTTAGCTTTAAAATTTACACCTCTTTTTTTTGTATTGTTTAATATAGGATGATTCACTTAAGATATGTAGGTACGACAAAAAAAAGAATTTTTAGTTAGAAGAAAATCTATTAGGAGGGTGGTTCTTTTCAACGGTTGAGGCGGAAGGGACAATTCGCTAGAAAAATGTATAGAGGATGGAAACAAAATCAATAATCATTAAGAAACAACGGCGGCAAATTACTTTAGCAGCTACGCTTTTTTAAGTCAGGAATCTTCCCTTTTTTTAGTTATTTTAGATTAAAGTTCATTTAATGACTTTACCTGCATATATATTTTGAAGAAATCATTTTCAAAAAAAAATGTTTAGAAAAGTTTAGCCAAAGAGATTACATTATGTACCTATATGATTGTTACTTTACGTTACGTTAATAAGTACCTTCTTATTTTGTTACAAATTCGTTTCTGTATGATAAAAATTCAGGATAAAAAATCAATATATTCTTATGATTTTAGTCAAGTAAATCTATGGTTTAGCCCCAAACAAATTATAAGAAAAGAAAATTTCGTGCGGATAGTCTCAGAACACTGGTGAGTGGTTCTTAAAACATATCCAAAATTAGTTTCTAGAATTCCCATTTAAAATTACTTTCAAATTACATAACTTCAAATTCATTTGCTTGGCAAGTTAAATTACCATGCTTCGAATGTAGGTAGGAAAGTTACCTATACAGAAATTTAATACCAAAACTAGATTTTCTGAAGTGAAAATTTACATATACAGTAGACGCTCGATATAGTGAAGTAATAAAAACCAGGCCTGTTCACTGCTTCGAGATTGTTCACTTTTTCGATCGGGAGTTTTCTAAGGCTTTCTTAAGGCGAATTTGATCCAAAATGCACATTTCGTTCGATGTGAATGTTTTTAATTTTTATTAAACATTAAACAAGGCCTTAATTCAAGTCTAAATAAAAAACAGAAACAATTCCTCAGAGCTCTCAAGATATGTAAAATGCTTGCGTGAAATTTGTATACAAAATACGTTTTTATATAAAATTTTGGGTGTTCACTATTGTGGATAGTTCACTATTTCGAGACTGACTAAATTGAGCGTTTAATGTATTATTTTTATTAAAAAGTTATGTAAAAAATATACTCCAGTCAACTTAGACTTTTTTGTAACAAAATTTTGGGGAAGGAATTTTTTTCTTGACTTCTATAAAGTACCATACAGAAAGCTTAAGACCAAATTTTCAACCATCAGCGCCTTGGAGGGTTGCCGCTATATTGATTTAAAGAGTGAATTCGTTTTTAACGAATAATATCCGTAATTTTAATTTTATCGAAAAATAAAAATATACTTATTCCTAACAAATGCAAATTTTTCAAATTTTGTGCATTTAACGAGTTATAACACATAACCAATAAGCAATTAAAATGGAGTTCATGCTTTTTTAGTCAATTTTTTTTCTTTCAGAACATAGGATCTTTTGTACAGAGAAAAAGTGAAGCTTTGCGACCATTTTGTTGGAGGCAAAAAATGTAAACAATCGAATTAAATGCCTTAGTGGTTTCTCTAAATAAATGTTCATATCTTGGAATTTAGAAGAGGTAATAAAATGATTTTGGCATCAGATGAAAGGTATTTTTGCTATCTCTTAAACGGTAAAAAAAATTATAAAGCTTCGTTTAATATGTTTTGAGATATATACATTTAACTTCTTGCGAGCAATTTTTTCTTAGTCTTGCTTTTGTACACTGATATCTTTGAAAACTCTGTGATGACGTGTACATTTTTTGGTATCAAAAGAAAGCTTAAATTGTTGGCTTTAATTGCAAATATAATTTATTGTCATTTCTCAAATAAATATGGCAAAAATACCATTTTTTCTTGTTACTATTTTTGCACGCATAGAAACTACCAGAGCTAGGTTTTTTTTTTATTTTTGCAATCTTGCACACTTTAAAATCACGTTTCACAAATAAAAAAACCAATTAAACAAATACAAATACTTTATTTTAGAAAAAATCTTCTCTGCAAAAAGTAAACAACACGCAAAACACAATAGAATTGTTGTTGTAAATGCCTCCAATAAAATGGTGGCCGAGCCTCACTTATGAAGGCGAAGTTGGCTATCTAGGTATATATTAAAATCTATGTTTTTGAGTTCATTGAAGGACTAGCTCAAATTCAAACTTTCGACCATCAACTCCTTTCAGGGTTGCCGCTATCTTCAATTAAGGAGTGAACTTGTTTTTCAAAAATAATATCCGTATTTATCGACAAAATACAAATGCAGTCCTGACAAGAAGAAAATAAGTTTAATGAATTTGTAAAAAATGCCGCATTTGTTCATGTTTTGTGTATTTAAAGAGCTATAACCAATTATAAGCAAAAAATGGAGCTCAATTTTTATTCAATTTTTGTTCAGTGCTACGTACAAAATTTTAAGATTAAAAAATGGTCTCACATTTATTACAAAAATTAATTTTTTTTTTACTTAAAAGTTGAACAATTAAAAGATAAGGCTATAAAATTAAATTTTAACAAAATCAAGCCCAATTAGTGCATTTTGTGTTCTGTGACCTTTCGATCACAATGAAATTTCTTGATGAAGAGTTTTTGTTTGTTTATTTTTTTTAAACACTGCTCATAGTTTCTGCTCTTAGCCTACTTCATTTATGGTTACTTATGTATGTGCTATAACTGAGGAGTGGCTTTTAAAATTGGATATACATACATAAAGAATTTTAGTTTTAAAAAGGTACCTATCCAGCTTATCTTATCTTCATATAATAATTCCAAAGTTCTTCTGAAAGTTTTAAGATTAGATTATGAGAAATGGCTCAAAGTACCTATTAATACTCCCTTTTTAAAAGTGACTCCTCAATTATGAAGTATCAACAAGCTTAAATCACCTTAAATGAAGTAGTTTCCAGGGGACACGATCGTGGACGTGGCAGAAATTCGTCCCCCGCCCGCCCTCCTACCTCCTTTTTTATTTCCTCTATATTAAAACATGTATTGACAATAAAGTAAATATGTTCTTAAGCATTCTTTAAGTTTTGTAGTTTTTTGTTTTTACGTTTAGGCTTTTTAGTTTTACAAACGTTTTTGTCGAGGGTCCATTTGCAATTCTTCCACAAGAGAACTATTATTAAGAAGTTTAATGTGTCAAGCCTGTGGATGTAGCATTCATTTGTATTGTCAAACCAATCTGGGAAATTAATGTTGGTGATTTGTAAACATTGCTTCACTATTTTCTGTTTTATATTGCATGCAAAAGCATGTTCATCGAAATATGTTGAAAATATTTTTACATGCAAGCGACAAATTTGGAAGTATTTTTCAGAAGGCCATAAAAGCACTGGTTTATAAGACTTTGAAGTTTTGGTAAGGAAAAACGGTTCGATGAATCAATTTCAATATTTACTGGAATATTGATGCTTTAAAAGTTTACAAATCTGCATACAAACGCAAGCCATGCAGTCAATATTTACAAAAAAAAAATATGAAAAGACCACAAAAAAGTCATTTTTTATTACCTACTTTTTTTAAACTAACGGTGAAGGGTCAGAAAAAATAATATTACAAAACTTTAAAAAATATTGTAAAACGCTTTGTCAGATTTCCAAAACTGTCTTTGAATTTTTTATAACGTCATTATTTGCTGAGATATTGGTAATCAAAGCTAAAAGTATCATAACAAAAATTCCTTTGCTTGGGAACAAAAAAAATTGAAAAAAGGGAAGTTACTGATTTTTTGAACTATAATCTTTTATAAATATACATATAAAAAAGTTGAATACACATTTTTTTAGAATTATAAAACAAAGCAAAATTAATAGCAAATAAAGCGAAAAATATCATTATTGCTTTAAAAATATATTGAAATTTATTTAAACTTTTAACACTTTTGATTTTTCAATAAAGATGCTTATTTCAAGGAATAATATAGCTTGGTTCACACCTTCACAGATAAATGTATTAAGTTTTCGTTTTCTATAAATTAAATTAGCCAACATTTTTGAAAATTAAAAAACATAGTATTTTCAGTGGTTAAATTTAACACGTAGAATTATTTACTGGCCCTTAATGTTAAGAATTATTTAAAACAAAATACAACTGACAAAACAATCATTAAAGAGGTTTAGAATAGCTTCACACATTATTTTATTTTTTGATTTTGTTAAATGAAAAAAGTCGTTATTATTCTTAAACCTCCTCTAATAATTGAATAACAGTTCCAAGATCCTTCGTTTTTTTACAAAACAAACTATAATGGCCTTTTCGATTGGCAATCCGGAACAGCGATTCGATACGTGTGAACGCTTCTCATTTCGATTCTGAAATCGAATTCAGAACAATTTTCTGTTCTTTTCAGAACAAGAACTGTCATTCTGTCCCCAATCGAAAAGGCTATAAGTTGAAGCATTGGTGGTAACCTATTCTCATTGGCGCTGTTGCTCTGTTGTACTTTTTCTGACCTTGATTACTTTTTTCAATAAATTAATAGTGTGAAAGTTTTTGTAGAATTGTTGTTTGAAGTATCTGCCTGTTTTTCGCAGCAACTAAGTGCCCGAAAACCACGAATCAAAGAATACAAGATTACGACACTTCTACGTCATTTGTGCAGAAACAATATGGCGACAAAGATTTTATTTTTTTTGTTTTTCGCTGGAGCTATCTTTGGACGTGAATATTTTACTGTTTAATAAAGTTTCGCATTTTATAAAAACAAAGAAATATCAACAAAATGTTCCTAATTGGTAAATTGTAGTGTTTGGAATTATATTAACTGTCAAATAAGAAAACGAAAACTTGTGTTGTCGAAAAAAGCTAAATGAGGACATTTTCTTCACTTAACTTGTTATTTTTACTGTTGATATTATTAAATGAATATATACACCCAAAATTCTTAATAACTTTTTGAAAACAATTCACTTGAAAAAAATTTCAAGTAACTTTAAGTTTTTGCGCCCGTTCATCACATAGAATTGAAGGGACAAAATATTCTTTTTCTGCGTGGTAAAATTACAACAATAAAACGAAAAGAGAGAATTGGCGTAATCTTGTATTCTTTGATGTTTGTCCAAAAACAGGCTCGTGGTAAAATTACAACAATAAAACGAAAAGAGAGAATTGGCGTAATCTTGTATTCTTTGATGTTTGTCCAAAAACAGGCTCAACGCTGGTACTGTGTGCAAAGCTTAAAAAAATATGTTTTCATTGCAAAACAAGTTGGTGCACACCTAACTGAAATCACCACGGCACGTCCCTGGCCTAAAGGTACACGAAAATCCATTGCTTCCACATTCTTTTTTTATTGGTTTAGATACAAAATATTTTCTCAAAATGCGAACTGCTGTTTTAACTGTGAAAACCGAGTAGACAACTTTAAAGTAATTATATTTAGGGGTGGTTTTGAGGGTTATCATGCATATAATTTATTTTACTGTAAATAAACGTAAAAATCGTCATCAATGGCCAAGTTCCTAAACGCAAGATTTGCAAAGCAAAACACATGCAAAGCAAATGTTAAAAGCAAGTTCAAATGTCAAAAGCAAATGTTTGCATTGCATGCATATGCTGTTTCGGAACGACCATTTGCTTAAATTTTTGATTGTTGCAGCAATAAATGGACTCCCAAAAAAAAAAACAATTAGCAAAGATGTTGATTAATTTTTGCACCACAACACCAATTTTTAACAAAAAAAAAAGTACAAATGTAAAAATCAAACTTATTTATGAACTTCTGTTCAAAAGACGTAAAATTCCAAAGAATAAGGGATTCTTTAATTTGATAAAAAGATTTCCCGATGATGTTTTCCAAAGTCATTTTAGAATGAGCAGAATCACATTCAAGGTAAGTAAAACATTAATTCTATAATAGCTCTATTTTAACCTTAAAAAAATCGAAGGAGCTATCGAACACAATAAGACCTTTCTGGAAAACAAAGACAACTGGACGGCCTGAAATAACCATGCGCGAGTCTCTACTTTTAACGATTTGGAAACTCGCAAACGGTTGCTCTTATAGAGACCTCTCAGACAGATTCTGTGTAGGACGGGGAGCGGAAAACAATTAAGTTTATCAGTAAACATCAAAAACTTTTCATTAAGTGGCCTTCAACGCAAGCAGAATACAACAGAATAATCGATGAGTTCCAAAACCTTCGGAGGTATCCATTTCCCCATGTTGTTGGTTGCGTAGATGGGACTCATGTAGAAATTCCAGCGCCTTCGTCGAATAGAGAAAGTTATTACAATAGACACGGAACATATTCAATGATACTCCAGGCAAGAAGAATGCTTAAGTTTAAAAAAGCTCATAGTGTAATTTTTTTTATTTTTATAATATACCTAGGCAGTTTGTGATGCCCACTGCATTTTTACGGATATATGTTTTGGATGGCCAGGACGAACACATGACGCTGCAGTGTGGCGAAATAGTCCTTTAGGGAAAGGACTACTGAACGGGACTATTCAACTTCCCGCTGGAACTCATATTTTGGGAGACTCAGCATACCCTTTGTCGACGTATTTGATGGTCCCATTTCGCGATAATGGTCATCTTAACGATCATCAAACACGTTTCAATGTGTGTTTGAGTTCAACAAGAGTTTGTATTGAACAAGCTTTTGGAATTTTAAAGGGAAAGTTCCGAATTCTTAAGTATCTGGCAGTACATAAAATAAAAAACTCGAAGCATTTTATTGTTACATGTGTAGCATTGCACAACTTTATAGCAAGATGCGAAGGAATGTCCGAAAATTACGATTCTGCAGATGCAGATGATGATAATCGTCCATCTACCACATATTCAACATCTGGAGAAACAACGACCCAAGATCAAACAAGAGCAAGCCGCAACGACAGGACCTCCACAGAAGCAAAAGAAAAAAGAAACGCAATAATGACGCTTCTATCGGCTTAAATTCTTAATTTTATTCGTTTTTAAAACAAAAATAAATACATTTCTTCATAAAACAAAATTAAACTTTCATTTTCTTAAAACTAAATTAATAGGAACTTCACTTTTCTTAAAACAAAATAAACAATTAAAGAAGTTAAGTAAAAAAAAAAAAAAAATTTTTTGATAATATGCACTGGTGTTTGTCTTCTAATTCCATTTATCGCAAAATTCCTTAATGCTCTTCATAATTTCAAGCCTTTGAATTTCAAGATTCATCTGTTGCTGGTGTCGTTTCTGTTCTTCATCAGCTTCCTTCTTCATGAAATCCAACATTTCCTTCTGCACCGTCTTGCGTCTTTGTTTTTTTGGCGGTGGTTGTCTGGAACAAGATGCAATTACTGAATTGTCTTCGTCATCAGCTTCAGATTCTTCTGATGTGGAATCGTTGAGGCTATAGACACCAAATTGCCTTTTGGAGGATCAATGAAATGCTTTGTCCCATAAACTTCGTCAAACAAGTCGTAATATTCCCACCTTATTGAACCTCTTCCAGTTTCCCCATTCCTTTGTTTTATCCTCTTATATGTAAGAAGAAGATTGTTCCATTTGCGTAGAATTTCTTCTTTTGTAAAAGAAAATTGGGGACTGCTTTCTAATATTTCCCGAAGAACTAAACCCCAGATCGTTGTTTTTTGTCTTCTGCCGGAGCAAAAATCCTCTTCGTGGGCCAATCGAGTTGTTAACAACAACTTTACCTCCTGATGAGTCCAATTTTTGAAATTTCTGAAATTATAATTATAGGTAATGATTGTCATTGAGTATTTTAACTAAATTTACTTACTGTTCTTCGTTTTGTTCACCCATTTTGTTTAAAATAAAAAAATCAACAATTTCCACTTCCAGACACGCCAAAACAGAACACAAACGTAAATGCAAGTGAAGCGCGCAAGATATTTTTTACATTTGCACAAATGTTTTTGCATTTGCGCAAGAAAAAAAATCTACTACGTTTTGGGACAATCTGCTTTGCAGGGATGTTTGCATTTGCATTTTGGAACTGTTTGCTTAGCATAATTTGCGCAAGTTTTGCGTTTAGGAATTTGCCCAATTTATCACCCCGATTACAGAATCCGACGAATGAATTGCGGAGGGAAACAGACTCATTTTTGACATTTTTACTATGAGCCAAATGACAAAATTGAGTCAGATTCCCTCCGCAGCTCATTCGTCAGATTCTGTAATCGGGGTGTATATTTTGATTAATTTTTACGAACAAAAAACAGGTTTTTCCTGAAAACCACTAGGTACATATTACTATATTTTCCAAAAAATTAAAAACTCAAAAAATAGTTTTTTTTTTATAAATTTAGATTTCAATCTACGAGTAAAACTATTTTTTTCGTAGCGAATGGAATACGATCTCAGCTTGTTGTGTCATGACATGAGTTCATAACCCTGTGACCCCCTTCTGTAAACGCCGTCTTATGATAATATATGTATATGTAATGTATGTATATATCTAAAATGCGGATTCAAATTTGAATAAGTTTTTCTCTACTGTTTTGATACTGATTACTTATTGTATTAAAACCATAGATAAATCTGTTTTTTTTTTAACCTTTTTTGAATTATTTAATTATCTTATTATTTAAATATCTTAATTTTAATAAAAGGATATCCGCTAACTGTCATGTTGCATTAATTTGCTTGTCGATACCACCCATTATTTTAGTATCTACCTAAATACCTAGCTTATCAAAGTATTGACATTTTTCATAAGCTTTTATATTTTAAATGAAGTAGATAAATACCTACAATGTATCTGAGTACCTATCTACATCTACCTATTCCTTCATATCTACTCACAAAAAATACAATTTACCTTGTGTCCACCTCACCCTTAGTTCATTTTCTAATTGTATATATAATAACTGTTTATATGTATGTATAAAAATCCATATAAATACGCAATATACCTTCCTAAATATTGTTTGTTATTTTTCCTTTATTTAAAGGGATTAACTATCAAGATCCGATCCATAGATCCAAAGTTATAAGCGAATCAAAATTTCCCTACAAGAAAATCATTCATCAAATCACATTTTCCTTACCAAAGAAAGTTCCAATTCAAAACAAAAAGATCTTTACGAAATCACAACCCGTAAACTCCTACAAAAAATGAAATACAAAAACAAAACAACCACCAGCCACATAGACGCCTGCCAAAGTAGTGTTAGTAAAACAGCGATAGTTTAATCGATTAATCGATTGTTTTGAACTATCGAGACTATCGATAGTTTGGAGAAAACATCGATAGTCTGTCCAGTCGATAAGTTTTTGTAGTTGGGGACAAAATAATTGCCGAGAAATGAGTTGTCAACTTGAAATTGACCTTGAAGGACAAAAATCTTTGCTGGGCTTAAGTTCAGTTGGTTGTTGAACACGGTTCTTTCCGAATTATGGTTCTATTATGTTTATTTTACTATTTATTACTATTAAAATCCTTTATTTTTATCAAAGAACGCAGACAATACTTAAATTATTTTTTTTTTGGCCTGCTGAGATGCAGCTGTGAATTTTTCGTCTTCTTTTTTTTTGTGAAATGCCAAAATTAGAAAGACAAAAGACAAAGATAGTTTTTGGAAAAGCCCAATAGGGAAAATTCCGCATCAATAGGTCTGTTCCTTTAGTTTTAATTTCTGTGCATTTCTGCGCATTTTAGTCCAACATTCTGTCAAAGTTCATATAAAAAAAATGACAGAAGTTTGGACTAAAAATCATAGAAATTCAAAGTAAAGGATCAGACCTTATATTTAACTATGCCTGAGACCAAATTGTGGAACTTTACAAAATTTTCACGTTAGAAAATACACCTTGAATGTATTTATATTCACATGTTTAACATTTTATCATATTGAAATATGTATGTTTGAAAAATTTGATTTCTTTTTAATTTGAAAATTTGTTTTAAAATTTTATTTTTTTATTGCTTTTATTTATTATTATTATTAGTAAAAAACCATCGATTGTTTATCGATTAATCGATTGTTTTTTTTTAAACAATCGATACTATCGAAAACTCCAACAATCGATGTTTTATTAACACTATGCCAAAGTGCCAAACCAATGCACACAGAAACAGCAGCCAGCAATAAAAAAAAACAACACACACACATCATGAGGATTGAGGTAGTCCACGAAACCCAACAAATAAAAATAAAATAAATCAAGGGAAAATAGAGTTCACGAACAAAAATGACAACAGAGAGAAAGAGATGCGTGTACCTTACCTACTTGTTTTAATGAGAATGAGAAACGAATTTTTTTTTTCTAGATTTTGTATCTTTGTCACCTACCGCTGCTGGGCTTTTGTATCTTTCGTTGTTAAGGCTGTTGTATCTTTGCTTTGTCAGGTAAGACGATGTCAGGTAAGGCAATTTCTTAAGACATTTTTTTCTATGGGGCTGTGACATCTGTATATGATTATTTGTGGTATTATCATCAGACGAAATTTTTTCTCGACTCCTTCACAAACCAGATGTCGTATGATCGCTTCTCACAGAAAGGGAAATTAAAAATTCCCTTACTGAGGCAAAAAAGAACAACTGAGCAAACAGCACAAGAGCCCATAACAAAAAATGGCAGATAAAAACAAGAAAAACTGGTTTCAAACAACAACAAACGACAGACAAAAACAAGAAAAACTGGTTACTTTTTCGATTTTCTTGTGTTTAGGAATAAGGGAGAGGAATAGGATAGGAACATTGTAGCATGTAGCATGTGGGTATATCTACTTGCGGCTACGATAAGTTTTTTTTTTTTAGAAGTCAATGCAAAAAAAACTGTAAGTATGAGCAGAGCACACAAAAAATTACAGAGAAAAAAACTTGTTTGTGGTTTCGGGTTCGATTTGTTTGGTCTCTCTTGTCTGAACTCTGGTAGTTTATTTTGAAGTAAGAAAAAGTATACTTAAAAAAATTGAGATAAAGAAACTCATTCGAACGTAGTTTGAGTTTGGTTTTCTTGTACCAGAAGTTTTTCAATTAGGTATCTGCCTGCCTAATTGGAGTTCTGAGTGATTTCTTTGCAGAAATGTGATGTCAATTAAGATCTATAATTTTTAGCTATGGAAGTGGGTGGACACTTATTTTTCGTTGAAAACATGAACCAAGAATTTATTTCATCTTAAAATTGTCGGGGTTTAGAGTTATTTAATATTTACAAATTTAAATCTTCGTGGCCATTATTTTTTTTCTTGCAAGGTTGTTATAGTTTTTTATAGGTAATTAGGTAGGTACCTACTCCTGTGTTTCTCGTCTTAAACGATCAAGTTAAAATTAGAGGGAGCTCCAAAATATCAATACAAAACGTTGCATTATGAAAGTTAACAAAAAAAAAAATAAGTATTCCTATGTATATCTATTTTTGTAGACACAAATCTAAGACAAAAAACTATTTTTCTTGTAAATTTTGAACTTCCCACACTTTATTCCAATTTTATTTACAACGGTTCAAAGATTATCGATAGAACTTTCGAACCAATGTTCAAAGTGTTTTATTTAATTTAATTTAACTTAATTTTATTTTATTTTATTTTATTTTATTTATATAATTTATAGGCTTCGTAAAGAATTATACAATTTCTAGTCTCTTAAGCTTCTATCAACACGACTAAAATTGACTGGCAGAGCATCCAAAGTTGAACTTCATTCTAATTGAACATTTTTGTCAAAACTGTATGACTATGATTTCAATATTTTTTTTTTAATACAGAAGCTTCCAAAACATAAAACAGTATTGTATACCAAAATTTTCAAAACAGTTTTTTTTTTTATTTAAAAAAATGTTTCCATTTTTTTTTTTTTGAAATCAAATATTTCGAAAACGACATCATCGATATTTTTGAAACTTGATACTCAAGAGTTTTTTAATACTTTCCAAAATATTTTAAGAAAACATTTTACTTTTATGAAAAAACAACGGTACCCTACATACAAAAGTTAAAAAACGGTTAACGAAAATATTTTTTTCTCAAAAATGACTCCTACGATTTAAATTAAACTTTTTCCGTATGCTTAAACTATCAAAAATTATAAAATTTGAATCTTAACAACTATTAGTAGTACCTCTCATACAATGGTTTTTTATATTTTGAATTTTCTTATTATCAGCAGAACGGATTTATATTTATTTTTATATATGGGTGATTCCGTCTCAACTGTGATTCTTTGTGTCCAGTGCTTTTTTTTGTTATTTAATGTAAAATGTTCGTATATATTTTTGGTTTAAATTGTGTAACTGGCTATTTACTACAATCTACATTCGATATCATGACCCAATTCGCTACTTTCTAATGAAATACTTCATTGAATTGAAATGTTGTCTGAAGAAAAGTTTGAGTGTAATACTTGCTTGACAAAATAATGCAAAAATTAAGTCAAAATACTTATTGCTGAATAAAATAATCACGAATGAATGTTGTCCGAGGTTTTGGTTCTATTTTTGAATTAAAAAGATTTCCCGCTCAACCGCCATTTTGTTTTAGCTTTAACACGTATGTATTGTGATTTTCTAAAAGATAAACTAGTTATGTATAGTTAACACCAGTCATTTTAAATTTTGAACGTTGTTGTACTTTAAGAGTGATATGTTTTCATGGGATGAAAGTATGTCACAAATTTATTTGTCAGTACCGTGGTAGTATTTTTAAAGCATGTTATAACATGTTTTTGGCTGGTTATCACAATTTTGTGTTCCTTTTAACGGCATAAGTTAAAATTGTCCTGGAAATTATTTTTCTCGTTAGCATAGAGAAGTTAGGTCACATAAACTGTCTAAATGTCAGTACTGTGGATGTCAGTACCGTGGCATTTCAATACTTTTTGAACTTTAATTAAATATAATTAACTTATTTCTTGCAATAATACTTTTTTCTACCAATTTTCCTTGTAAGAACGGTAGCGGACGAGCCAAACAAAAATCATTCCGTGCAATAAAAACTAAGTAATAACCCAGCACAAGGAAAAGGGTTGCGATTCAGAAAAACAGACTTCAAAAACGAAAAAGAGATCATTTAAAAAAAAAAGGGAAGTAGAAATGTCAAGAGTACAAAACGTATATTAGACAATCAAGAATCTCAACAAAAATATGGTCAAAAACAGGGAGAACTAAAAACAAAAACAAAAAAAGAAAAAGAGTTTCATTTATCGTCTATACTAGTTTTAGTACATTTCACTATATTTTTTATTTCTTTAAAAGTTTTAGCAAAACTGACTAAATGAAGCCACAAACACAAAACAAAAATTGTTTCCAAGAAGTTTTAATTTTTGAAAATATTCTAAAAAAAGAAACACAGTTGGCAGAGAATCACCCATATACATATTTCAAATAGTTCAAATAAATTGCACATCAAAATTTTCAAAAAACTAATTTCTGGACTTCTAAAAAAGTTTCAAATTATTGTTTTAAAAATTTGATATCTTGAAAACGGGTTCAAAATTTTTTTTTTGAAATTTAATTTTTATATGTACATAAATAAATACTTAAGATTTGCATGTCAAAATTTTTCCTTTAAAATGTTGTAAGAATTTGATATATAAAAATTATTTTTTTTAAAAACCGCTCCAACGATTTTAAGTTTTTTTTCATACAATCATATACGAGGCTGTGAGTGCAAAAGCGGTTTAACCCACTTTTTTTTTGATCATGTTTTTCGTTTTGAATCGATTTTTAATAATCTTTTTATTGAGATTCAAATAGTATACGTCACATTTTTGGAAAGCTTTTAGAAATTAAAATTTTACCTTTGATGACTTTTGATGCATAAATGTAAAAATACGAGCCAAATATATCAACAATGCCAAAAAATGGGTTACACCACTTTTGCACTCACGGCCTCATATTGCTTTGAATAAAATCTGAGAAACTCGACGCTCCACATCAAAAAACCACTTAGAAAGCGATAAAAAAATAAAAAACCTGTTTCCACCTACATACAAGAAAATAAGAACGAATACCTACGCAAATAGACATCAGTTTCTAATTTTCATTCCAATCTATTTTTAAGGCTCCCGACACGGAATGCATTTTGTGTGCCTTATGTTGGCAAAGGACAGTCATCGAGAACAAAAGAATTATTTTCTGTTTAGAAAATATGCGATGTGTATTGAACCTACATGTAACGATAAAAATTTACAGATTTCACTCCTTGAGTAACGATGGGGACATTGAAAATGACTTGCTAATGCTAGATAAATCCTTAATCTTTATAATTTATACAATCTTTTTTCTCTTTTAAATTTTATCTTTACCAATTTATACATACATATCAATTTAGTTCATCTTTTTTATGAAGACCAATCCAAACATTATATTGAACTAAGAAAACTAAAAATTTGTTAAACAAACTTTATTCGCACTTCCATCTTTACTTGCGCTTAGTTACACCAAATTGTTTTTTTTCTTCAGCTTTAAAAATAATTAAGGAAGGATAATTTTTAAGCCGTTAATCCAACAAAAATCGGAGCTCTTAATTGCTTAATACATACATTTAATTTTCCCTCCGTTTTATCTTCAACCAAATTTTGATTCTTCCCTAAGCGCAAAATGATGTTAGCATATGTATAACTACTTTTTTTCCTATTTCGTCCTGTATTCGTTTTTCGTTTTCCAAAATCACGTTTTTTGTAACAATAAATAAAATTATATTTTCCAAAAAACAAATATTTAATGTTGGTAGTTGTTACCTCTCCCCAAAATTTGTCTTCTCTTATTCCCACTGTAGTTTTTTTATTTTGTTTCATTTTCAAATATACAAAAGAGGTGTTTTCTTTTTGTTATTTTATTGACCCACATAAACTATTTTCCCGCTTGTCTTCTAATCTTATATTTTTCATTTACTTCGTGCGGTACCTTACTTTTTTCTTTTTGATTTAGCTTTGTGGTAGCACCAAACAAAAATTAAAAATTTCTACACCTATTGCTTGTTTATTTCGGTCTGTATTTGAATAGATTTTTCCTAACTCGTGTAACTGTTTAATTGTGGTAGGCAACGCTAACTTATATTTGATTTTCCCTCAAATATATGCCTACAAACGAATTTTCAACGCTGCTGTTTGGTACGTGTCAGAAAAATTCTATTTTTCTTATGCCCTTTGTAGTTTTTTTTTTGAATTTTGGGGTTTATTACGAGTCTTTTCGAAAAAATTCGGCAAGACAAAAGTCAACCAAAAATTCTTGATGGACTTAAAATTTCTATCAAATAGGAAAATATTTACTAATACAATTAGCAATAACGATAAATCGACTTTTAGTCTAATCAACCAGTCTGTTTTGAAGAGACTCTTGCAATACGGTCCTTTATTGCATTTTCAAAAAGAGGCTGGTTGTGACCCACACTAGTAACTTCCAATTTGTGGTGCCCCGGAAGCTAGAGGTCCAATGTTATTTTTTTGTATTCAACAATTTTTGGTATAGTTTTTGTATTTTTTTTTTTTGCATTAAAAAAAAAAACAGTTTGTTGAATTATTATACAAAACCTACCGATTGTCAATTATAATCTAGTACATACATATATAGAAGCCCGAAACCAATATGATTATTTGTTCCTAACATATTCGAGACTAAAAACAATTCAACATTTTTTGGTAAGGTTTTTTGTAGTTTTTTTGCTTAAAAAACTGGTTATGGGATATTTTTACAAATCCTTATTTATAGAAAAAAAAATACCCAAAAGCTAATATCATTATATCATAATATCATAAAATTTTCTACAATTTTGTTAAGTTTCTTGTAGTTTTTTCGATAAAAATAATTATTTGTTGAATATTTTTACAAATTTTATTAATCATTTATTATAAACTCATTTAAAGAATAAAATTAGCCTGAAGTCAATATCATTGTTTGTTCTCAAAATATTTGAGATGAAAAAATATTTTCCACAATTTTTGGTGAAGTACCTATCTTGTAGTTCTTTTTCACTTAAAAAAAAACTTTTTGTTGAATTTTTTTATAAATCCTATCAATTATCAATTCTAAGCTAGTGTGTGGACTTAAATTAACCCGATGTCATGTCATTATCTGTTCTCAAGATTTTTGAGGCAAAAACCATTTTTTTAATAATTAGTGTGTAGAATTGCTTGCAGTTTTTCGCTTAAAAAAAACTATTAATTCAATATTTTTTAAAATTTTATCAATTTGTATCTATAAACTAGCGTATAAAATAAAATAACCTCGAAGCCAATATCATTGTTTGTTGTCAAGATATTCGAGCCAAACAACTTTTTTCAACAATTTTCATCTACATTTTTTTATTAAAAAAAAACTATAAGTTGATATACTTCTATATTTTAATCAATTCCTTATTACGTCAATTTGCGTAGAATAAAATTAACCTGAAGTCGATTTGTTCTCGAGATATCTGAGACTAAGGAAATTTGAACTGCTTCTTGAATTTATTGAAAGGTCCTTTCTGCTTGTAATGAAACTACTGTGTATACAATAAAATCCATCCGAAGTCGATATCTTAATTCGTCCTTGAGATACGGTGAACAAAAAAAGCGAAGGAACGTACGAACACACACAGACATCTCTCTACAAAAATGGAATCCGATTCTAGGGAGCGAAACGTGAAGATATGTTAAAATTTTTATTTTGACAAATCGGACCATTTACAATAACTTCCAATGGGAAGTTAAAAAATTATAACTTTTTTATGTTTTAGTTTTGTGATTTTATTGACCTATATTTGTATTCCCACTTGTAGGTATTCTTATTTCATATTTTTCATTTTCTTCGTTAATCCATCTAATCATAGCTAAACAAAACACAACAGTAAAATAATAAACAAACAAAAAACCCCCAACAAATATCCTAACGAACCTACCTGAAAACTAAACATCCCACATGCATTCTATCCTACTTACCTTTCACGCACATCGCATTCCATACTATTAATAAAAAAATATTTACCGGCAAGCAGCGCAAACAAACCTCCCAACTCCAAGGCATCTTTGCAACTGAAGACAGACTGAACACTGAACACTGAAATGAACAGTCTCTTATAATAAACTACTAGACAGATATCAGGGATGAAATCGTGTTTCAGCAATGTATCAAAATATAAAAGGAAAGTGTATCGAATTGTACTTTTTGATTTGATTTGATAATATTTTGTCCACATTTGCTGTTGTATGAACGTATGTAATATTTCTATATCCAATTAATTAAAAAACAACTTAGCTGTTTATGTTAATTAACATATAAGGTACATACATACTTACATATGCGAAACTTTTATAACAAAACTGTAGGAATTTGTTGCAATACCCTTCGATTTTGCGAGATTTAAATTTTATAAATTTAATGTTTTCGATTTTTAATTGCGAGATTGTTGAAACCGGTATTTTGTAGATGCCATTTTCTCGAACAAACTGTATTAATCATTTTTATTTCTTCTGTTATATCGATGTCAGCCTCGGTTCACAGTATACATTTTGTGAGGTCAGATGATTTTCTTTTTAATTTACTTTATCTTTTTCGTTGAATGCAAAAGTGGAGTGTATCGAAAAAAGTACAATCTTATCGACTTTTGCAACCCTGGCAGAGATAGAAAGAAATCTTCAATGAACTATGGGACTATATTTTTGTGCTCTGTTTATTTGGGCTGTTTGTCCGCACAAAAACTTGCAAATCGACGACGATGAATTTTAGGAATATTGATTAAAGATTTAGTACCACTTTTTAATTAATTGTATTTTCGATTTGTGAAGCTTATATAGAACGTACAGCAACGTATGATATATCAAAATAATTGTCAATTATTCAAGCTGCTAATAAAACAAAAACTAATTGTCTAGGTGCACAGATTAAAGAGTTAGTAGGTGATATGTAAATGAACAGAAATATGTTATTATCTCGGCTTAGGTACGATTAAAAAAATCAAATTTTACATGTTATATGTGAATCTATATAATCTATCTCCGGTATGAATTTGAGATTTTTAAATGCAACCATTCGTCGAAATCGATCAACAAAAATTATATAAAATATATAAAATATAAAAAAATACTAGGTATCAAAACTTCCTGAAACGAAACAATTTGTTATTTATTATCTTTCTTAAACTATACAATTGAGTACAATCAGCCTTAACTCTGATGAGTAGCATTTGTGAGCCATCTTTTTTAGAACTTTGAACTTACAACCAATAATATCTCACTTTGTAGATTTTTTGGAATTGCAAAATATATGTACAAAATTGTTATATTAAACTTAACCATCGATAAACAAAAAAAAATATTACTCTGGCACTTCTCATTTGTTTTCTTTTTTTGTTCGACCATTTCACATAAAACCATATTTTAAAAACGTCATATTGCACCACATTATTTTCCTATCATAAACATTTTCAAAAAATTTCCAACGCTTAGATTTAGTTTTAGAAGCACAATGCACTGCTGAGTGCTGACTGCACTAGCTCTTGCATTTTATAATTATAGTAATATGTATAGTTAAAACTTATATTGTTCACTTTAGAAACACCAACCAAAAATTCAACCGTACCCTCCCTATCCGCCTGCAACCATCTTCTATACATATTTGTTCATTCCAAAATGAATGGTAACACCACCAAAAATTCGATCTTATCCCCCATATACGCCAGCGTTCATCTCATATTACCATTGTTCAATTTATTCATTTTAGTAACACCACCAAAAATTCGATCTTATCCCCCTTATACGCCAGCGTTCATCTCATATACACACTTGTTCACTTTATTCATTTTAGTAACACCATAATTTACTCAAAACGACCCTATAAACATTTTCAATGTTAAAACTTGTTTTGGTCCTCTTTTTTTGTTTCCTCTTCTCCTCAATGTCTGCACCTACGTATGTATGTATGTATATACCAGCGACGAAGCGTTCATATATTGAGTGGAATGAGTGCTTCCGTAAGACAGTTCACAAAATGCTCATAGCAAAGAATTTTAATATTCGAAAATTCAAATTGTAGATACATTAAATACATTTACATCATTGACCTATTGTTATAGTATGTCAACGATTTACATTTTCTTGATATCTAATATTAATAAATTATCTCTTATATTAATTAATTATTTCCCAATATAAGGTATTACTTTTGCCCTCTAAAAGTACTTGAGAGTGCTAGGACGCCATATGGCCCTAGGCTCAATGATAGGAAAATCCCTATGCACACCTCCGCGTGGTAGAGGGTGGGTAACGCTAACGTGCAGGGGGACCGAATGGATGCCGGGATAAACAGACAACCCAGCTATGCTGGTCAGGGCACAAACTTGTCCTCGGGATGGTTAAAAGCCCCCTTAAGGCGGATGAACTGCAGGTGGCGGTCAACGGCATGATAGTCTGGTGGCGGAGGAGCTTTTTTTGGTAAAAGGCCAACGGCAGCAGCAGGTAGCGTCTGTAACCCATATTGGGCGGCTACAAAAGGCGTCTGTTTTCCCATAGTGGGCGGCCTAGAGCAGTTATGTGTTTGACCATACAAAAGGCGGGTGTGCCTGTCAAATCTGAGCTTGTGTATGTTATTAATCATATCTCGGAAAACACCATGGTGGAAGGATATATGCAAATACATGAATTATGACAACAAATGGAAATGAGTCCCCAAGAGGTAATCTTTTTATAGAAAATCCTTCTGTAGCTTCGGCTGCAGTAAACCGCACATCGGATTTGGGGGTGCGGCATCCTTCATGTACGAGCGTCAATCAAGACGCCATAATAATAAATGAATCGTTGACAAATAGAAGAAGTCTTTCAAGAAGCGCAAATGTTACTTTTGGCTACCGCATACGTACGAAAATCGGAGCATGGAACGTTCGATCCTTGTACAGCGATGGTAGATACGAGCAGGTTGAGCGTGAAATGCTTCGCCTAAAGATCAGTATCCTGGGCATAAGCGAAACTAAGTGGAGAGGAAGAGCTAAATACAGATCAGACACTGGACAGACGAGAATGCTGTATTCCGGCGAAGATGAGAGAGAGGGTGGCCAAAGACTGCATGGTGTCGGAATTATGTTGAACGAAGAAGCGAGGCGTAGTTTGATCTCATGGGCGCCCATTTCTGCGAGATTAATGACAGCAAGGTTTCGTTCAAAAATTCGTAACGTCACAATTATTCAGTGCAACGCCCCCACAAATGAAGCGACCGTGGAAGACAAAACTGCGTTCTACACTCATCTTAACTCGGTTTACAGTAGTGTTCCGAGAGCCGACATCATAGTCGTTATGGGAGACCTTAATGCCCAAGTCGGTTCAGACAATTACGGACTGGAACGCGTGATGGGAAGAAATGGCGTGGGGTCACGGAATGTAAATGGTGACTTGCTTGTCGACTTTTGTAACGCGAATCGTCTTGTGATAGGTGGGACTGTATTTAAGCATAAGACGTGCAACAAAATTACCTGGATGCATCCGGATGGTCAAACCGAAAACCAAATTGATCATATCATGATTCAGCAGCGATGGAGGAAGTCTATGTGTGATGTCCGGAGTATAAGAAATGCCGATGTGGGAAGCGACCACCATTTGGTTCTGATGAGTCTCAAACTACGAACCGCTGCCGTACAAAAACCAGCGCAGGATGCAGCAAGGAGCACAAAATTCATTACTAATGCTTTAAATGACCCCAACATATGTCGAAACTATGTCACCACCCTTAACGACAGAGCCTCGTCATTAAATGGAATCCAGAATTCAACAATTGATGAGATGTGGGGTGAAATTAAAAGTGTTATTATGGAGGCTGGATCCGAAACTGTACCCAAGCGAGCGAGACGTAGAGACTCTTGGATATCCCAAGACACCTGGGATAAGATCGAACTTCGCAAATCGTTGAAAATCCAAATAAATGCCGAAGCTGATGTTCAAAGAAAGGCTGACTTGCGAAGAGAGTACCGCATTGCACATAAGATGGTCTACCGCTGTGTGAGACGTGACAAGAGGGTGAAGTTGGATGGACTCGCAGATAATGCGGAAAGTGCTGCCAGAAGAGGAGATATCCGGGAATTGTACCAAATAGCCAAAGATGTTATCGGGAAAAAAAGCAACACCAATCATCCTGTAATGGATGTGGATGGCACACTTTTGGTATCAATTGAGGATCAGCTTCGTAGATGGAAGGACCATTTTTGTGCCCTGCTAAATGAGGATTCAGTTGAGCAGAGTGCTGAAGTGCCCCAACTAAACGAGATGCGCAGGTCTTATAGGGGTATTGACATTGAACCCCCGTCAGAATTGGAAATTCGTACATCAATAAATCTCCTCAAAAACAACAAGGCACCTGGACTGGACGGAATACCAGCTGAATTCCTGAAAGCCGATCCCGTAGCAGCGGCTAGTATTTTACATCCGCTGATACAAAACATTTGGGAAAACGAAAGCTATCCCAGGGACTGGAAGGATGGTGTGATTGTTAAGTTGCCAAAGAAAGGTGACTTAAAGAATTGCAACAATTGGCGTGGTATCACCGTTTTGTCCCTTTTCCCAAAACTAATGGCAACAATCATACTCGAGCGAATAAAGGATAGAATCGAGTCTACACTCAAGAGGCATCAAGCTGGCTTCCGCAGTGGTCGATCGTGTGTCGACCATATCAACACCCTGCGTATCGTCCTCGAGCAGTCGATGGAATATCAATCACCGCTTTACCTCATGTTCGTGGATTTTGAAAAGGCCTTTGATCGAGTTAACCGAGAATGTATATGGAGATCGTTGCTTGGTAGAGGAATTCCACCAAAAATTGTTGCCATTATTAAAGAGTCCTACAACAACGCGAGGTGTTTTGTTTTGCACAATGGGCAGCTATCCGACTCCTTCGTAGTGCAACAGGGGGTGAGACAAGGGGATGTTCTATCGCCAATTCTCTTCCTGCTGGCGATGGACGACGTATTGACGGCCAGTGTTGGTACAGCTGAGCGACAGGGCATTCAATGGAGACCGTTCGAAAGGCTCAGTCATTTAGACTATGCCGATGACATATGTCTACTGGCAAATAACATCAGTGGGCTGAACGGGATGTGCCAAACACTGCAAGTGAAGGGAGAGTCGAGTGGTCTAAGAATTAACAGCAAAAAGACAAAAATAATGCTCACAGGCCGCTCCACACAGCAGCGTATTATTTTACAGGAGACGCCAGTTGAAGTAGTGGAACAATTTAACTACCTTGGCAGTATTGTTTCTGCAAACGGTGGTACGGATCTGGACGTTAAAAGTAGAATAAATAAAGCTCGTGCTGCCTTCGGTACTCTGTCCCCAATTTGGAAATCCAGTCAAATCTCCTTACGCACTAAGTTGAGATTCTTCGAATCCAATGTCAAATCCGTGCTGTTATATGCTTGTGAAACCTGGAAAGTCACGTCTACCATTTCGAAGAAATTGCAGGCTTTTGTGAATCGCTGTCTTCGCCACATCCTAAAGATTCGCTGGCCACAAATAATATCAAATGAGGAATTGTGGCGCAGGACAAGTCAAGAGCGGCTGGACGTCGACATAAGAAAGCGTAAATGGCGTTGGATTGCTCACACACTGAGGAAACCAAACGATGAAATTGCAAAGCAGTCCTTTGAATGGAATCCTCAGGGTGCACGGCGGGTTGGAAGACCAAGAACAATATGGAAATCAACTGTCTTAGCGGAAGCAGAATCCCAGAGAAAGACGTGGCCACAGCTTAAGTACCTTGCAGCAGACCGTGAAGGATGGAGACGTTTTGTTGACGCCCTATGCCCCAGCCGGGGTTACAGGACACGATGATGATGATTAGGTATTACATATCACGGGAAATGATTAGGTATTATATTTTAATAAAATCACTCACGAGAACAACGCTTAAATCCGCACATCATCTAACCAAACCCACAAATTTCCATTATACGCCAAGCCAAGCCATTTGAGAATGCGTAACATCACTCCATTCTCCATTATAAAATACTATACGAGAGTTTTTGCTCTAGAATGCGCAACAGCTTGGCATTCTCTGATTTTACCTTCTTAACTCAAATTCCGTCCAAAATTCAAAGTAAAATCTGATGATTTCTTTCTGTTTGCCCAACGTGTGAAGAATGAGTTGAGTGAATTCATTATGAAAATTCTATAGCAAAACTAAAGAAGTATTGAGTCGTTTCCTGCCGCACATTCCTATTGAAAAAGGGGTAGTTTTAGTTTTATACTTTGGATCTTCGGTGTTGTGATTGTGTGTGTGTGAATGCAAATCGTATATAGTGTTTCATCCATAAGAAATGCATTGATTGGTGTTTTTTTCGATTTGATTAAGTTTTTTGGGCGAATTGTTTTGTTTGTGATTGCTTTGGCGTTTTGCTTAATGCTTATGAGTACCTGCAAATGCATAGCAAAGAGTGTTTCAAATTAATTATTTCGGCTAGAGAAAATACATTTTGTATACTCTTTATAATATTATTAGGCGCAAAGAAGCGGTATGATATAAATTCTAAATTAAAGGACTTTTTTTTTTTGAGTTTTAAGTTGTGTGCTTCCGCTTCCGAAAAAGTCACGCCTCGTGCCTGGTATATACATACATACCAATTCATTCTTTATTTTTTTTTCGGCAGTTTGTTTTTGTTCCCTTCTCACTCTCGTATTTTGGCACTGTTGTGACGTGAGGAGAAGGAAGATAATTGCCTTCTTTCATGCAGTGAGGAAATAATGTATTTTTTTATCTTTCATCTGCTGTGAGTTGGGTGTGAAGCTATGATGAGGGAATAATACACTTCATGCTTCAGTCGTCTGTAGCGCTAGTATCTTTTTCCTCAAGTAATACTACTATTAGCTTTATATACAATGATCATATCAAAGAACTGCGTAATGAGAAGGCTGAGCTCAAGTCAAAAATTCATAAGCTTGAAAGTCGACTAAATTGGCAACAACAAAATCTAAAACGTAACTGCATTGAAATTGTTGGTGTACCTGATGTTGATGATAGTTACTCCAAATGGTTGGCGCAAAAAATATTTCGGCAAGCATTGTCTGTGGAAATAAGCGATGACGACATAAGCAAGTGTTATGTGAAACATTCACGTAAATCATCTCATGGAGGATCTAACAAACCTATCATTTGCTTAAGCTTTGTGGACATCGAGCGAAAACAGCAGATAATGAACGCAAAAAAGAAGGAGAAGAAAAAAATAAATACTAGCATCTTTAACAACAACAACAACAACATTAACAACAACAACAGAAGAGGTGAAAGCAGTAGCAGCAGCAGTAGCAGCGATACAACCAATATTTATATAAACGATTCTCTTACAAAATACACACAAGCTTTATTAATGCAAGCAAGAGAGGTAAAGAAAAATAAAGAGTACAAATATGTATAATATATGCTTAAGGGCAATAGAATTCTAATGCGAAGGGTGGAAGGTGGAAGCGTCATCATCATCACAATAAGGTCTTTTGATGATTTAGCAAAATTATAGTGCTGTGCACAAATTTTTGTTATTTTTTTTTCAATTTTTTGAAATTTTTAATTTTAAATGAATTTTAATGAAGACTTAGTTGATGATTTTTTCACCTTTAATTTTTCAAGTGCTAATTGTGATAATGTATTTTTTGATAAAACATATTGTAAGAATAAGATATTTTTCGTTCATCAAAATGTTAGAAGCTTGAGAGAAAATTTTTCATCTCTTGTATCTCACTTGGATAGTTTGGTTTGCATTCCGTGTTTTATTTTTGTTTCGGAAATCTGGATCTATGATTTTGAATTAAATGATTATAATATACCAGGATTTAACTTTTTCGCGAACACAAATGATAATTATGCTGGTGGTGGTATCGGTTGTTTTGCAAACGAAGAATATGAATGTGTTTGAAGTAATCTTAAAGTTTCGAGTGCAGATATCTTAAAAATTTCATTTAAATCAAATCATGAAGAGTATGATATATTATGTGTGTGTAGATTGCACAAATAAAATATTTCGGGTTTTATGGAAGAATTTTCAAATATTTTAGAACATGAACACGGTAAAAACCTCATAATATTTGGGGATTTTAACATCGATATCTTAGAAGATAGCTTGACGATTTCTAATTATATGAGTTTACTGGCTTCTAACGGTTTAGCGTCACTTATAATTGAGCCAACTAGGATGATCTCGGGTAGATGCTTAGATCATATCTATGCGCGCTTTTCGAATATTTCTTTTGATTGTTGCGAAAAATTTGTCTTTGATTTTGACATTACTGATCATGTCATGACTGGTCTTATTGTCAATAAACCTGAAAAAACACATAGTATGCTTCACAACATATATTCAATACAAGCCACCCGAACTAAAATTGACTTTGCCAAACTGGAAAGATGTTTGGTTTTTGAATTTTGGGAAAACGTTCTCATTGAAAGTAATGCTTCAAATCCTTTGATTTGTTCGTTGAAACTCTTAGTAAACATATAACTAACTGTACTTACTCGGTAAGAAGAAAGAAAAATATAATAAAACTTAAACCCTAGATTAATCACAGCTTATTGAATAAAATTAAATTCAAAAACAAACTAAAATTTAAGAGCCTTAAACACCCAAATAACAGAACTCTAAAAAACAAAGTAAAACGCTTGAGTGCCGAATTAAGGAAGGATATTCCTAATGTCGAGAAAATGTCGTTTAAAACGAGAATGGTGTATTGTCAACGGTATTCTTAATAAAGATGCCACCAAAAAAAGCCTACTGAGCTAATAATTGACAATTCAGTTATTTCTGATAAGTATGATATTGCCAACTGTTTTAATCATTATTTTGCAACGATTGCAAATACTTTAAAACCACAAAACCAATCGTCAATGTGTAATCATTTTTCTGAAAATGAGACATTTCTTAAGGAAAGTTTTTTCTTTGAGCCTATAACACCAATGGAAATAGTGCTGACTATAAAATCTCTTAAAAATTCAAACTCATGTGGAACCGATGGAATCTCTAACTGTCACTTAAAAATTATTGCTTGGTTTATAGTTGAAATTTTGGCCCACATTTTTAATCTCAGTATCACCTCTGGCATATTTCCTGCAGCTCTTCAATGTGCAGATGTTATTCCACTGTTGAAAAAGGGGGCTTCAAGCAATGCATAGCAAAGAGTGTTTCAAATTAATTATTTCGGCTAGAGAAAATACATTTTGTATACTCTTTATAATATTATTAGGCGCAAAGAAGCGGTATGATATAAATTCTAAATTAAAGGACTTTTTTTTTTTGAGTTTTAAGTTGTGTGCTTCCGCTTCCGAAAAAGTCACGCCTCGTGCCTGGTATATACATACATACCAATTCATTCTTTATTTTTTTTTCGGCAGTTTGTTTTTGTTCCCTTCTCACTCTCGTATTTTGGCACTGTTGTGACGTGAGGAGAAGGAAGATAATTGCCTTCTTTCATGCAGTGAGGAAATAATGTATTTTTTTATCTTTCATCTGCTGTGAGTTGGGTGTGAAGCTATGATGAGGGAATAATACACTTCATGCTTCAGTCGTCTGTAGCGCTAGTATCTTTTTCCTCAAGTAATACTACTATTAGCTTTATATACAATGATCATATCAAAGAACTGCGTAATGAGAAGGCTGAGCTCAAGTCAAAAATTCATAAGCTTGAAAGTCGACTAAATTGGCAACAACAAAATCTAAAACGTAACTGCATTGAAATTGTTGGTGTACCTGATGTTGATGATAGTTACTCCAAATGGTTGGCGCAAAAAATATTTCGGCAAGCATTGTCTGTGGAAATAAGCGATGACGACATAAGCAAGTGTTATGTGAAACATTCACGTAAATCATCTCATGGAGGATCTAACAAACCTATCATTTGCTTAAGCTTTGTGGACATCGAGCGAAAACAGCAGATAATGAACGCAAAAAAGAAGGAGAAGAAAAAAATAAATACTAGCATCTTTAACAACAACAACAACAACATTAACAACAACAACAGAAGAGGTGAAAGCAGTAGCAGCAGCAGTAGCAGCGATACAACCAATATTTATATAAACGATTCTCTTACAAAATACACACAAGCTTTATTAATGCAAGCAAGAGAGGTAAAGAAAAATAAAGAGTACAAATATGTATAATATATGCTTAAGGGCAATAGAATTCTAATGCGAAGGGTGGAAGGTGGAAGCGTCATCATCATCACAATAAGGTCTTTTGATGATTTAGCAAAATTATAGTGCTGTGCACAAATTTTTGTTATTTTTTTTTCAATTTTTTGAAATTTTTAATTTTAAATGAATTTTAATGAAGACTTAGTTGATGATTTTTTCACCTTTAATTTTTCAAGTGCTAATTGTGATAATGTATTTTTTGATAAAACATATTGTAAGAATAAGATATTTTTCGTTCATCAAAATGTTAGAAGCTTGAGAGAAAATTTTTCATCTCTTGTATCTCACTTGGATAGTTTGGTTTGCATTCCGTGTTTTATTTTTGTTTCGGAAATCTGGATCTATGATTTTGAATTAAATGATTATAATATACCAGGATTTAACTTTTTCGCGAACACAAATGATAATTATGCTGGTGGTGGTATCGGTTGTTTTGCAAACGAAGAATATGAATGTGTTTGAAGTAATCTTAAAGTTTCGAGTGCAGATATCTTAAAAATTTCATTTAAATCAAATCATGAAGAGTATGATATATTATGTGTGTGTAGATTGCACAAATAAAATATTTCGGGTTTTATGGAAGAATTTTCAAATATTTTAGAACATGAACACGGTAAAAACCTCATAATATTTGGGGATTTTAACATCGATATCTTAGAAGATAGCTTGACGATTTCTAATTATATGAGTTTACTGGCTTCTAACGGTTTAGCGTCACTTATAATTGAGCCAACTAGGATGATCTCGGGTAGATGCTTAGATCATATCTATGCGCGCTTTTCGAATATTTCTTTTGATTGTTGCGAAAAATTTGTCTTTGATTTTGACATTACTGATCATGTCATGACTGGTCTTATTGTCAATAAACCTGAAAAAACACATAGTATGCTTCACAACATATATTCAATACAAGCCACCCGAACTAAAATTGACTTTGCCAAACTGGAAAGATGTTTGGTTTTTGAATTTTGGGAAAACGTTCTCATTGAAAGTAATGCTTCAAATCCTTTGATTTGTTCGTTGAAACTCTTAGTAAACATATAACTAACTGTACTTACTCGGTAAGAAGAAAGAAAAATATAATAAAACTTAAACCCTAGATTAATCACAGCTTATTGAATAAAATTAAATTCAAAAACAAACTAAAATTTAAGAGCCTTAAACACCCAAATAACAGAACTCTAAAAAACAAAGTAAAACGCTTGAGTGCCGAATTAAGGAAGGATATTCCTAATGTCGAGAAAATGTCGTTTAAAACGAGAATGGTGTATTGTCAACGGTATTCTTAATAAAGATGCCACCAAAAAAAGCCTACTGAGCTAATAATTGACAATTCAGTTATTTCTGATAAGTATGATATTGCCAACTGTTTTAATCATTATTTTGCAACGATTGCAAATACTTTAAAACCACAAAACCAATCGTCAATGTGTAATCATTTTTCTGAAAATGAGACATTTCTTAAGGAAAGTTTTTTCTTTGAGCCTATAACACCAATGGAAATAGTGCTGACTATAAAATCTCTTAAAAATTCAAACTCATGTGGAACCGATGGAATCTCTAACTGTCACTTAAAAATTATTGCTTGGTTTATAGTTGAAATTTTGGCCCACATTTTTAATCTCAGTATCACCTCTGGCATATTTCCTGCAGCTCTTCAATGTGCAGATGTTATTCCACTGTTGAAAAAGGGGGCTTCAAGCAATGTGTGTAACTACAGACCGATCTCGTTACTCTCATCTCTTAGCAAAGTTTTTGAAACAGTCGTTAAATGTAGAATTTTAAAGTTTTTAGAAAAAAAAGGGTTTCTTTAGTAAGGTTCAGTTTGGTTTTCGAAAGGGTAAATCGACAGAAGACGCGCTTTTAGATTTTTGTTCCTAATTTAGATATGAAAAAGACCACTGCAGCTTTATTCGTTGATATTACGAAAGCTTTTGACATGGTGGACCACGAGATATTGTTAAAAAAAAACTAGAATATGTTGGCTTTCGTGGTTTTATGCTTGAGTGGTTTCAATCATATCTTAAAGATAGACCTCAAAAAGTCAAAATAGACAACACTAGAAGTGAACTTCAATTCAATAACTTGGGTGTTCCCCAAGGCTCTGTGTTAGGACCTATTCTATTCTTAATCTATATAAACTCTCTTTTTACCTTAAGATTTAAAGGTGCATTGACTGCTTTTGCCGATGATGTTGGGTGCGTTTATGGTTCAAATAGTCGTTTGGATCTGATCAGTGACATAAATTGGGTAAAGTTTTAGTAAAATTTAATCACTAAAAATTAAAGCCGTTTTGTGGTCGAACACTTAGTAATCAATAAATTTTTTTTATTCCTTAAAGACCGCAAAATTCGTAAATAAAAACACTTAACTTTTAATTTAAATTATTTTTATTAATAAAAACGAGAATAATGTTTTTAGTCTCTCTCTTCCATCAATTCCAGATGTAAAATTCTACTTTCACGCACCTGAATGTCAGAAATTCAAATTATATACTTGCCCATGTGTTTTATCGATTAACTTTTGTCATAGTTTTGACTGTAGTGAGAAGTGTTTTGAGATCGAAGCAGTAAACCAATTTAAATACCTTGGCATTATAATTGATTCAAAGATGTCCTTCCTGTACCACACTGAGTCGCTTAAAAAATATTTTAGATCAACTGTAAGAAATTTCTACTATCTACAAAAAATTTGTTCTAAGAAATTATTGAGCATAATCTATAATGGTGTCTTCTAGTCAAAACTACAGTATGGTGTTACTTGTTGGGGTGGTACTCATTTTAACAAAATCGAGCCATTATTAATACTACAGAAGCGTATCATAATGATTATGTGTAACAAAAATCGTTTACATCCTAGTTTACCCTTGTTCAATTATCTGAAAATTCTTCCTGTGCGTCATTTATACTGTTTCAAAGTGTTAAAAGCTTTTTTTGTAGGTCTGGTAATCTTAACTTTAGATTTTTTGACAGTCACAACTTGCGAGTAAATTCAATTAACATGATTTAGATTCCCAGATACCGGACCACAGCGCTGCGTAATTTCTACAGTGTAGTTTCTTGTCGCATATTCAACAAATTACCTCTGACTCTAAAAACGTCAATTTTTTCAAAAAAACATGAAAAAGATTTAAATAAATGGCTTTTGGATTTTAAACCACAAAACCTTGAATGCTTATTAAATGCTTAATTATAAAGAGAAAAATATATTATAATTGATGTACATAAATGAAAATTGTTCTTAAATTAATTTTGTAATTTTGCAATCAAATAATCAAATCAAATAATAATCAAATAAATCATGTTTGTATTAACCTTAACTTCAATACTCTATGTACTTACCTACCTCTGCTTGAAGTATTTATTATTAAGGGTCACCCCACCTAAAATAATTTATATACCTATGTAATATTTAATTGAAGTGACATTAACTCTGTTTTTTTCATAAACATAAATGTCACTAATTTTATTTTGATTTAATTAATGAAATATAATGTATTATTAGATTATGAATTGTTATGCATACAATATTGTTTTCAAAATAACTTACTTAGATACAAAAAAAAACAATATGTTGACATATTTCTGGAACACCCTGTTTTGAAAATATTTTTTCTTTTTAGTTCTATATCAGCTATCACTGGTGTCAGTTAGAGGTCTGCATTGAATGTCTTGAAACCAATTCCAAGACATTCATTTTATTTCAAGCACACTGTAATATTGTACATACTGCTTGAAACTCAAATGAATGAAAACTTTAATATTTGACTACTGAATGAGTCTTGCACCCATTTCAAAACAAACGCTTACTGCAGTGAACTCACGAAGAACGGGTATTTAGAATATGGGTATTCATAAAACAAGTGTATACTACACTATGAACACTGAGTACATTTGTTCCAGTCAAAGTTCAGCTTCTTAAGTGGCAAATTGGAGAAAAATGGCTGTTGCGAGATTTACCTCAGTAGTTTCTATTTTTCTATTTTCTTTTAACTCAATTTCTTCTCTCAACGAAGCTAGAAACCAAGTAGACATTGAAATCGTTTCATTTAATCCACTCGGTGTACAATAGTGTACTCAGTGTATTTCCCTCAGTAAACATGTACAGTGTACACTGTTGGCTCAAATCAAGCCACACAGCCAGCGTGTGAGAAAAAGAAAACAGTGTACTCATTTTGAAATTAGGTGATCGAATAGAATACACTAACTGCTTCTTATAGAGTGGGTACTTCACTTCACTGTATACTATGTCGAAAAATTGCAATGAATGGTGTACACTGAAGTATTGCACCCGTTGAAAGGGAGCAAATGAATACATTCATGCAGACCTCTAGTGTCAATTTCATTGAAATCGCTCCAGGAACAACGAAGTTCCGAGGGTTTCAGACAATTAAATATTTCAAATTATTTTTTTTCCAAAATGAACGCTTCAGCCATTTTTGTTTGATTTAAATCAATTTGAATCCCAAAATTTTAAGTTTTTTTCTTGGACTACCTTCAAGCCTGATTCACAATGCGACGGGCAAACGAGACGAGAGCGTGACGTGATTCGCTGTCATCTTTTTCTAGCTATGAAATCGTTTCCCAATTCACAAAGCGGCGAGATTCTTTACAACGAAAACTCTTTTGTTAAAAATAAAAAATAATAAAAATTATCCAAAAACGCTTTAAAGACAACAGATTAGGAATTACTTGATCTTTTAATTTCAAGTTATCGTATTTTTTCTTTAAAAAAATACTTCCATTATGTAAATAACTTGTCAAAAATTAAAATCGTCGTCTCGTCGCGTCTTTTTTTTTCAATTTTTCGAATTCTTGGCGTGACGTGACGACGAGAAACGCTTCATTGTGTATATCCTCATATACTTTCATTGTTTGAAATTCGTTTGACAGCAACGACGGGATCTCGTCGCGCTCACGTCTCGTTTCCTCGTCGCATTGTGAATCAGGCTTCAGGCAAATAATTTTTGCTTCATATAAATTGGCTTAGACATTGACCTGTTTATTTTCGCAGTACTTTGTAGTTAAAATATTATATTTTAGAAAGTTTTAATCCAAAACAAAGAAATATCCATAGAATTGCTTACCTTATTTATCTTCGTTTCCGGAGCTCGAAACCCAAAACTCAAAAGTAATCAAATCCAAATTAAACTAAAAATAATCGAACCCCAAAGTAATCAAAAGTACCCAAATCCAAAAGTAACGACAAGTAATCACATCCAAAAAGTAACGAAAGTAATCAAATTAACCCAAGTAATCAAAGTAATCAATCGTTCTTGGTAAGGTAATCGTTACTCAGAAAAGTAATCGATTACTTTATAACTTGAAGTAATCGTTACAAAGTAACGATCACTAACAATTCCTCACACCAGTAATTATGAGTTTTATTCAATAAGATGAGGTAAATCAAACTGTTTGTACAGATTTTATCTCTTCAAGGTACAATTTTGTATAACCATGCTGGACTTATATTAAAACTCAGTTCTATGGTAAAAGATTGTATTATAAATGAATCCTGATAATGATTTAAATTTGATTCAATTTAAATTCACTCAACTGAATGTGAAAAACTCACATAACTTCATTCTTAATGAATCATATTTGTCCCATTTAAATGTTTCAAAAATGAATCATGAACTGTTCAGTAAACTGAATATATAAGCATTGTATATAAATTCTGTAGTATTCTCATGAAGAAAAAAAGGGCGTTAGGAAATAACGCCCAAGGAAATAGTGCCCAAATCGATTTGGAAACATCGGCCAAAAAAATTTTTAATACCCAAAAGCAAGGAAGAAATTGGAAATATTGCCCAAAACAACTTTGAACCCAAAAAATAAAATGGAAATATCGCCCAAATATTTTGAATGTAAATTGTTTTTGTTGAATTTAGGCGATATTTCCTAAATCTTGGGTGGTATTTCCAAACTTTATTTCAAGTAATAGGCAAAGTGTTTAGAAATTTTTGTGATGGTAATATTTGTTCAAGATCTCAAAATGATACAGTTACAATTATTTACACAATTATTTACAATTTGTTATACGTATGTAAAGGATAAAAAGTTTCTTTAAATCCAGATTCTTTAAATGCAAAAGAAACTTTGCATACACCCAACCTCGCACCCACCCCAAATCCTATAACGAGCACAAGCAGGGGGGTTGCAGGGGGGCAACATGCCCCCCATACATACCTCAATGTTTATTCGTATCTACATTTCACTCACCGTTTATTCGCAAATTTTTAGATTTCACAAACCAAATGAAGGAGAGGATTTATTAGGTTTATGAAATGTAGATACAAATTCACGAATAAACAGTGAGGTATGTATGGGGGGGCATGCTGCCTCCCTGCAACCTCCCTGCTTGCGCTCGTTATAGTATTTGGAGTGGGTGCGAGGTTGGGTGTATGCAAAGTTACTTTTGCATTTAAAGAATCTGGAACCGCCCCGATTGCATTTGGGCGATATTTCCTTATTTTGGCAATTTTTCCTATTTTAGGCTTTATTTCCCAATTTGCTATTTTAATTTATCAATTTGGGCATTGTTTCATTTTATGAAATAAAGCAAAATAAGGAAATATCACCCAAAATGAGAAAAAAATGTACAACAACAATTTGTTCAGTGTTTTTTGGGCGTTATTTCCAAATCGATTTGGGCGCTTTTTCCTTGGGCGCTATTTCCTAACGCCGAAAAAAGCTCGTGGCCATCTAGTGTCCAAATGTAATTCTAATTTTTGCTAAGGGATCTCGGTAAGGCGATCACAGCGAACCTATCGACCAAATGTCAACCTACACAATCGTGTTTCATGAGAATACTATAGAGTGGATATACAATGATATAAGGGTCTTATTTACATTCACTTAAGTGAAGAACTATTTTATTATTAATCAGCCATAAAAACGATTCGAATTCGAAGTAATGCTACCCAGTAAATTTGATCCAAACCGGTTTATAAATGAATTCAAATGTGAAGGTTTATTTCACTTCTGTGAATCATTTATAAATCACATCTGAGGGGAAATGTTTGCTGGAGTTTTTCTTTGTGTAAATGTGGGACAGTGAATCAATGTGTAAGTGTAGGGATGAGAAAGTGCTCCTATAAAGGTTAACTTATTATTTTTGGGGCTTTTGCAAAAAGAGAGTGGAGCAAAAGCCAAGGTTTATTCAATGTCTTTTTGGATGTATATGGATAGTGGGAGGGCGACACTCAAGGTAACCGGTACCATCTTTGAGCTTCCTATGGCTTGGGCTTATTCTTTATTATTATTTAACCAATCCGTTAAATGCTAACGTTACATAACAATATAATCTTTGGGATTGCTTAGTATCGCTTTTGGAATGATGGGCCAACTTCCGTTAAGGTAGCGCTAAACGACGAACATGCTCGCCGAACTTGTTCTTTTGCGTTATCCCCTACACGACGAACACATTTGGCGAACATTCATTTCGTGTTGATTCTTCAAAGCGTAAGCATGTGCGATAAAGAAGCGCAAGTCGTTGCGTTGTTGTAATTTCACAGCAAAAATGAGGTTTGCTCGCGAACATGGCCCTACATGGCGAACATCGAAGCCAACAAACACGACAAAATCGAAATTTTTCGCCAACAGCGAGCCGTTCGCGAACCATCCCCTACACGACGAATATATAGCGAGCACGAACAAGTTCGGCGAGCATGTTCGTCGTTTAGGGCTAGCTTTACAGACTAGAGAAAATGAATTTAACTACAATCTTGATAGACTTGATTTGATGCTTTTCATATCTGTATGCACATAGTTAAATAAGAAAAAAACTAAACATTTAATTCATTTAGACCATACAATTATTGCATATTCTCTTTATTTTCTTAATAAATAATCATTTCTACAAGTATGCATATACCTTACCTACTATTATTATGTTAAATAGGTATAGTTTGTATAACTTATATAAGTAACCTACTTAAACTAAATATATTATTTCGTTTATTTTAATTTTATTCAAATTTCAGATAGTTTCAAGCATTTTGCTTTAAAATATATTATGTACATACCTATGTACCTAAATATTTATTCACATTTCATGTTTAATAAACTAATATTGCGATGTTGCTTTGTGTTTCAAAATCTGATTCTTACTCTACCCTCACGATGAGTTACTACTAAATAAAAGTGATTCTATGCTGAACGGATTATTCCTTCTAATACTAATTGGATGGTGGGTTGGTGACTCCTTCTTTATATAATGCGCCTGGGTGTTATTGAACATGAACAATGGTTTTTCATTTATCTCTTCTTGATGATGGGCGGAATTGTGCTGAGACGGTGGACTTCCAATACTGGTTGGGCTTGCAGTTGAAGGAAAGCTTGCTAAATCATTGTTAGAACTTCGAAATGAAAAATCTTCGGGTTCATCGTCACTGTCAGTGCCACCAACAACATCTATTTGAATCCCATCATCTTCAAGATCAGAGTCTGAGAAAGCACCGCTTCCTCTATGTTGAGATATGTATTCTGCTCTGAGGGCTTCTAAATCGACAGTTATGCCCTTAGCTTGAAGTTTTCGGGCCTGGCGGTCAATTGCTTTTGCAAGCTTTTTACGACGTCGCGCTCTGAAATTATTAAAAACATTACACATTGAAAGTTATATGCATCGTTCAAAAGTTAAAAAAAAAACTTGCCTTTCTTTGGCTTTGAGCTCGTTTGGCGGGATTGGTTCTCCAGAACAAGTTTGTGGCTGGGCATTGTGAGCAGGTCGGCCGGGTCCTTTTTTGGTGTGCTCACGTTTTCGAACTTTTGCTCGACGATTCTGGAACCATACCTATCTGAAACAAAGTGTATAATTTAGCAATTGATTCTTGAATGGGTAAAATATTAATTGAAACTATTTTATAATTTTAAATTTTTAATAAATACAGGGTGGGCCAAATACAACCTACCAATATCCGTTGACAAGACGGTCGTAATGTCATGTTTGATTGTCATCTAATTTTTTTTTTTTGCACGAATCCAAAACTTGCCCTATAGTATTTAGCTATATCGCAAGTAAAAATCATGAAATAAACCCAGGCACAAAAATAATTTGTTATTTTGTTGGGTTGTGTCATGCCACGAGGAACTACGGGGGCTGAAGTTAGAATCTTATTAATTGACGGAAACTTTGTTTTGGGTGACACATTGTGAAGTGAGCGTTGTTTTTGTTTATAGCTTTTAAAGCTTAAGTACAAAAAACATTTACAAAGGTATATCTTTTGTATGAGTTATATTTGAACAAAGATTAAAATTTCCATTTTTTCACCAAAAATCCCAATCAATAATCTTCATCATCTCCCAAAATGTCATACTTCTAAACACAACCCTTAAAAAGATAAAATTCAATAACCTCAAAAAAAATCACATAACCATTACCAAGCTTAATGGTAATAATTAAATAATAATAATGGACAAATAATTTTTAGATTCAGCACATCTGTGAGATAAAACCTTTCCAACCAGGCGCGGATACAGGGGGGGCAATGGGTGCAATTGCCCCCCTGGGCAAGAACGAAAGAAGCATAAAACATACATTTAATAAAATGTAATCAAAAAAGGTTATTTCGTTATTCGTTTATATTTTCTTGGCAGCGCATCAGCGTTGCAGTAATGAGCGGTTGTTCGTTTTCCGCTGGCTGACCAGTGCCTACGTTCTGTAACTTAGGCGAGAACTTCTCGCATCGAGAAAACATGGAACACAAAATCCCAACGTTTCTCGACTTGGAAAAGTAAACTGTGTCTGTATCTCAATGTGAGAAACATCTCTTTTGATTTGTCTTTCCATTGGAATATCTACCGGAAACTATGTTATTGGCAGTTAAAATTCAAATATTTAAAAATATTTGTATTTTTATCAAATGTCTTATGTAGGTCTGCCGCCTTAATGCAATAAGTAAATACGCATTTATATAAGCTAGTATCGCCAAGTAGTCGAAATTCAACCTGACTCTATTAATGTCTTAATGGCAACATATAAATATAAAAACTAGATTCTGCCCGAGCGATTGGCTATACCTTTCAAATAAAAAAATATGAAAATAAATTGCCTTGCCATTAAGTCAGTTTAAAAGGGAGATATAGAAAAGTGTTTACATATTAATATATAAATTGTTTTTTTTTTGAGGGTTATTAATGCATTTATTGAAAAAATATCAATCTAAACACATTGATAAAATACTTATATGGATATATCTACGCATATATTTGTGTATATAACCATACAATTATGCAAATATAATCTATATAATGACGTTCCCATAATTTTGATTCGATACTTTTGGTCTAGTTTCAATTTTTTAAGCTTTCAAAAGCATACCTCACTTAAATGAAACTGAAGAATCTGAATCATACCACACTTAATTGAAACTGAAGACACTGAGCACAAAAAAAGAAAGATTATTAATTACTTAAGTGAATTTGCTCATAATAACGGTTTGTTACTTTTAGTCTAGTTGAATTTACTCTTGCTTCAGAAGTTATGAGGGCTCTCGAGTGCACCTCACTTAAGTGAACTTAAGTGAAAATGAAAAATCTTAGGTAACCCTCACTTAAGTGAAACTGACAATACTGAAGCACAAAATGGACAAAATTACTAATTTCACTTAAGTGAATTATAGGTATGATCGCCCCTATTTAGGGTCTGTTACGTATCTACATTCATTCAATTTTGCTTCTGAAGTGAGGAGAGTTCTCAAGCGCACCTCACTTAAGTTGAACTAAAGAAGAAAATGATTGATAAGTATAGGTATTTCTATATTTGATTTTAGCGCTTACATTTACATTTCCAAACTACCCTCTTTGCTAAATCCAAAGGGAGAGTGCTCTTTTGTTTTTGTTTTGAAATAATACAAATTACAAATACAAAGTATTTGCCATATTTCTCTACTTTTAATCGCTTTAATTTTCTTCTCACATGCGTTTTACTTGTCGAGTAATTTTAGCAGTTAAATCGAGAAAATATCTCGACTTTTTTCTTACAGAAACAGTTTAACTCACATTTTTCTAGGCTCTCAAAGTTTTACTTATATTTTTCCAGGCTCTCACAGAAATTTTATTCCGAAAAGTTTCAAGTCGAGAAAATCTAGTTACAGAACCAGGCGAATGTGAGGAAACAATTTTAATGCAAATTCACGTCATATTTGTTTTGATTCACGTGTTCCATGCGAGAAATTACTCGATGCGAGAGTTACAGAACGTAGGCACAGGTTCAGTTAAGAAAAGTTCCGCTTTGCACAGATAGCGCCTTTAAGTCGACTGAGTGGAAAGCTTATAACTTCGGTTTTAGATCTCGATCTTCAAAGTTAAGGTCTTTAATTACAAGATAAATGTCAGGCTACATTACTGTATAACATTTTGAGAGAAAAGTCAATTTATTTCATACAAGGGAGCAAGTTGAATCCCTAATCGATTTCATTTTCACTTTAAAATATGCTTTGAATGAAAAATTTAGCAATTTGAAAAATGATGTTTTAAAAAGTTATTGCTTCACCTGTAACCCTACTCTACAAATTTGTTAGTGGTTTTTTATACTTAAATGTAACGGGAGAGGTGACAGGGGCACTTTTCTAAATTTTCAACCCTGAAGTTGATTTTAATTTAAAATAAAATTAATTCTTTAAAATACGCCAACTTACGAGTTTTCTAATTTTGCTTCAAATGCTCGGATCTATAGGATGAAGATATCTAAATTCATTGGCGCAGGAAGGAATTTTGTCTAAGGTTGGGCAACCAGTCCAAACCAAACCTAATCATTAAACATTGTGCAAGTGATCCCGCAATAACTATGTTTTTATTGGTGCTTGAGCATTTAATTAATTCCCGAATTTGTTCAAAAGAGATTTAATGAATGAAGCCGATAACGACGTCTACAATAAAGCAAATTAACAAACGTTAAAAGTGCTACCAAACTCAACTCTGCAACAATGTCGATGTTACGATGTATCTACGTTTAAAATGAATGGTTTTGGGTAAAATTAGTTTTCAACAAAGTTTTTATTCGCCGCACTGCCGATAAACTTCTTTCAAAACTGGCGCAACTAAGCGGAAGCGGTAATGCGGCCCGTTGCAGTTTGTATAAACATTTGAAAATATCCATTTATGTTTTTTTTTTTAAACTATCAAGGTTTATTTCATAGTTCTTTAATTCGAACATATTTTTTCATAATCTAGACTTCTGCACTCAGTGCTATTGAATTCATTTTAAAATATCTTTAAAGTTGTTGATAAAATTTGTCTGCAGTACTCATATATAATTTGACAAAGGCCATAATTAATGGGCCCATAGAATATGTATTTTCAAATCTCCTTTTGATGTTAACATATGTATATCGTCGGCTTAGAGTGAAAATCAGCTAATTCCTATTTTTCATTTTTTACAATAAATTATTTAAAAAAAAGTGTTAGCTTTATTTGAATTAAACTAAAATTACATCAAGTATTTTTCAACACACTTTATTGCGAAATTCAGTAAAATTGAAAAGATTTGATATATTTTTGTATTTTTTAGCAATTTTTGAAGTGGTCTATAATAAAAAAAAAATGTGGATTTAGCCGCTTGTTACTCTAAGTCGAAAGTTATACGGTCGTATTTGATAGCTGTCCTACTCCAAAAAGTTTTTAAAAACTTTTGTTAACCCTTGTCCTAAAGTTATCTTACTTGGACAACGGCATATTTTTCAAACTTTGCATTTTATTTAATTAAACAAAGTATATTTCCAACTATTAAGAACTTTTAGAAACTGTGTAACTACTCAACCGTACTCTAATTTAAATTCAGAGTATAAACATTATTCAATTTGATTTTTCTTTAAAAAAGAGCTTGTTTTTTGAATCATTTATTGAAAAGAAAAATAAATTTTTACACTAAAACTTTGATCGCATTTTGAAAAGAATATTTCAAAATATGAAAGCTGCATTAAAAAATCAAAAAAAAATCTTGATTAAAATATCTACCTGGGTACAAATTATAATATTTATTCTCCAATTGTATTGCTTTTGCCGCAACTGTTGCTGGAAAGTAAATTTGTTTTTCCTGACGTCTCCTTTTTGATGCTCGTAGGTTTTAAAGAAAACTCTTACTTTTGTGAATTTTTTTCTATTTCAAACCAAATTTTAAAATCATTCCTTAATGTTTTAAAGGTATGAACTGTAATAGACTGTAGAGTGTAAGTACTGGCACAGAAAAAGTGTATTTTGATCCAAATGTCACCCAATTTCCCTAATCGTCTTTTTCCGGAACAGTAAAAACTAAAAACTTCTGATTTTGTTGAGGTTTTTTAATTAATCCACATTATATTGCTCTCCATAAAACGCAGGCGATAGGTAGAAGCAACTCGGTTTAGATTTTATAAAATTCCAAGTATTCGGTTTGATTTGTCTGTTACAGAGCAAATAATACGTTAATGCTATGTTTCCACCAAAGGTTTATCTCAGATTAGATTAAATTAATCTTTTTGGTGTTTCCACCGCACAAAAAGATTTGAAAAAGATTAAATTTGACAGCATCTTCAAAAATGCAAATGACGTTTTAATTTTTCTTATGAAGTGCGAATGAGACAGAATGTTTGATTCGTGTCAAACAATGAAGAACCGAATGCGAGTCTCGAATGAATCGTTCAGCACCATGTAAGAATAGGTTAGTTCGATTTGTAAAACTATTTGTCCCAGGAAGATTTAACAAGATTAATTTCTAATCTTCAAGATTTACGAAATAAATTTGTATGGTAAATCTCAAAGATTTGAAGGAGATTTGAGGTTAATCTTATTAAATCCCAGATTAGCGTTAGGTGGAAATGTAGCATAACCCTGAGTCGATGACAAACGAGTTGATACATACCAAAGCGAACCGTAAGCTTTAATTTTAAACAAACCAAATCGAATTACGTTTCGGTTCATGTTCCAAATTTGTCAGATGTAGCGACTTATCGCAAAACAGAAGATTTGAAATTTCATTTGGTTGCAAAAAAATCGATTTGGTGATGTTCACAAAACAGGCAGTAATTTAAGCTTTTGGTGATTTTATTTTTTTGAATTCAAGTCTTTATATTTTTGTCAAGCTTTTACTTAAACTTAACATTCGTTTTATGATGTAATATTTTGCTAGATATGGAGGTATCGTAGTATTTAATCTGAACGCACCCCAAAACTGAAAAACGATTTCTTTCTTATTCCTAATTTAATTTTAATAGTTTTTTTAATTTGGTTCTTTATAAAGTGGAACATTTTGAAATTTTGCGAGTTTTGGGCGATTAACATATATCTTACGTTTGGTGATTCCGCTTTTTAAACAAACAAACTACTCATCTTCAAGGTTTAAGATAACTTGGTTTGAGACAAATTTATAAGGTTCAACTAGGTTTGTGCTTGCCTCGGATTAATAGACCGAGTTGATGCTTCTCGGACATTGATGCAATGTGTAAATACAAACTAAATTAGAGTGGGCAGAAATTGCTTTTATGTGACGACCAACTGTAACTGTAGGCAATATTTAAACTTGGTGTCAAAGATTTCATTCACAGTAAGTTGTTCAATCTTGCTTCTTGGGATGTAGAACCAGAAAAGTTTAACTGCCGATTTTTCTAAGGTGGGCAGTTCATTTTTCAAGGTGGGCACTGCCCACCTCTGCTCCCCCCTTCCTACGCCTATGTCTAAATTAAAGTTAAAATAATAAACTAAATTTTTGTATAAAAGTTATTGAGAAATATCCAAAAATTTCATACTAAATGGGTGATAGATTTCTTTTTGTTATAAATAATAAAATGTGCGTTTCCTTTGAGGAAGTACTTTCAATAGAAAACTCTGGGGCCAGATTCTGTAATAAACGAAACGAAAGACAAGGTTCGTTTTTCAAAAACGAAAGAAATCGTGCGAAAGCGAAAGTTGGCATTCCATATCGCATTTCGTTTAATTTATTTGGTTCGCTCAAGTTTGAGAGCCTCTGTTTTTCATTGCCTACTTTTAGGTGCTTTGAATTTGGCTAGAGATGACATAGATGCAGATGGTGAATAGTCGAACACAGAAAAGTGGTGGAAAAGTATAAATAAATATATAATTTAGGATACAAAATTATATATAACTTGATCGAAAGCCTCTACAATTAATTAAGGAGAATATAAGTATCATTTTTAGCCATAGTCGTCTTGATTCAAAACAAAGTAGTTCTTTTTTTTATATGGTGGATTTTCATAAATGGTAAAATGTGGTGAAAAACAAGGCACCCATCTCTAGGCCTGAGAAAATAAACGAAAAGAATAAATTAAAAAAAAAAACAATTCTGTTGCAATTTGTAGAGAAGTCATAATTTAGCCAAAATAACACTTATCATGGCTTAATTATTGTTATAAAACTATTGACTAATCATTTCTTCTTGATGTAAAATCTTTATTTATATATTTCATATTATTTGAGGATGGGTATTTAATGATGTTTGATATTAATCTTGATGAATATTTGAAACCGTGAGTGAAGGTGGTTTGTTCGTAAACGATTTTTTTTGTTTTGCTAAAGTGATACATACTTTTATATCTTATTATTGTTAGCTAAATGCATCAGAAGCCATCATGATTGTAAATTCGGTAAAGCTTTCCAAAAATATAACAAAATTATTTTTAATCTTAGAAACGTGAAGTAAATAGCTGTCGTTTAAGTTCTTTCGCACGCACGATCGAATTCTTTCGTTTTTAAAATTACATGAAGCAAATTGTTCGCACAAACGAAAACGTTTGTTCGTTTTTGCCATACAGAATGTCACCCCTGGAGAGCTACTCTCGAATATCTGTCTTCCCCTATGGTGAGCTTATTTCATGACTGTGCCTGTGTCCACTTTCGAGTTTAATTCTCGAGAACTTCTTCAGAGCTGTTCACCGCCTTTTTACTCTTAAATTGATACGCACCTTAAGAGTGTGTCATTTATTTCAACTCTGGAATTTCCACATCTAATACCTTCCAAAAGTTGCTTTACATATTAAAATTAAATTTTTCATTTGAAATTTTCGTTTGAGTTATTGGCTTTGGCTCGCTATAAAAGTTTGTAACAAACTTCAAAGGGGTCATCGAATCGAAGATGATAAAACCACGAAGAGCTATTAAATGAAGGTTGCATTTTGGAGAGGGGGGGGGGGGTGCAAAAGCACCCTTTTTGGTTTTTTGCATATAACTCGAAAACAGAACAAAATTTCGAGATAATTCTCAAAATTTTTTTTTGTAGAGAATAAAATTTACCATCGAAATGGATTCTTGCAACAAAATTAAAAAAATTTTAGTTAGCTAAATTTAAAAAAAATCATTGCGAAAAAAGTGCAAAACCGCATTTTTTTTACTTAGAAAATGTTAAGCTCGTCTGGCAAGGACTTTCAACCGTCTTTAAATTGTATAAGCAACTAAAAAAATATTTTGATTTTTTTATGGGAAAATATTCTTTATATAAATATATATTATTCATAGATACTTTATAAATTTGAAATTTACTCTGAAAATCCAAACATACTTTTTTAAAATTACGGGTCTTTTTAGGAGTTTCTGTATGCAAATAACAAATGATTTAAATCAGTACCACAGTTTTCAAGAAAACCAAAAATCAATGTGGTTGAGCTGTTTTTGAGAAAAATAAGATTTGAAAAAACTGCAAGAAAAAATTTTTAAGAAAAGAATTATTAGGGGAAAACAGGGTGGATTCGTATACTTTTTACTCTGAGCTGTATAGAAGAAAAACTTTTAGTTATTGCAAAATAACTTTAATGCTGCTGTATACCCTATATATATGTCTTTAGTTGTAGTGAAGTTAAGTGCCGATACAAACCACTATGGAGACGCAACGGTAAGATTTCTGAAAAATGCCAAACGTAAGAATCCACCCCACACGCGGGGTAGCTTCGTACATAGAGAAGGGTGCATTCGTACACTGTGGGGAGCTGTCGCGTATACAGTAATTAAGAAGACTTTCTTTATGGAATTAAACATTTATTCAGATAACAAAACGTAAAATAAACTCTTAATAAAGTAATTAATAATAGATAATAAAAATAAATAATATAACAAATTATAAAATAACAATTCAACTTCGATAAATGAATAAAACATAAAATAAATAATTCATTATAACATTAAGAATATTTTATGGCAGATTATAAATGGTGAGATCTTTATTGAATCAGTTCTTGCTGTGCAAGCTGATTTAGGCGGCGGCAAAACACAGACTACGTCTGATAAGTACACTGTTCCTTCATTCGTACAGTACGAATCTACCCCACTCATACGCGTACGAAGGTACCCCAACAACACAATTAATAAAAAAAGTTCAAAATAATAACAAATAATTGTTATTTTCACAAAATCAATGTCAATATATTAATTAAAGACACTTATTCAACACTAATTATAATAAATTGAAACTATACGAGCAAAACTTTTTATGAAAACAAAATATTAAAGATGAATCAAAAAATTACTTTCGAGAACCGAAAACACTTATCGACTTGTCACAAAAAATGTCTCCGCTAAACTGAGGTCGCGGTTAGCTGTTAGTGTACACACATGAACCGACCTCTCTCACCCACAAACATAGCTTGCGCAACATGTTCGATAGTGTAGATATGACAACTGTACGAATGCTCCCGCTGTACGAATCCACCCTGTTTTCCCCTACTGTCCACTTTTTCGTCGGACTTATCAATCAAAATCGTGAGTTCGACGATGAGAAATCATTTGAGAAATTTTTTTCATAAACAAAATTTTCTTTGGACCAAAAACCTTTAAAAAGCATTAATTAATTTACTGATACAAAATTCACTGCGAAAATAAGAAAGTTTTAGAAATAAGTATCATCTTAAGATTTTTTTTATAGAGAAACGTATAACAGCTACAACTCTATTATGCCCGCTATTACACGTTGACGAAAGCTTGTTGACTGAGTTTGAAAGAAGTGGAAATGAATAAATAATAAATTAAGCTTTACCGAACAATTTTGTAGAATTTGTTTGTTTATGTAAATTGATTTGATAGTGGAGATTTTAAATATATTTTTTATAGAATAAATAAAAGATATTATTTTAAACCACTAAACAATTATTTATTTATTTACAAAAATGCATTTCGGAAGCTATGCTTATAAAGCTTACTGACGATGAAAGCATAGCTTCCAAAATGCATTTAAGTAAATAAATAAATAAATAAAGTGTTTTGGGTCAATATTTCAAAATATTAATACTTCAGTCTCCTTCATTTTTGAACCAAAATACAAAATTATACTATAAGTTTGTTAGTTGGATGGCTAAAAACAAACGGGTTCTAAAAAAAAAGTTTACAAAATTATCATAGCCATACTATCTCAATTTAAACACCCAAAATGTCATTCCCCTGCACCCAAAAAAATAATTAGTCTATTTAACCAAAAAGTTCGTATATCTTACGAAACTTTCGTGGTGCAAAACCACGAATAACTTTCGCAATTTTTACAAATTGGCTTTCGTGAATTTAAAAATATCACTTTTATTGCTTTCGTTAATGCTACGAAGCTCGTAGTAAACGATCTAAGAATTCCATTTTATTACCTGGTAAATCAGTTTTTTGTGTCTTCTAAGCAATTTTTCAAAACAGACTTACGAGGTTTTGACAAAAAGCCGACGATAATATTTCAATCCAGGAAACTAAAAAAATAATAACAGATCAAAAGAAGTTTACTAATAATTATTATTTTCAAAATTACTTACTTCTACTGACTTTCTTCACCTCCAAACACTTACACGGTGGAAACACAAATGATGAAAATATCTACCTGTAACCACTTCATAGTGAAGAAAGTATTTCAAATATTAAACAAATTTTGAGTAACGAAAAATTCTGTGAATTTTCAATAACATGCGTACTATCTAAGAAATATTTTTATAATTATTTGACGGTTGTTTTGATAAATTTACAAATGTTTTTGTTATAATAAGAAATCATTTAGCATTTCCCCTATTTCATCCAGATTTAGTAAAATTAACGAAATGATTTGTACATATAACTAACTTTCGTTCAAAAGAAATTTACGAATGGCCTTTCGTTATAATTGTACAAATTGTTTGTAACACAAAATTTTCCTACGATATATTTCTTCAGTTAACTAAATTTAGTAGAATGCACGATAAAAAGTTTTACGAAATTATTTCGTAGTGATTTTACGTGTGACGTGTCCCTAGTCCTACTTACCACATTGCAATGAATTTTAGCAACGAAACTAAAAACGAAACAAAAAATCTAATGATGCAGTCTTTTTTAAAATATATTCATCCTCACTAAAGAATGGTTAGTTTATTTTTAGTTGCTGTACTTTATTAAATAGGAGCTATTAAGTAAGTGTCCCCCATAAAATTATCATTTGTAGATATCCCAATGGAAATTAAAAAAAAATATAGGAATAGGCTCAACATAGAAAGCTGATTTATTTGTTGTTTAACGGGACGGAATTGTTCTTTACGAAAATTGAATTGAGAGTTTGCAAAAAAACTTCGTTGTCTTTTATATTTCAAGTAAATGCAACGATTTTGTTTTTCGTCCAATGAATTTGTCATTCCTCTAACGCGTGTTTTTTACCTAACCGTGTGGTATAAAAATTAATCTAGTTTACTCAGCCCCGGATCTACGATTTTTCCGAACCGGGGCAAAAACTTAATTTTGACGCCCCTGCCGTTTTTGATAAAAATGAAAAAAACACATACATGTTTGGATTTTTTGTCACTGGGAGAATAATACTTTTTAATTGATGTGTAGTCAATCCAAAAAATATTCATTACAGATAAGAAAATTGACAATGCCGACACAAAGACGATACACGGAAAAAGGGAATTTAATTTTTGATTCAATCGCGAATCTTATTTTTTGGTTCCTAATTAAATTCGTTTGCATTCGAATCAAATCTGCAATAGACCGAGAGCCCACAGCAGATTTTAGGTGTGAACGATAGCAAAAACAGAAGTATAGGCGTCGAAAGCTTCATTAAGGACTATTAAAAAAATCAAAGTCTTGCAGTCCACAACTGGGGCCTTTGCAAGAAACAGTGCATCGAAAAAAAATATGAATGCAACTTTGAAGATAATCGTGTTAGCTGAAATCGGTTTTCACCCCTCCCTAGATAAGCTCCACGGATCCCATATCACGGAATTTGAGATCATTTGAGTGTTTAATTCGCCCTGCCAGACTGTTTAAAACCGTTTTTCACTTAGAATTTTGAATTTTTTAAACGGTCCGGTAGAGCGAAATATACACTCAAACGGTCTCAGATTCCATGATATGTGATCCGAGGAGCTTCTCAAGGGAGGAGTGAAAACCAATTTCGGCTAACACGATTATCCTCTAAGTTGCATTCATATTTTTTTTCGATGCACTGTTTCTCGCAAAGGCTCCGTTGTGGACTGCAAGACTTTGATTTTTTAATAGTCTTTAATGAAGCTTTCGACGCCTATACTACTTTTTTTGCTATCGTTCACACCCAAAATCCGTGTGGGCTCTTAGTCTACAAGGAACTGTAAAATATGATTCGTTCCCGAATTTATCATGGGAGAACTATTGAAGAACCATTCAAATAAGAAAGAAAAATGTAATTTTACGAAAGGACAAAATTCCGAAAATACAAAGTTACGCAAGAAAAAGTATCGAAGTACAAAGTTTCGAAAAAAGTTTTGAAATCCTCGGGAGTTCGTTGTTCCTTGAGTGACTTCAATGAAATTGACAGAGGTGATAGCTGAGACAGAGTTATAGCAGAAAAAAATATTTTCAAAATAGGATGTTTCAAAAATATGTCGACATTATGCAACTTCGTTCTTCCTTCAGCGATTGCAATGAAATTTACACGTGATAACTGATACAGAGTTTTAACAGAAAAAATATTCTTAAAACAGGATGTTTCGAAAAATGTCAACATATTATAAATTCGTTGTTCCTTGAACGATTTTAATGAAATTGACACACTCAATTTCAACCCTTAATAGTACGAGAGCTAAGCAACGTCAAAATATAAGTCATTTTAGATTGGCTGGGTCTTTGATAAGCGTGAGAGCAGCCTTTGGTTGTGGAAAATGTTTTGATATCCACTCTTTTGAATAAATAAATAAATAAATTGGGTGGCGCAACAGCTCGTGGAGAACCAGGGTCTGACCAGTGACTTACAACTCACAGCCATTCCTGTGTGCGTGTTTGTTGGCTCTTTTGAAAATGAGTGTTGAAAAAGGTAAATGCAGGTATCCACTCTTTTGAAAATGGGTGTTGAAAAAGGTAAATGCAATTTTCTCGGCTCGCGTAGAGAACTAAGAGTAAATTTTTTATTTGATTTTGTTGGTTGAAATATCTTTTAAATTTCGAAATCATGAATAATTGCTGTCGAAAAACTGTAAAAATTGTTTTTTAGCGTTTATCTCGCTTTTTGTTCATCTGAACGCTCCTTGTAGAGCACCTGATTTCATACATTTGTGTGTATTTAGATTTTTTGTGAACTAAAAAATATCTTAAAATACAGTAATAAAGATGCCTGTATCCAGCAAATAATTCTTTAGGCAAGACTACGATCTTAACGGCGTGGTGCGAGGCTTGGAGATGGGCACAGTTCAAGTGTTGTATTATTCTAGAAGAGGGATCTAAGGGAGGAGGGGAAGTTTTGTAAAAATGCACTTACAATGCATAAAACAATATTTGTTAAAATACAACAGAAAAACATTCAACAATGTATTGTAGATCGTTTCTTTTATTTAATTTTTCAATCAAAGTTATAGTTGTCAACAGTTTTTTAAAAATTATTTTAAATCGTGCAATAATGATAGAAAAAACTACTAAAAGTTGACAGAGAAATACAATTTGATATTCCATTGCCACATCTCAATTCATTTAATTTGATTAAGCGTCGCAATTCTAAATTTGTTCAGTCACATGGATTTGGCGCCCCTGTAAGCTGCCGCCCGGGGCACAGGCCCCGGTTTGCCCCCCCATAGATCCGGGGCTGAGTTTACTCCTCTGTGTCTTTTACAAGGGCTTACATGATGAATAATACAAAACACCTAGTTTTTATATAACACACCCTTCGGAGTCATTCCCCTAACATCATTTTTTGTGTCATTCCCCATATTTTCAAGTTTTCACTATATAATAATGATTGATTGAGTTTTGATAATTCTAGAACAGTGTTTTTCAAACTATGGTCGCGATCCCCTACACTGAGGGAAAAAATGCAATTTAAAATCTAATAGAAAATATTTGATTTAAAGTTGAATAATATTCAATAAATCATATTTAATTTCAAGTTGAAAGCCTGTTGATTTAAATAGGCAACGTAGATTTAACAAAGCCAACTTAGTTTCAAAGCGAAACGTATTCAATTTTACATAGAAATCAACTTTTCGAACATTTAAAGTACACTCAACGTAGTTTCAAAGTGCAAGATGCTAATATTTTTCGAAATCGAATTTTAAATTTCCATGCACGTACTTTTAAAGTGTTGCATAGTTAGGCCAACGTAAAAGTTAGATTTTTTAATTACTTTTTAATTTATATTTTAGCTTAATATATAGAATTTCGAGAGCGCTTCGTAATTTCACGAAGTATCTACAAAACATTTGTGAGCAAAATTAACGCGCACTCAAAATTCACTTACATTTAATCAAAAAAAAAAAATTATTACTTTTCTCATATTTATTTTTGTCATTTGCTTAATGAATTAGTTTCCATTTTCTTTTAAACCAATAACTGGACGAAGTTGAATTAAAGTTTTAAAAAAGTATTTTAAAATTTTTTTGTATTTCAATCAACGATGCTTGTACTTTAATCGAAATTGATACATATTGTTTTGAAGATGGATGAATTCAAATCAACGATGATGACATCTCAAATGAAGAGAAAAAATGGTAAAATCATATTTATTTTAAAAGAGGGAAACACTTTGAATTGATGTCTTTGCTACTTTGAATTTAAAATTTTCGTCTTCGATGCCAAATCGTTCCGAAAAATATTTAAATCAAAGTTGTTTCCGTTGATTTTACGTTGTTTTTTTTCTCGGTGTAGGGGGTCGCCAAGAATAATTAGGGGGGTCGTGGTCGCAAGAAATTAGGTACAAAGTACTAAAAAGGTTTTCTTTTATTAAATGTTCAAAACTTGGTTGTATCTTTGAGATGTTAACAATTAAAACATTTTCCTATTGAATGAAGATAACGTGAGTTCACATATATGTAGGTATGAAGAGGTGTAGGGATGCCAGATTTGAAAACGAATCCACCTTTTCGAAAAATTGAAAAGTCCTATTATTTTGTAGCGCAGAAAATTATTTCATGTTATTAAGGTACATTATTGCGTTCAAGTTGAGCAATAAAAGCTACTTCAAGAAATTTTTGATGTAATATGCAATAACTAGCAACAAAAGTGAGATGAAACTAGAACCAGTAGAACACCAGCTTATGGTGTATATACATTGCCATCAACCAATCGCTAGATCTAGCGATTAAAAGTTGTACACCGAAAAAGAACTTGAAAAAAATATTATGTCATTGTTTTTTATAAATTCGTAAATATTTTGTTAAATATTTATTGATGGAACTAATGTAGGTACGAGTTCAAATAATAATGGATAAATTGAAAGATTTGTATGAGAATAAGAATAAATCTTTCAATTTATCCATTATCATTGTTGTTTGTTGATTCAAAACATAAAAAATAATAATTCTCCAGCGGGACACTTGCGGGACAAAAGTCGTTTTGCGGGAAAGTCCCGCGCCTGGCGGGACGTCTGGCATTCCTAAAGAATAGAATGGCACTAACAATGTTAAAGCCTCCTTCGCCAGCTCTTTCCTTACTTACTTACTTTCCTCTTCTCTTCTCTTCTCCTTATCCAGAAATTATTCATGGTTCTTACATTGAATTCAGAGCATACCATCTGTAGCTAGATAAATAAGATTTTCTATCATCTTTAAAATCGGCCAGATGGAATGATATATTCAAAATATGATTGAGTATCTATCTCTGTCCATTTCCACCTTCAGAATAGAGTTCTATTCTATTAATAGTTTTTTCCCCCAATAATGCAAACCCTCATGGGAGATATGTGAGCGCTTAATGTCATGGCATGGATTCATCTGATGAAATTTCGTCGGGTTCTGAACCCAGGAAAAAAAATTATAAATCTTTTTTGCAAGTATTCTGAACGCAAACGAAGTTTTACGAGGAGTCCTTTGATTTTGTCTTTTGCAGTCAAAATGTTTTCTTGTCTCCCTTGGAGTTGTATCAAGGTGTTTAAGTGGGCAAAAAGGTCAGTGAGAAATGATAATTTTAAAAGCTGAGTGGGGACAAAAAATGATTTGACTATCTCGATTTTGAAACTTGTAAAAACATCAATTATTCAGTTTATAATTCCAGAACTTGTGTCAACTAGACCGAGAGCCCACAGCAGATTTTGAGTGTGAGTGATACCAGAAAATGAAGTTTGAATGCAATTTCGAGCGTAATCGTGTTAGCCGAAGTTGGTTTTGACCCTTCCTTAGATAAGCTCCATGGATCACATATCACGGAACCCGAGACCTATGAGTGTTTAGTTCGCCCTTCCAGACCGTTTAAAAAATTTAAAATTCTAAGTGAAAAACATTTTTTTTTAACAGTCTGGCAGGGTGATCTATAAACCCGAATGATCTCAGATTCCGTGATATGGGATCCGAGGAGCTTATCGAGGGAGGGATGAATTCAATTTTGATTTACTCGATTACCCTCGAGGTTGCATTCATATTTTTTTCGATTCACTGTTTAGTTTTAGTATCACTAAGGCCGCGGTTATGGACAACAAGACTTCGATTTTTTGAATAGCCTTTAATGAAGCTTTCGATGTCTATACTTCTTTTTTGTTATCAATCACACCCAAAATCTAGTGTGGGCTCTAAATCTAAAAATACCTTACCTTTTGACAACCATCTGAGCTCTGTTTGACAAAGATTTTGATGGACTCGTTCATAACGCTTTTCAAATAACTGACAAAGTATTATTATGAATTTGGGGGTCACCGCAGAATGTTTTTACTAACAAAGGGGTCGCGTACTCAAAAAGTTTGAAAAACACTGTTCTAGAAGGATCAATAATATTGCTTTTAAACATATTTACAGTATTTTTAGTAGTTCTCATTTTTTTCGCATTCTATTGTTCAAAATATCATGAAATAATAGTTATTACTAAAAAATGTTTAGGCGCCAGTTATAGCTATCATTGAAGCTCATCATTGAAAATTTTAATGATTGATTTTGAGACGTTTAGGAGGCAAAATAATTTATTATTTTGATGGACGATCAAAACTCAAGACTTAATTAATATTTCTAGCCAACACAAAATTTCAAATAGGCCCAACTTTCCACAAAAATTGACTTTTAATTTTTCAATGATCATTGGTAAGGTAGTTCAATCATTGAAATAAGAAAAGTCTTTTTATGTGGAAAGTTGGGCCTATTTGAACAATTCTTTTGGTTAGAAATATTAATTAAGTCCTTAGCTTTATTTTTCCATCAAAATAATATATGATTTTACTTCCTAATCGTCTCAAAATCAATCATTAAAAATTTCAATGATGAGTTTGGCTGGAAATATTAATTAAGTCTTGAGTTTTGATCGTCCATCAAAATAATAAATGATTTTGCCTCCTAAACGTCTCAAAATCAATCATTAAAATTTTCAATGATGAGTTTCAATGATAGCTATAACTGGCACCTTAGTTAGGCAAAATCCTTGGCCTACAAGAGCAAGTTCGTGGGACATAGTCGTGCATGCTATTTTTCATGTTAGTATTTGTTCTCTTTTTTCTTTATCTTCCTGAAACCATCCGCAAAATTAAATATATCTAATCACCGGAGTAAATATAATTTTTTGTCATTCCCCTGATACAAGTGTCATTTCCCTAACTTAAGGACCGTTAGATTTAATCATTTACTATGACCCCTTGTTTAAAAGTGGTTATAATAAAGTAATTGAGATATCTAATTGTTATTCTAGAAAAATATTTTTTTTTGACCGAGGGTCCAATTTGAAGTGAAAAATATTAATGTTTTGAAATATTGACCCTTTTAAGTTGTTTCAAATAATATCTTTTATTTATGTTTTATGTAGTTCAAAGCTTTTTGGATTTAAATATTAACAAATTTGTGGGGGGAGGGGGCGTCAAATTGTTCCACCGCACCGGGCGGCAGAAACTCACGCTACGCCACTGCCGAGTCTCGTGTCAATACTGTAGGAATTTGGTAATATTTTACTTGTTTCACTAAATATTCAATCATCATTTATGAAAAAGGCTATAACTTTTGTGAAGGTGGTTGTATCGAGTTAATTCTGATTTAGAATTAATGCTAAGTCTTCTACTTGGCTGATTCATTTCAGTAGTATATAGAATTTGTATTATAAAACCTTCTTAAAAAGAATCTATGCCTGGCCCCGGGCAAAAAAAACTTCCAGCCTAATGATTAGGAATTCTAATCTTGTTGGTTATAGTTTACAGTGGATTTTCGTTGAAAAATTCATGTAAGTTGAACCCTCACTATGTCACTGATGAGGTCAAGTGAGTAAGCCGAACGAAACGCCAATTTGTAGGACTAAAGACCATCAAAAGCTATTTTGAATCAATAATTCAACAAGTCCAATCCTTAATGCTAAGTTTTCTACTTGGCTGATTTATTTCAGTAGTATATAGAATTTGTATTAAAAAACCTTCTTATATAGAAATTATGCCTGGCCGCGGGCAAAAAAAACTTGCATCTTAATGATTAGGAATTCTTATCTTGTTAGATATAGTTTACAGTGGATTTTCGTTGAAAAATTCATGTAATAGTCCGGGAACCGACCGTAAGATTACCTATCTCATCGCGGCCACGCGCAAATTGAATGCCAACCGATAGCTTTTGTCCAAACATTTACGAAACTGCTGGTTGGATAAGCTTTATCTGGTCGCAATGGTTAGAAAATGCACTTTTCAGGTTGCATTTTACGCTAAATGTACCTACAAGCAACTTCTATAAATGGGGTCTCAAATGAAAGGTAAGACTGTCCTCTACCCCAGGTGCCTTTAAGTGGAAATAACGTTCATATTGAGGTTGCTATACACATGTGCTCATAACTCCTCAGTGTATTCATGGATTAGTTTAATTTTTCATAAATCCAATATTCAATTAAATTTATATTATTTTGATACATCATTTATTATCCTAAAAGATATGCAAGCGTCAAAATCAATTATTCAAATCAATACAAAAATTAATAAAATTGCATTGAAATTTGTCCACGACAATCAGTTATCTACATCGAATGTTTTTATTATAATTTGATATGGATGGCTTTTAAAAATTATGTCTCTTGTTCTAATGATCGGATCTTCAAGGTTAAGGTTTTTGAAGAAAACTGACATAACAGGCTACATTGTATAAAAATATCATTGAGGAGGTGTAAACGTTTTCATACTAAAAGGGCGAAAAAATCCCAAGAAAACAAGATTTATTACATTCTAAATTCAAAGGTTGATGAACAATTTTTAGAATTTTGGAAATCTTAAATCGCACATTTTTTGCCTCACTCCTCTTTTTAAATTATATTGTACCGTGTTTAATCATCAATCCAACAACAGAGGTGCCAGAGTTTTTTTAAAAGATTTTTTTACAAATATGATGGATTTTAATAAAAAAAGATAGAAATGGCTTTTTAAAAAAATCATAGCTCCTGTTTTACTTATCAAATATTCAAGGTTAAGGTCTTTAAATAAAGCCAAGATAGCATGCTACATTCTGTAAGAAAATCTATTCGATTTGTTAAACAAAATTATGAACTTTTGCATTAAAAAATATAAATACCCTTATATTTCCCCATTTCGGTAAATACCGGGTATAAGCCCAGGGTATATACTCTCAAATGGTATATACCGGGTAGTTACCCATCACTGTTTCACGATTGGATATTAATTTAGCTTCAATCCAAATTATTGAATACTTTTCGTGCTTTTGTTTTGAATAATTTGGCTCAGTTTGCTTTGAGTCGTATATAGTGGAGGAGCACTAGCTCTTTATTTTGGAACCCGGGGAACCTGCTCCGATTTTGATGATTTTTTTTTTGAAATTTAGTAAATTGAAATTAAAAAAAAGTTTACAATTCAAAAATCGACGCTCTCAACAGGAAATTTTTTAAAAATTGAAAACCAAATTTTTTTCTAAAACAAAATAATTTTTCCTGTATTTGCTTTGAACAATTAATTTTACTTATAAAACACACTTCAAAAGTTTATAAAAACATTTTAAATAATTTTACTAAATATAAAAGTCCAAAACACAGAACAGTCAAACCCGCTTATAAGTAGTCGCAAGGAGATGACAAACCATGCGCTTTCAGGCGGCAACTGCCCTTATACTAAACGATTTTTGCTATTCGGCGATTGTGATTATAAATAGGTCTTACTGTGTTTTTGTTGCTGCTTATACTTATTCAAAAAATATACACTCCGCTTCAACCGAATAGACACAACATTTTTCAAAGGTGCTTTGTCCTTTGTTATTAATGTATCATTTGATGATGCTTTTTGTTTGTTTGTGAAGTTGGAAAAATAAATCAGATGGAATTAAAAGCAAAGCTTTTTTTTCTCCAACTTTCTTGCAAAGTATTTTCACATCGAAAAAATCAAGTAAATTGACACAAATTTTGAAATTAGTTATAAATGTTAATGGAAGGATATAAAAGAAGGTTTTCTTGGTTAATTCTACTAGTGAGTACCTACCAGGGCCAGACAGACCAGCTCTATGTGCAAGCGGTGCAAATGCGCAGGGAGCTGAACCCAATGGGCCAAAGCCCTTATTAATACCTAACCTACCACCTTTTTTTGATTTTCAAATCTTTTTAAAAGCTCTCAGTTCACACCGGGTTGGGTATAGCACATACCAGGACCACTCAACCCAAGACACCTCATCCCGCAGCTTTCATACCATGACCCAGCTGGTCCCAGTACAACTAATATCGGGACAACTCATACCGGAAGTGAAACTGGACCCAAAAATAAATTATACTTGCAATAAAATACTGGGAAAGTTTATGGTGCGTGTTTTTGATAAGCTCGTTTAATTTATTTGTATGAGGGATTTTTTGGTTAATAAAAGTGGGATTTGGATTTATAAAATATGATTTTTTTAATAATTCTTAGATTTTTTTTGTAGTGTTTCTGATGGAGTAAGGTCTGATGGAGGAGGTTCTGGAGGTGGATCTGGAACCTGGACAAAGGAAAAAAAAATTTTTTTTAACTTTTTCATAGATTTTTTTTGTGGTGTTTCTGATGGAGTAAGGTCTGATGGAGGAGGTTCTGGAGGTGGGTCTGGAACCTGGACAAAGGAAAAAAATTTTTTTTACTTTTTTATAGATTTTTTTTGTGGTGTTTCTGATTGAGTCAGGTCTAACTGAGGTGGTTCTGGAGGTGGATCTGGAACCTGGACAAAGGAAAAAAAAAATTTTTTTTTAACTTTTTCATAGATTTTTTTTGTGGTGTTTCTGGTGTAGGAAGGTCCGATGGAGGAGGTTCTGGAGGTGGGTCAGGAACCTGGACAAAGGAAAAAAAATTTTTTTTAACTTTTTCATAGATTTTTTTTGTGGTGTTTCTGATGGAGTAAGGTCTGATGGAGGAGGTTCTGGAGGTGGGTCAGGAACCTGGACAAAGGAAAACAAATTTTTTTTTAACTTTTTCATAGATTTTTTTGTGGTGTTTCTGGTGTAGGAAGGTCTGATGGAGGAGGTTCTGGAGGTGGGTCAGGAACCTGGACAAAGGAAAAAAAAATTTTTTTTTAACTTTTTCATAGATTTTTTTTGTGGTGTTTCTGATGGAGTAAGGTCTGATGGAGGAGGTTCTGGAGGTGGGTCTGGAACCTGGACAAAGGAAAAAATTTTGTTTTACTTTTTTATAGATTTTTTTTGTGGTGTTTCTGGTGTAGGAAGGTCTGATGGAGGAGGTTCTGGAGGTGGGTCAGGAAAAAAAATTTTTTTTAACTTTTTCATAGATTTTTTTTGTGGTGTTTCTGATGGAGTAAGGTCTGATGGAGGAGGTTCTGGAGGTGGGTCTGGAACCTGGACAAAGGAAAACATTTTTTTTTACTTTTTTATAGATTTTGTTTGTGGTGTTTCTGATTGAGTCAGGTCTAACTGCGGTGGTTCTGGAGGTGGATCTGGAACCTGGACAAAGGAAAAAAAATTTTTTTTTTTAACTTTTTCATAGATTTTTTTTGTGGTGTTTCTGGTGTAGGAAGGTCTGATGGAGGAGGTTCTGGAGGTGGGTCAGGAACCTGGACAAAGGAAAAAAAATTTTTTTTTTAACTTCTTCATAGATTTTTTTTTGTGGTGTTTCTGATGGAGTAAGGTCTGATGGAGGAGGTTCTGGAGGTGGATCTGGAACCTGGACAAAGGAAAACATTTTTTTTTACTTTTTTATAGATTTTGTTTGTGGTGTTTCTGATTGAGTCAGGTCTAACTGCGGTGGTTCTGGAGGTGGGTCTGGAACCTGGACAAAGGAAAAAATTTTGTTTTACTTTTTTATAGATTTTTTTTGTGGTGTTTCTGGTGTAGGAAGGTCTGATGGAGGAGGTTCTGGAGGTGGGTCAGGAAAAAAATTTTTTTTTTAACTTTTTCATAGATTTTTTTTGTGGTGTTTCTGGTGTAGGAAGGTCTGATGGAGGAGGTTCTGGAGGTGGGTCAAGAACCTGGACAAAGGAAAACAAATTTTTTTTTAACTTTTTCATTGATTTTTTTTGTGGTGTTTCTGGTGTAGGAAGGTGTGATGGAGGAGGTTCTGGAGGTGGGTCAGGAACCTGGACAAAGGAAAACATTTTTTTTTTTTTAACTTTTTCATAGATTTTTTTTGTGGTGTTTCTGATGGAGTAAGGTCTGATGGAGGAGGTTCTGGAGGTGGGTCTGGAACCTGGACAAAGGAAAAATTTTTTTTACTTTTTCATAGATTTTTTGTGTGGTGTTTCTGATTGAGTCAGGTCTAACGGAGGTGGTTCTGAAGGTGGGTCTGGAACCTGGACAAAAGAATACATTTTTTTTTAACTTTTTCATAGATTTTTTTGTGGTGTTTCTGAATTTCTTAATATGTACATATGTACATATGTTTGTGTCTTACATACCGATATAATGCAATTGTAATAATGTTCAAAGTATGCATACCTACTTCTATCATAAAGAAAAGCTAGCAAACATTCGAGTTTTGTTACATAGTAGTTTTCAATTTTCTCAAAAACCAGAAGACCTAGAATCATCTAGTTTTTGATTAAGAATTTGTTAGAGCAACGATTTTCAGAAAAACAAATTATATATAATTTAACAGTTTTGAGAAATTACATTTTAAACCTTTTTTTAAGTTTGGTTCCCAAATTTTGAGTTTAAAACCAGTTTTTTTTTTCAAAAACTTTGCATAGATTTTACTTGGTTTAAGAACTAGCTAATAATACAGAGTATTGGATTTAAAAAAAGGTATAATACTTAATTGTAAGTGCTACCGTTATTTTCTAATCTTTTGTTCCATTTTTAGTATTTTTATAATTAATTTCCACTCCTGCCCAAACGGGGGGTGAGACACCGTAATGTGTGTGTCACTCATTGATTTTGAGAGCAGTTCTTTAAATTTAGAATGAAACTCAATATAAGCGTCATGTTCATAATCCTGAAAGTGCCAACTTTCAATTGATGCATCACATTATATGAAAAGTCGACTTTTATCTTTAAACGCGATTTGCGGCTAAACTAAACGTTCTAGAGGCATCAAAGTTGGCACCTTTAAACATGATTTGCGGCTAAACTAAGCGTCCTAGCGAATTATAAAAAGCATATTCGTGATCTAGAAAGTGCCAGTTCCAAAAAAACAACAACAAAAAATTGTTAAAAGAGTTTTTTACAAAAATTTCAAAAAAATATATTTTGCTATGAATATAAGTTAATTTTCGGCGCTTCTGAGCCACACTACGTACTGTTGACATTGGCGCCTGCCTGACGACTATACATACCCCTAAGCGAAGAAACGGATTTGCGTGAGCAGGACAGAGAGCTAAAAAAGTAATAATTTTTATATAAGAAGGTTTTATAATACAAATTCTATATACTACTGAAATAAATCAGCCAAGTAGAAGACTTAGCATTAAGGATTGGACTTGTTGAATTATTGATTCAAAATAGCTTTTTATGGCCTTTAGTCCTACAAATTGGCGTTTCGTTCGGCTTACTCACTTGAACTCATCAGTGACATAGTGAGGGCTTTGTCAGACGCAATTTGTATTAAGTTCAGTTCAACTTACATGAATTTTTCAACGAAAATCCACTGTAAACTATATCCAACAAGATTAGAATTCCTAATCATTAAGCTGGAAAAAAACTTCCAGCTTAATGATTAGGAATTCTAATCTTGTTGGATATAGTTTACAGTGGATTTTCGTTGAAAAATTCATGTAAGTTGAACTGAACTTAATACAAATTGCGTCTGACAAAGCCCTCACTATGTCACTGATGAGTTCAAGTGAGTAAGCCGAACGAAACGCCAATTTGTAGGACTAAAGGCCATAAAAAGCTATTTTGAATCAATAATTCAACAAGTCCAATCCTTAATGCTAAGTCTTCTACTTGGCTGATTTATTTCAGTAGTATATAGAATTTGTATTATAAAACCTTCTTATATAGAAACTATGCCTGGCCCCGGGCAAAAAAACTTCCAGCTTAATGATTAGGAATTCTAATCTTGTTGGATATAGTTTACAGTGGATTTTCGTTGAAAAATTCATGTAAGTTGAACTGAACTTAATACAAATTGCGTCTGACAAAGCCCTCACTATGTCACTGATGAGTTCAAGTGAGTAAGCCGAACGAAACGCCAATTTGTAGGACTAAAGGCCATAAAAAGCTATTTTGAATCAATAATTCAACAAGTCCAATCCTTAATGCTAAGTCTTCTACTTGGCTGATTTATTTCAGTAGTATATAGAATTTGTATTATAAAACCTTCTTATATAGAAACTATGCCTGGCCCCGGGCAAAAAAACTTCCAGCTTAATGATTAGGAATTCTAATCTTGTTGGATATAGTTTACAGTGAATTTTCGTTGAAAAATTCATGTAAGTTGAACTGAACTTAATACAAATTGCGTCTGACAAAGCCCTCACTATGTCACTGATGAGTTCAAGTGAGTAAGCCGAACGAAACGCCAATTTGTAGGACTAAAGGCCATAAAAAGCTATTTTGAATCAATAATTCAACAAGTCCAATCCTTAATGCTAAGTCTTCTACTTGGCTGATTTATTTCAGTAGTATATAGAATTTGTATTATAAAACCTTCTTATATAGAAACTATGCCTGGCCCCGGGCAAAAAAACTTCCAGCTTAATGATTAGGAATTCTAATCTTGTTGGATATAGTTTACAGTGGATTTTCGTTGAAAAATTCATGTAAGTTGAACTGAACTTAATACAAATTGCGTCTGACAAAGCCCTCACTATGTCACTGATGAGTTCAAGTGAGTAAGCCGAACGAAACGCCAATTTGTAGGACTAAAGGCCATAAAAAGCTATTTTGAATCAATAATTCAACAAGTCCAATCCTTAATGCTAAGTCTTCTACTTGGCTGATTTATTTCAGTAGTATATAGAATTTGTATTATAAAACCTTCTTATATAGAAACTATGCCTGGCCCCGGGCAAAAAAACTTCCAGCTTAATGATTAGGAATTCTAATCTTGTTGGATATAGTTTACAGTGGATTTTCGTTGAAAAATTCATGTAAGTTGAACTGAACTTAATACAAATTGCGTCTGACAAAGCCCTCACTATGTCACTGATGAGTTCAAGTGAGTAAGCCGAACGAAACGCCAATTTGTAGGACTAAAGGCCATAAAAAGCTATTTTGAATCAATAATTCAACAAGTCCAATCCTTAATGCTAAGTCTTCTACTTGGCTGATTTATTTCAGTAGTATATAGAATTTGTATTATAAAACCTTCTTATATAGAAACTATGCCTGGCCCCGGGCAAAAAAACTTCCAGCTTAATGATTAGGAATTCTAATCTTGTTGGATATAGTTTACAGTGGATTTTCGTTGAAAAATTCATGTAAGTTGAACTGAACTTAATACAAATTGCGTCTGACAAAGCCCTCACTATGTTTCTGATGAGTTCAAGTGAGTAAGCCGAACGAAACGCCAATTTGTAGGACTAAAGGCCATAAAAAGCTATTTTGAGTAATAATTTTTGTTTGCTCTGCTTGTCAGCTTTGGGAAATACCTAAAGTAGGTACATACAAATATATTTTCGAAAAAAAGTTTTTTTTTTTAAGTTTTGCAAAAACTTTTTCAGCCAACTTTTTTTTAGTTTTTAGAACTGGCACTTCCTAGATCACGAATATGCTTTTTATAAGTTTCTAGGACACTTTGTTTAGCCGCAAATCATGTTTAAAGGTACCTACTTTGATGGCTCTACGACGTTTAGTTTAGCCGCAAATCGCGTTTAAAGATAAAAGTTGATTTTTCATATAATGTGATGCATCGATTGAAAGGTGGCTCTTCCTAGATTTTGAATATGACCCTTACAGCGAGTTTCATTCAAACTTTTAAGAATTGCACTCAAAACCAATGAGTAAAACTTTCAATTAAAATTATGAAACTTTTTTCAGTAGCTTGATATGCCTGTTTTTTCACAACAAACAACAAAATATGTTTGTTTTCTAGAGCAACGGTTGGGTGAGCCTCTTCGCGGGTTTTCAGGATTTTAGTGCCATTTTTTGCTCTGTCCCGCTCACGCAACTCCGTTTTTTTACTAGGGGTATGTAAAGTCATCAGGAAGGTGCCAATGTCAACAGTACGTAGTGTGGCTCAGAAGCGCCGAAAATGACCTTATATTCATAGCAAAATATATTTTTTTGAAATTCTTGTAAAAAACTCTTTTAACAATTTGTTGTTGTTGTATTTTTAGAACTGGCACTTTCTAGATCACGAATATGCTTTTTATAAGTCGCTAGGACGCTTAGCTTAGCCGCAAATCATGTTTAAAGGTGCCAACTTTGATGCCTCTAGGACGTTTAGTTTAGCCGCAAATCGCGTTTAAAGATAAAAGTCGATTTTTCATATAATGTGATGCATCAATTGAAAGTTGGCACTTTCAGGATTATGAACATGACGCTTATATTGAGTTTCATTCTAAATTTAAAGAACTGCTCTCAAAATCAATGAGTGACACACACATTACGGTGTCTCACCCCCCGTTTGGGCAGGAGTGGAAATTAATTATAAAAATACTAAAAATGGAACAAAAGATTAGAAAATAACGGTAGCACTTACAATTAAGTATTATACCTTTTTTTAAAGCCAATACTCTGTATTATTAGCTAGTTCTTAAACCAAGTAAAATCTATGCAAAGTTTTTGAAACAAAACTCAAAATTTGGGAAACAAACTTAAAAAAGAAGGTTTAAAATGTAATTTCTCAAAACTGTTAAATTATATATAATTTGTTTTTCTAAAAATCGTTGCTCTAACTAATTCTTAATCAAAAACTAGATGATTCTAGGTCTTCTAGTTTTTGAGAAAATTGAAAACTACTTAAACTATTATGTTACAAAACTCGAATGTTTGCTAGCTTTTTTTATGATAGAAGAAGGTATGCATACTTTGAACATTATTACAATTGCATTATATCGGTATGTAAGACACAAACATATGTACACATGTACATATTAAGAAATTCAGAAACACCACAAAAAAATCTATGAAAAAGTTAAAAAAAAAATGTATTCTTTTGTCCAGGTTCCAGACCCACCTTCAGAACCACCTCCGTTAGACCTGACTCAATCAGAAACACCACACAAAAAATCTATGAAAAAGTTAAAAAAAATTGTTTCCTTTGTCCAGGTTCCAGACCCACCTCCAGAACTTCCTCCATCAGACCTTACTCCGAGAGAAACACCACAAAAAAAATCTATGAAAAAGTTAAAAAAAAAAAAATGTTTTCCTTTGTCCAGGTTCCTGACCCACCTCCAGAACCTCCTCCATCAGACCTTCCTACACCAGAAACACCACAAAAAATCTATGAAAAAGTTAAAAAAAATTTTTTTTTTCCTTTGTCCAGGTTCCAGATCCACCTCCAGAACCACCTCCGTTAGACTTGTCTCAATCAGAAACACCAAAAAAAAATCTGTGAAAAAGTAAAAAAAAAATGTTTCCTTTGTCCAGGTTCCAGACCCACCTTCAGAACCTCCTCCATCAGACCTTACTCCATCAGAAACACCACAAAAAAAATCTATGAAAAAGTTAAAAAAAAAAAATGTTTTCCTTTGTCCAGGTTCCTGACCCACCTCCAGAACCTCCTCCATCAGACCTTCCTACACCAGAAACACCACAAAAAATCTATGAAAAAGTTAAACAAAATTTTTTTTTTTCCTTTGTCCAGGTTCCAGATCCACCTCCAGAACCACCTCCGTTAGACTTGACTCAGTCAGAAACACCACAAAAAAAATCTATGAAAAAGTAAAAAAAAAAAATTTTCCTTTGTCCAGGTTCCAGATCCACCTCCAGAACTACCTCAGTTAGACCTGACTCAATCAGAAACACCACAAAAAAAAATCTATGAAAAAGTAAAAAAAATTTTTTCCTTTGTCCAGGTTCCAGACCCACCTCCAGAACCTCCTCCATCAGACCTTACTCCATCAGAAACACCACAAAAAAAATCTATGAAAAAGTTAAAAAAAATTTTTTTTCCTTTGTCCAGGTTCCAGACCCACCTCCAGAACCTCCTCCATCAGACCTTACTCCACCAGAAACACCACAAAAGAAAATCTATGAAAAAGTTTAAGAAAAATTTTCCTTTGTCCAGGTTCCAGAACCACCTCCGTCAGACCTTAATCCATCAGAAACACCACAAAAAAAAATGTATGAAGAAGTAAAAAAAAAAATGTTTTCCTTTGTCCAGGTTCCAGACCCACCTCCAGAACTTCATTCGTCAGATCATAATCCATCAAAAAAAATCTTGGAAAGTTCCTAGCTGATTAAAAGTGTTTATCATTAACTATCCTTTCCACACCAGTCTTAGAACAAAAAAACATCCCTCCGCAAAAATTCGTTAGCGAAAATCCCTCTCAAATTCAAACCCTATCTTGAACTTTTATTTTCGTTGAGTTTTAGTTTCCGGTACGAAGATTATTTTGGGGATGAGTTTTAGCGACTTTACTTCCGGTATGAGTTGTCCTGGTATGGGTTGAGGCTTGGGTTCACTTGCGCGGTATTAGTTGAGTGGGTATGAGGTGTCTTGGGATGTGCTGCGTTGACACCTTCACACCAATTTCGATAGCCATTCTTATTTAATTCCGACTTTAAGAAAAGATAAAAGTTTAAACACATATATATTAGACTGATTCAAAAAAATGAAAATGTCTTCGATTTTCAATGCCACTAGCTTTTTAGTTAGAGTTTATTGAAATAATAATCCTGGCAAAATTTCACCCCTTTAGGCCAATATTTAGAGGTCGCTCATCGCTACTTTCTGTTTTCCATACAAATCGTATGGGAACTTTTTTTTTATTCCTTCTTTATTTTATAACTTTAGAAACGGTTATCATACAGAAATGATCAAGGTAGAATCTGAAAGAAGATTTGATGTTGTTTAAAAAAGGTCCATACTTCTTATCTAATTAATGTACTCCTTCCAAAGTTATTCAAGGTCAGAGTGGTATTCGTGATGAATTTCAAAGTTTTTTGGATTTCGTGTTGAAAAAATCAGCTATAATACAAGGTGTTTTGCAAAAGTTGTAACAAAAGGCAAGTGCGTGTAAGTTGAACTCAGACCAGACAAAAATCCTTTTAGAACGGGGGTCTATTTCCCCCATTTAGGCGGGAGGGGCAATTTTCTAAAAAAATTGGTTTTTAACAAGAAAAAAATATTAAAAATCAACGGCGATACTTATAGTGTCATGATTTTACTTTTTTTAAAGTCAACAATTCATTATTTAATTAACTTTTTAAAAAAAGTTGTTTTTGTAGATATTTTTTGAAAAAATTAATTTCAAACTTAAGTTTAAAAAATTAAAAAGTGATTTTATTTTTTAAATATCTTTTTGAAAAATGTTTCGCTATCAAGTACAATTTTTGTTTATGGATTTCAATACCTTCCTTAATTTTTAATCAGATGCTGAAAACCGCAGGCTAAAATAATTTGTAGTTTCTGAGAAAATTGAAAATTAAAATACCTACTACTACTACTGGAAATTGGGTGTTTGTAGGAAGGAACAATTTAAATTCCAGGGCGTCAAATAACAAGAAACTTAGTTTTTGTTATTTTCAATTTTCTCAGAAGCTACAAATTATTTTAGCCTGCGGTTTTTGATTTTTAATATTTTTTTCTTTTTAAAAACCAATTTTTTTAGAAAATTGCCCCTCCCGCCTAAATGGGGGAAATAGACCCCCGCTCTAAAAGGATTTTTTTCTGGTCTGAGTTCAACTTACACGCACTTGCCGTTTGGTACAACTTTTGCAAAACACCTTGTATTATAGCTGATTTTTTCAACACGGAATCCAAAAAACTTTGAAATTCACCACGAATACCAGTCAGACCTTGAATAACTTTGGAAGGAGTACATTAATTAGATAAGAATGTATGGACCTTTTTTAAAGAACATCAAATCTTCTTTCAGATTCTACCTTGATCATTTCTGTGTGATAACCGTTTCTAAAGTTATAAAATAAAGAAGGAATAAAAAAAAAGTTCCCATACGATTTGTATGGAAAACAGAAAGTAGCGATGAGCGACCTCTTAATATTGACCTAAAGGGCTGAAATTTTGCCAGGATTATTATTTCAATAAACTCTAACTAAAAAGCTAGTGGCATTGAAAATCGAAGACATTTTAATTTTTTTGAATCAGTCTAATATATATCTTCTATTTCAAAAATAAGTCGATGCGCTAATCCATCTCGGGCCGCTCTAGAACCTACTGTTGCTGTTTTTCTTTAGCTACATAATTCGATCCGGCATGGAGTCTTAAAGTCTCTTTATGTAGTCCATCTAAATTTCGAGCCAGGGATTTTCCTGCTGAATAGTTTATGGGTCCAAAAATATACGAAAATCTAGGAAAAATTTCTTTCCCGGATTTTGTATAAGTTATTGGTGTCCAGTTTTCAGGTTTGAGTAGCTAAAATGTTCTGCATACCATTCAATGACCTTCTCTAAAATTATTGAACAAGAGTTGATAACTTCCACAACTAAAAGAAGTAATTACAAATCTGTGATGTTTGGGAGAAACATGATAGCTCCATTTTGAAAATTGCATCTTTACGTCCACTTTACATCGATCTAGAATCTGAACGGGTGGACTGATTTTATTCAAATTTAAAACACAATTTTTTAAAGATTATGTCCATAAATAGACTGTAGGCCAATCAAAAGGGGACGTAAAGACGCAATTTTCAAAATGGAGTTATCATGTTTCTCCCAAACACCACAGAAATATTTGTTGGAATGAGCATTTGCAAAGATAAAAAATATTGTTGGACCTGTACCTTGGATTGTATACCAAGACATGACCTTTATCCACATATCCAGGGTAACTAGAAGCTCGATTGAGTCGCAAAACATTAAACTTTTGCCATGGCCACCTTATTCACCGACCTTAAACGAAAACGTTTGGTTATGGCTATATTGAAAAGTTAATGAGGCTAGTAGATAGTTTGAAGATAAGAACTCACGAAGCTATCTGCGATGTCTGGAGCAAGATTTCGCTTGATAAAAGAAAAAAAAACTGTATGATTTAATTCTATCCAAACCATCTTATAGCTCTTATTACAAAACAAAAATGGGTATGCTCATTATCTTTTGACAAGAAACATAATCAATAAATGTTTAAAAAAGAAAAAAGTTAACATTTCGATCTTTTTGTTAATTTTTCAAAAGATTATTTAAATAGGCTGTGTATCAAATGTAAATTTAGGTATTAAAAAGTTATAATGGTTGGCAATATGATCTTATTAAAAAATAATTTACTCGAGCTTAACTTGAACTTATTATCCCGGAACTGTCTCCAAAAAAAGAGGTTTCTTAATCTGTCGTAGCCATCGTAGCCATCCTTCAATAGAATTTGACAGTTGATGGCTTGACGAATGGGGGACAAACTATATTTTGACGGACAAAGTTCATTTTGATCCAAATGTCAGCCAATTGAACAAAAAATAAACTTTTTCCGGGGCAGTAAAAAACTGAGAAAATTTCTGATTTCTTAGAGTTTTTTTAATACTTCATTATCATCTTTCAATTGCAAAAATGATTTCTTAGGCCGAAAGCAAATAAAACAAAAATTATCAAACATCACTCAATGAGTCAGCACAAGACTCAGCAGAAAAAAATAAAATGAACGACTGGGTCGCACGTACTTGCTCTTATGTTCCAGACACTGCGGGTCTAAGAAAATTGGATATAAAAGCATGGAAATTATGACAAAAATTTAGAGAAGCATGAAATACGATTTCTTAAATTAGCTAAAACAACTCCTTTGATGACAAATTTAGGTGAAAAAAAGAATGCCATCCTAATTCTTGATTGAATATGATTGTATGGGAAAAAATTTTAAAATCCTTGGAGCGATTTAAAAAAAAAAATTTGTATACCTATATAAAATTCTTAAAACATTTTTAAGAACAAATTTTGGTATGCAAACCTAAAGTAGGTATATATTTACGTGTATATAAAAACAAAATTTGAAAAAAATTGGCAATCCGTTTTTGAGATATCGAATTTTCAAAAAAAAAAGTTTGAAACTTTTTGAAAAATTCCAAGACTTTTTTTGAAAATTTTGATATGCAATATTATTTAATTTTACTTGAAATTTGTATATAAAAAAGTTCAACTAAATCCGTTAAGCTGATAACGAGAAAATTCAAAATAAAAAAAGTTCTATGACATGTACTATTAATAGTTGCTAATTGTAAAACTTTATTACTTTTGGTAGTAGATCGTACTAGTTTAAGTTTATGAAAAAAATTTAATAAAAATCGTAGGAGTCGTTTTTAAGCAAAAAAAATATTTTCCTTTGCTGTTTTTTAACGTTTGTATGGAAGGTACCGTTATTTTTTCGTTAATAACAAATTGTTTCTAAAAATATTATAGAGAGTTTTTCAAAAATTTTGGTACACAAAAATATTTACATTTTTTGGTAGTTTCTGTATAAAAAAAAAAATAATTGAAATCAGTCGTACTGTTTTGAAGAAAATCAAAAATTCAAAAATTCAAAAAATGGTTCTTTGTTTCCTTGGTTTCCCACCCAAAACAACTCTTAAGTACCTATCGAGTTTCAAAAAAATGTCGTTTTCGAAATATTTGATTTTCCAAAAAAAGTTTGAAAATTTTTTTAGTTTATATTTTTTGGTCGCTTCTGTATAAAAAAATAATAATAAATAATAATATGAAATAGTAACACAAATTTAAAAAATGGTTCTTTGTTTCTTTGATTTCCCACCCAAAGGAAGTCTTAACTTAAATAAATGTATTGAATTTTTTTAAGAAAAGTTGTCGAGCCGTTTTTGAGAAAAATACGATTATGTCAAATTGCTTAAAACATATTGTATGGCAGGTACCGTTATTTTTGGTTCTAAAAAAAAATTAAAAAAGTGTGTGGGCATAGTTCCCAAAAACCACTATGAACCAAGTTTGAAGAAAATCGATCGAGCCGTTTAGGCTGTAGACGAACAGACAGACAGAATTGTGCCACCCACTTTTTTGGTGTTCTCTATCATCGTAATATCATGTTTGATTGTTATCTCAAACTTTTTGTCTCCACGAATCCAAAACTTGCCTTATAGTACCTATGTTTAAGTTTCCCGGCTGCTTTACAACTTTCTGTGTTGGTGCGGATGCAACTACACGTACCATGTATGTTAAATTGTTATCATAACTATGGACAACATTTTAAGTAATAGTTTTTTTGTATGATTCACCGGATAAACATTTTCGGAAAAAAAAAATATATTTATGTTTTTCTCCTGATTCATAAAGTGTGATCCTATGAATTGGATAAGTCGCACAATTCGTGGCCGATGATATCGATCGATGGCTCATTTTATAGGTCGATACAAGAACTGAAAATGATTCTAAGAGCATCATCCAAAAAAATCAACGGTTACCTAGAAAACTCAAGAAAAGTCATACCACCCCCAAAACACAACCCAGAGGGGAATATTGGTCCGTTATATCTCAAAAATGAAACCACCTACAGAGGTCGTTGATAGCTTATTTCATAGGTAATTTTATCTTCTACAAGATTGTACTAGGACGTTTTGTTGTAAAATAAAATGCAAGCGAGTTATTGCATAAAAACAAAACCAATCTCTTTTCAAGATGGCGGGTCTTCCCTAACCTCAAAAATCCAAAAAACTCGTTTTTATGATCAGGAGACGTAGCCAAACAAATTCCATACACAAAATTTTGTCCATCGAAAAATGCGATTTGATTTCCTAATTTGACTGGGCTATATCCCAAGTAAATAAAATGCACGACTGGGTCGCACGTACTTGCTCTTATGTGCCAGACACTGCGAGTTTAAGAAAATTGTATATACAAACATGGAAATTATGAGAGAAAAATGTAGAGAAGCATGAAATACGACATTTAAATTAGCTAAAACAACTCTTTTGACAGTTTGAGGTGAAAAAAAAGTATGCCATTTTAATTCATGATGTAATATGATTGTATGGAAAAAAAATTTAAAATCGTTGGAGCGGTTTTTTTTAAATTAATTTTTTATATATAAAATTCTTAAAACATTTTTAAGAACAAATTTTGGTATTCAGATTTAAACTTTATATTTATGTGTATATAAAAACAAAATTTGAAAAAAATTGTCAACCCGTTTTTGAGATATCGAATTTTCAAAAAAAAAATTTGAAACTTTTTTTAAAAATCCAAAAACTTTTTTTTTGAAAATTTGGATATGCAATATTATTAAATCTTATCTGAAATTTGTATATAAAAAAATTCATTTAAATCCGTTGAGCTGATAACGAGAAAACTCAAAATAAAAAAATACGTTCTATGACAGGTAGTACTAATAGTTGCTATGTGTAAAATTTTATAATTTTTGATAGTAGATCGTACTAATTTTAGAATATGAAAAAATTTTAATCAAAATCGTAGGAGTCGTTTTCAAGCAAAAAAATATTTTCCTTTGCGGTTTTTTCACTTTTGTATGGAAGGTACCGTTATTTGTTCATAAATGTAAAATTTTTTCTAAAAATATTTTAGAGAGTACTAAAAAAGTCTTAAATATCGAGTTTCAAAAAAATCTATGATGCTGTTTTCGAAATATTTGATTTTCCAAAAAAAAATTTGAAATATTTTTTAAAAATTCAAAAAATATTTTTTCAAAAATTTTGTACACAAAACTATTAACATTTTTTGGAAGCTTCTGTATAAAAAAAAATAATTGAAATCGGTGGTACCGTTTCGAAGAAAATCAAAAATTAAAAAAATGGTTCCTTGGGAGGTACCATTAATTAATTATTAATTCCATATCCAATGATCACTATCTATGTACATATGTATCTCGTTCAGTATACTTTTCATTAATGCATACGAACGTTCGGAAGTTATGCTTCATCCCTTTTACTCATTCCATGTGCAGAAAGTTCTCGTGTACCTATACCCACGGTTGCCGCTGTGCGACTTTAGTCGCACTTTGACCCCTTTTATTGCCTCATGCGACCATGAGACGACTTTTTAGGAAACTAGCTCTTTTTACCTTTTTTAGAAATCTTGCGACTTTTCTGACCCCATCTCTAGAAAATTATATGGAAAAGGTTAAGTTCTTAGGTTATTCTTAGAAAAAAACTTTCCGATTTCCATTTATATATATGGTTTTGTCTCCGACTCTCTTTCTCATTTGTATCAATGATCTCTTGTCTGAAACTTCTAATCCATTAAACTGTTTTGCTGATGACAGCACCCTCAGCTTTTCATATTCGTCTCTTGATTCACATCCTTATCCTTCGGATGTGGAACTCAAACGGAAGCGTATGATAAGCGCATAAAATTCTGATCTTGACAGCATTGATCAGTGGGATTAAGAAACCATGTAGAATTTAATGCTTCAAATACACAATGCTGTTTGCTGTCTCTAAAGCAGGTATGTGCATCTCAGATCACCTTCTGTGGAATGAACACATATTCAATGTCGCCAAAAACGCTGCGAAGTGTTTAGGTTTTCTTCGAAGATGCAAGAAATGTTCTATCGCTATTTTTATAAACAGTGTTCTAGTGAAATAGCCAGCTGCATTCCTCCCCTAAAACAATTCCACCGTAATACTCGCACTTCCAAGAATGCGCATCAGTTAACTCTTGAGCCCAATTTCGGACGTACTGTACAGTACAGAGATTCTTTTTTCAGCTGAACAACACGAATGTGGAATGCTTTACCCGGCTCTATTTTCCCTTCCATTTTGATATTCAGAACTTCAAAACTAATGTGCATCGGTATCTCCTTTCAAATCCTTCCCTATTTTCCTTACGCTCGCACTGTGTTCATTCATTTTAAGGGTAGTCACAACCCCTTTAGTGTGCGTATATTATAAGAAAAAAATGAAGAAAACACATGTAGTGATATGATTTGAAATCGGCTTGGTTCATCGGGATCGCAGACTGTCAGTGGAATTGAATTAAATCTTGCTACCTCTATATATTGAAAATCCAATTAGATTTGTCTATGTTCTGCATATAAACGTACAGTAACTGTTCAGTAATTAAGTTTTGAAATAATTCGCACATTTGTTCATATGGTTCAAATATTGTTCATATTTCTTCGTATGGCACAATTCTATCTGTCTATTTGTACCTCAACCTAAGCCCAAACCACTGAAACGATTTCTTGAAATTTTGCAATCATGATTTTTTGGTGGTTCCCTAGAGGTTTCGGTTTAAAATAACGGTACTTGCCATACAATCGTTAAAGAAAAACTTGTAGGTATATCTCAAAAACGTCTCTAACGTAGGGTTACCAAACGTCCTCCTTTTGGAGCGACTGTCCCAATTTAAAAACTATTTGGTCCCCCAAAACTGAAAATGTGGGAGGGGGACACACATGTCTTTGATTTTCTCATTAACGGCTCCTACGATTTTAATCATATTTTCTTAAAGAACATTTAAGATGTTAATAATTGTGGAGTGTTCCCATTAAGGCACTTCTCCTTCATCCAGGCGGCAGCGGAAGAATTTTCAAGATGGAATAAAAAGTGGCGTTTACAGTTCCAGTTAGGCTGAACTACTTAGTGAACACCTTATACGGGCTACTACGACATATTCGGAGCTCAGGCCTATAAGGAGCTGTGAATCCGGCTCCCCGCCCTAGGAGTTATATATGTATATAGGGTCTGGTCCTCCAGGTTGGGGGTCGTGTCGTCAGGGAGACTTCCCGGCCACGTAAAGCAATCTTAGTTGCGAAGCAACAAGCCTCTGATACGTACGGATTTACTGTTGGCGAACTTCGGATCTGCACGTGGAATGTTGTCTCTCTATAGACCACGTGCAGCCGAACATTTATCGGAGGCCCTAGACTGCTAAAAAGCAGACATCACCGCCATCCAAGAAGTGCGATGGGATGGACCGGGCAAGAGAAAACTGAAAGACTACGATATCTACTACGGTGACTGTTACCGACCACAAGGGCAGCGTCTTTTTGGATGTGGATTTGTTGTTAGAGGCAGGTTTAGGCAAGAAGTCTTGAGTTTCAATTATGTAAACGAACGCCTCACGACATCAAGGCTAAGTTCGCCAACATCAGCCTGATATGCGCGCATGCCCCCACAGAGGAGAAAGGACGAGTTCTACGAGCTCCTGGACAAGACATATGAGCAATGCCCTAGCTATGACATTAAAATTGTCTTGGGTGATTTTAATGCCAAACTAGTTTCAGTTTCAGTTGTGGTAGCTAGTACGCAGTTCTCGCATCTTGATATACATAAGGGGACATGGCGAATTCCTGGTCAATCAACCGCCAACCAAATTGACCACATTGCGATCGACGCAAGGCACTCCTCCAGTATCAAGGATGTCCGAACATTCCGAGGAGCCAACGTTGACTCGGACCACTACCTCGTTGTAGCAAAGGTAACGCTACGGATATCCAGACCAAAGCCAAAACAGGGAAATACTGTAAGGAAGTTCGACGTCGGACGGCTACAGTCGCAAGAAATCGCCAGGTCCTTTTCCGATCGAGTCTCTCGCCGTCTCGCGCCCTCTTAACTAGTCCTTTGCCGCCAACTGCAAACATCGAGAACCAGTGGAAAAACTGCCAGGAAGCCATCAGAGAAGCCGCCTCTGACAAGCTGGGCTATGCACGACCACCACAGCGAAACCCCTGGTTCGACAAAGAATGTCAGCAAGTACATGCAGCCAAACAACAGGCATACAAAGCGGCGCTGCATAGAAGGACCAGAGCTGCTCGCGAGCTCTACGAGCAGAAGAGGAGAGAGGAACACAAGCTTCTTAGAAGGAAAAAGAAAGAACATGAGAAGCGCGCGATCGAGGAATTAGAGGGATGCCACTGCAGGAATGAAGTTCGGAAGTTTTACCAAAAAGTAAAAAGAACCTCCCAAGGTTACAAGGCCCGAACCGAAGCCTGCAAGGACGATCAGGGGAACATCGTACTAGAATCTCAGTCGGTGCTGAGGATATGGAAAAATCATTTCTGCAAATTGTATAACGGCGATGACGAACCGAATTCTGCTAACATGCAAATTGCACCATTCAACTTGGACGACGGACGTAGGCCAACAATTCCATCCACCCGATCTTGACGAAGTGAGGATAGCCATATCTAAACTTAAGTCCAATAAAGCTGCTGGAGCTGATGGCCTGGCGGCTGAGCTATTCAAAGCGGCTGGCGATGAATTGGTTAGGAGTATGCACCAGCTCATCTGTAAAATATGGTCGGAGGAAAGCATGCCCGATGAATGGAACCTCAGCATTGTTTGCCCGATCCTCAAGAAAGGCGATCCTCTGAACTGCACCAACTACAGAGGCATCAGTCTTCTTAATATCGCCTACAAGATCTTCTCTGCCATACTTTGTGAACGCCTGAAGCCATTCAACTGCCTGATAGGTCCATATCAATCTGGCTTAGAACAGGGAAGTTCACCATCGACCAAATATTCGCACTACGGCAGATCTGAGAGAAAACCCAGGAGTTTCAAATCGATACCCACCACCTTTTTATCGATTTCAAGGCCGTGTATGACAGCATCTATGGAGACGAGCTATATAGAGCAATGTCTAGTTTTGGCATCTCTGCCCAACTCGTCCGTTTGTGCAGGATGACGATAGAGAATGCACGCTGCTCCATCAAGGTCGGCAAAGACCTCACCGACACCTTTGATGTCAAAAAAGATTTTAGGCAAGGCGACGCGCTGTCAAGCGACTTCTTCAATATCGTTCCTGAAAAAATAGTGCAAAACTCTCACGTCAACACTAGAGGCACAATCTTTCAAAAGTCCGTCCAATTACTCGCTTACGCTGACGACATTGACATAATCGGACGAACAAAGCGTGATGTCAGAGGGGCTTTTGTGAGTATTGAGAAGGAAGCCAAGAAGATGGTTTTAACGGTGAATGAAAGCAAAAACGAAATATATGCTGTCAACAAGAAAGGACACCCAACACCGACGTCTAGGACAGAACGTCACTATAGACAGCTATCATTTTGAGGTGGTCAGAGACTTTGTCTACCTAGGATCCGCTTCCACTATAAACTCAGCGAACGATACCAGTGCTGAGATCAAACGGAGAATTACTCTTGTCAATCGCTGTTTCTTCGGGCTAAGAAGGCAATTGAGTAGCAAAGCCCTCTCTCGAGCAACTAAACTGTCCCTGTATAAGACGCTTATCATCCCGGTCCTGATGTATGGTGCAGAGGCATGGATACTGCCAATAGTGGATGAGAACGCGTTATGCTCTTTCGAGAAGAAAATTCTCCGGGTGATTTTTGGTCCCGTCTGCATAGATGGAAAATGGAGAAGAAGATTCAACAACGAACTGTATGGGCTGTACAGCAACACCGACCTAGCCACAAAAGTGAAAAGCCAACGACTAAGATGGCTGGGTCACCTAGAGCGAATAGACACCAATGCTCCGCCTGGAAAGTCTTTGAATCCAACCCCGTGGGACAGCGCAGTAGAGGTGGACAGCGAAAAAAGGTGGCGCACGCAAGTGGAAGAGGACCTCAACCAACTTGACGTGCGAAACTGGAGACAGCTAGCTAGAAACCGAGCCGGCTGGAAGAAGCTTGTTGGCTGAGGCCCTGGTCCACCCCGGACTGTAGCACCACCTTAAGTAAGTAAGTAAGTAAGATGTTAATAATATTGCATGTCAAAATTTTGAAAAAAAGAAATTTTGGATTTGCTAAAAATTATTATTTTTTTGGAATATTCAATACGAGTAGGGTAGGGCGAGGAGGTTTTGACACGTTAACGAATATTGTCAAAAACTAAGAACTTCCTTTTACAAATAAAGTTCTATTTACATAAAATGCACTTTATTAATGTTTAAACTTATATAAAAACAACTTTTTATAGTTAAATTACTTACCATATCAGAGTTTATTATTAATTTATAAATAAAGAAAAAGTGACAAAACATCCTACTCTGTAGGAGGTTTCAACTTTTAAGTAGGAGGTTTCATCATGTCATAGGAGGTTCCGACAGTTCGACAATTTAAAGATACAAATTAAACAACAAGAACAAAATGTTTTTTTTTTTTGTTTTTATTATCTTTACAAAAACAATAAAACAAGAAACAATAAAAAAAAAACAAAAAACAAGTAATTCAGTCATTTTTTTGGTTGAAATAAATAAACTTAAAACAAATTTTACTTCTAAATAAAGTAAGAAAGCGGTATTTGAATTCAAATATTTGTACATACCAGATAATTCATTTTAATTTTAGTTTTTTTTTAAATGTATATAAAGCAGTCTTTAACTTTTAGTCAATAAATTATATACTAATGAAACATGATAAGAAAATTAACGCACATCCAAATCACCAAAGTGAAGATCGAAACAGACCTGGATGTTCCTGGAAGGTCTTTTGGACTCGTCAATTTAGCCACTATGTCAGATTTCATTGCCACTCCTGTGTCGTCAACTATAGGTTCATAAAAGAAGTTGCCATATTTTTGTCGACGATAATATTTGATAAAATAACACATCACCGATTCCATATCGACATCCTCAACTCTACCGACATAAAAAAAAGGTTTTTTGTCACCGAATTTGACCAGAACAAAGTCACCAATTTCAGCATTAACATCCTGGGAAACTGTGACATTCTTAATGGGCTCAACGTCTGCTTCTGCATCACTATCCATACCAAATTCAAAAGATTGATCTGAATTCCTAACACTATAGCATTCGCTTTCGGAGGAGGATGATGCAAGAACTTTCTTGACGTGTTTTGGCTTTGGTATTTTTTTCTTTTTTATCACAATCCCTTTTTGTTTCATTTTTTCTTTTTTTTGTTCGGCTAGTTCCATAAGCCTATTTTTTTCGGGTGTGTCGGTATAGATCCGTGATTTAGAAACACTGCTAAGTTTTTTTTTTCCGATTTGAATGCATTTTCGGGTAGGGTCGAATCACTTCCGGTGTAAGGTGCTGATATGATTCATTTGAGTTCCTCTGAACATTTCGATTTGGCGATGCAATTTTCATTGGATTTTCTTCCGTTTCTTCAATTTCTTGCATTTCCGGACAAGGCCGAATCACTTCCGGTGTAAGGAGCTGATTTGATTCATTTGAATTCCTCTCAATATTTCGATTTGGCGATGCGATTTGCACTGGGGTGTTCTCCGTTTCTTCAATTACTTGAAAATCACAATCCTGGAAAATACAGTCATTTATTGGAAATATTCCAGTTGATGAAAACCCTTTTATAATGTTTTCCGGAGAAAATGCTTTCAAAAATGGCTGGCAAGAAATTTCCGCAATATCATTAATACCAATTATACGACCCGGATTATTCACAAGGAAGTTGTTGAATGCAGATTTGCAGTATTTTTTAAATGGTCCAAACACTGACACATCCAGCGGTTGAAGTTTGTGTGATGTGTGAGGTGGAAATGATAATAAGGTAATGCCATTCTCTCTGCAAAAAATTATGGAATCGAGTCCACAATGTGACACATGATTATCCAACAAAAGCATAATTCGATCTTGAATTGAACACCGAGTGTGTTTTGCAATATGCTCCAAAACTTTCGGGAACAGATCAGTGTTCATCCAACCACTTTCTGCTAACAAAGAAATCGATCCTGGAACAGCACCTTTAAGAAATGCAGGATTTGTCCTTTTTCTGGGATAAACAAATACTGGAGGTAAATGGTTGCCAGCTGCGTTTACAATTGCAACCATAGTAACTAGTGTCCCCCTTTCAGCAGAAGCAACTTGGGAAACAGTCCTTTTCCCTTTTTCAGCAATGACCTGTATTTGTAAGTTAATCAATAGGTACCTAAGTAATCTATACTTGAAAATGAAAATTTCCTTTGGGGACTCTAGAACTGTTGTAATTCCAGTCTCGTCCAAATTATAAATTCTTTCAGGGCCAAACATAAACTTGCAGTATACATTTCTTAAGTTTTCGAAGAATCCATCAACAGCGACTTTTGTGAAACCAAAAAGACGAGCTGCGCTTGTATTTTCCGGCTTTCGAAGACTTACTTCTCTATTTCGTCGCATAAATCCTTGGAGCCAAGTTTTTCCAGCCATTTTATCCCGATCCCAATTTGATGGATGGTCAATCTGGTTGCGAATAACATATTGATACACAAATTTTTTGGACGTATCCAAAGTGAGACCATGATGCAGTAGTGAACATTTTTTAAAATAATTTGCAAGCTCATTTTCTTGTTGATTTGTTAGAACTTGGGAGCCTGCACTCAAAAAATATTTTCGTAAAATCACTACGAAATAATTTCGTTAAACTTTTTTTCGTGTAATCTACGAAATTTAGTTAATTGAACCAATATTTCGTTGCAAAAATTAGATTCGAAAATTTCGTAATATAAATACTTTGTACAATTTACGAAAGCCCCTTCGTAAATTTCTTTTGCACGAATTTTAGTTACAGGTACAAATCATTTCGTTCATTTTACTAATTCTAGATGAAAAGGGGAAATGCTAAAAGATTTCTGAATATGTATAACAAAAGATTTGTAATTTCTTCAAAACATCGGTTAAATTAAAATAATATTTCGTAGATAGTACGAACATTATTGGAAATTTACAAAATTTTTCGTTACTCAAAATATCAAATATTTGAAATCCTTACATCATTGGGTAGGTATATGTAGCATTTACGGTTAAGCATTTTCATCATTTGTTTTTCAGCCTTGGAAGTGTTTAGTGTGGAAAAGGTAAATAAAAGTAAGAATTTCGAAAATAATTTTGGAAATGATTAAAATTAACTTGATTACTGTCTTTTATAGATAATTCCAGGATGGTATTGCAGCTTATGTTTCCTCTTGTAAGAAAGTACTGACTGACAGATCCTCCAAAGAGTAGCAATTCACTTGCCATGAGAAGGGGATTTCATCTAACATCTACCCCGATTGGACTCGGCATGGAATTGTATGACTCCTCCATTCCTGTCATCTAACTCCAAATATACGCAGGAGTTAAAAGACCCTGCATCTGGTCATCCACGAGCCATAACGTCACCTCCAACAAATTCATTTACATTCATGCAAATAATTTGTACGAGATTTATAGTCCAAAGATTTCGTAGAATATACAAAATATTAAAAAACATTTCGTATATTCTACTAAATTTTTGAAAAACATTTCGTTGATTTAACTTAATTTTTGTTCACAATATTTGTAAAAATACAAAAGTTTCGTAATATTAACGAATACAATGAAAATGATATTTGTTAATTCACGAAAGCCAATTTGTACAAATTACGAAAATTATTCGTGGTTTTGCACCACGAAAGTTTTGTAAAATATACGATTTTTTTAGTTAAATACACTAATTATTTTTTTGGGTGTGAGTGCTTTGTGCTGAATATTTGGTCCAATGGGACAGAACTAGAATCGCCATTTTTTAATAGACGCGATAAAATTGTGGTTCTTTTTACGCCATATTTTTTGGCAGCACTTGAAGCAGTCTCCTTTTTTTCGACAACAGATTTAACTGCTTCTAGCTTGGACTTCTCATCAAATGTCTTTTCAGGATACTTTCTTTTATAGATGTTTGGCATTTTCACTGAAAGGTTTTACGGTCTTAATATAAAAAAGTTAAAGCCTACTAGAAGAGTAAAATGAGGAGGTTTCGACAGTTTGATTAAACCTCCTACCCAAAATATGTCGAAACCTCCTCCAACACATGACAATATATAAATGTATTTAGAACGTTTATACTTTAATATTGACTTTAAATGATAACAATTATTAAAACACTATTATTTACTTTATTTAGTTATCAATATATCACCTTAAAAAACTTTAAACAAAAAAAGTTATAACTTAAGAACTTACCAACAAAAATTACATCTGCACTTCACAAAGAACAAAACACGAATGAACTTGATACAGACTGACAGTAACTGAACAGTATAGAGGAAAATAGTAGGGTATACCTTCAGGCGTTGAATATTGGAAATTATCATTTCGTTCAAATTTAAAGGAAACGAAAAATTTGAGTTTGATGAAACCTCCTACATGTCGAGACCTCCTCGCCTTACCCTATTTCAATGTTTTTCTTTTCTATGGTTTTTTTTTCTGTAATTGCTCGCCATTTTCGAAAGTTCTTAAGTTCCAGGCAACTTGAACATAGGTGCAAGGCGTGTCGTACAAAAATGAAAATATTTCACGTCCATTTTTCAGGAAGCTAGAGCCTAAACGAGCTAACAGATTTTCTTTTAAATTAAATTAAAATCTTTATGAACATGCTCTTAACAAAAATATGCATAAGGTTTGAAGAAAATTGATTAACGGTTTTAGGCTCTACATAACTCTATGTAAAGTGAACCGTGGATGTAAGGAAGCAAATTAATTTTTAGACTTAATATTTTAACGAAAACTACAGATTTAAATTTGTTTGTGAAGTTGAATAGAATTTGATTAAATATAAGAACTGTTTTATTGTTATGGTCAGTTACAGACCCTTTTTTAAGCGACCTTTTCAAATTCCTCAGCGGCAACATTGCCTATACCTATAAACAAACCATGGCTGACGTGTGTGTAGTGTGTATTTTATTTGTTCACATTTTTGTTTTTCTTTAGAGAGATACTACATGTTAGCTCTTCTTTAGATTTAAGTTGGCTCTGGCTGTGGTGAAGTTGAAGTCAAGTGGGAACTGGAACTATGAACTATGCATGAAAACTTTACTTTAATTCTGGCTATGTGATGTTGGAACTATGGACATGTTGGAGTCTTGGACTTTAGATTCCGGAATGAAATGAACTGGAATCGACAGAACATATAGTTCCTGGAACTATACAGGTCTGGAACTACCCAACTCTAATTCCAATGGTCGGACAGACTTTTTTTGGCTGTGGTGACCAGTCCGACCATTATTTTAAAAAATGGTCTTTTTTTAAACTGCGTTTTACCATTGTATATAAATCTAATAGTATTATCATCAGACGAAATTTTTTCTCGACTCCTTCACAAACCAGATGGCGTATGATCGCTTCTCACAGAAAAGGAAATTAAAAATTCCCTTACTCAGAGAAAAAATCAACTGAGCAAACAGAAAAAGAGCCCATAACAAATGGCAGATAAAAACAAGAAAAACTGGTTTCGAACTGCCTAATTGGAAGTGATTTCTTTGCCGAAATGTGATGTCAATTAAAGTGTATGATTTTTAGCTATTGATGTGGGTGTTTTCGCTGAAAACATGAACCAAGAATTTATTTCATCTTTAAATTGTCGGGGCTTAGAGTAATTTAATATTTACAAATTTAAATCTTCGTTTGGGTCACTTTTTTTCAAGGTTGTTATAGTTTTTTTTTGTAGGTAGTTAGGTAGGTACCTACTCCTGTGTTTCTCGTCTTAAACGATCAAGTTAAAATAAGAGGGAACTCCAAAATATCAATACAAACGTTGCATTATGAAAGTTTAAAAAAAAAAGAATTAGGAATACCTATGTAATTTTTGTTAGTGTTTTTTGAAGAGCTGTATCATTGTCACTAGTCGTCGTATTGAGTTGACACAAAAAAGAATTCTACAGCCTTATGGTTTTTGTTTCGAGATTTGTTTCCAAAAATTTCTTTTGAAGTACCGTTATTGCGTTATTACAAGAAATGACACGAGACAAAAATGTTTGTTTTAAGTTTTTTTGAAGGTCCTCATTTATATGGATACATTTTTTTAAGTCAATCAAATGTAATGGTCAGACACCTTGTTTAAACTGACTTTTTGTGGTATTTTCGTAAATCTTTTTTTTCTTCGCAAATATTGATTGCATGAGCTTGCGTTGGTATGCAAATTTGTAGACTTTTAAAGCACCAATATTCCTGAAAATTTTCAAATTGATTCATCGAACCGTTTTTCTTCACCAAAACTTAAACAAACCAGATAAGAGAACAAATTGTGTTGTCCAATGCGTAAACGTCATCAAAATGACAAAAGCTTCTATCAACACGATTAAAATTGGCTGGCAGAGCATCCAAAGTTGAACTTCATTTTAATTGAACATTTTTGTCAAAACTGTATGACTATGATTTCAATCTTTTTTAACATGTTTATAGGGTCGTTTTGAGTAAATTATGGTGTTACTAAAATGAATAAAGTGAACAAATGTGTATATGAGATGAACGCTGGCGTATATGGGGGTACGACAGAAAATTTGGTTGGTGTTACCATTCATTTTGGAATGAACAAATATGTATAGAAGATGATTGCAGGCGGATAGGGAGGGTACGGTTGAATTGTTGGTTGGTGTTTCTAAAATGCAGTAGCGTAGCTACCGCGGTATCAGCCGTATCAAATATACGGGCCCCCGAGATATAGGGGCCCTGAGATTCAGAGTACTTGACGTGTGTAAGAAAGTTTTCATTGAGATGCATTCGAAACACAACTTTAATTAGACCGCTCGTTTAAGTAAACCTAGAGAATTGTCAAAAAAATACCAATGGATTCTCAATTGTGAAATAAGCAAGAATCAACATTTTCTTTTACAAAATCAATAGAAACACACCACAGCTTCCATTTGATATTTCTCTTTGTTATTATTAAATTAAAAAAATGCTTTGGAGTTCATATCACTTCTTCAGGGGGAGTTCAGGGCAACCTTGGTGTCAAAAAACACAGAATTTGCTGATCAGGGCTGATTGAACTTCGATGGAGAGCTCCGTTTTACCAGACCAGTTTAGTTGAAAAACTTATCAAAACTTAATTTTAGATGGACAACATTTTTTGTACAAATCGTATTCGGGTTCATCTCCTTATTATAAAATAAAGTTTTTGGTGGAAGAGGTAAGGAAAAGACCGTTTTAGCAAAAGAGGGAGTGAGTTGTGCATATGTTTTCTAATAACTAATTCAAATTTCTGATTCACATTAGCTTTTTATGGCCTTTAGTCCTACAAATTGGCGTTTCGTTCGGATTTTTGGATTTTCGTTGAAAAATTCATGTAAGTTGAACTGAACTCAAAACAAATTGCGTATGACAAAGCCCTCACTATGTCACTGATGAGTTCAAGTGAGTAAGCCGAACGAAACGCCAATTTGTAGGACTAAAGGCCATAAAAAGCTATTTTGAATCAATAATTCAACAAGTCCAATCCTTAATGCTAAGTCTTCTACTTGGCTGATTTATTTCAGTAGTATATAGAATTTGTATTATAAAACCTTCTTAAATTCGAATTTAATTTTAGAATGAATAATTGAGGAACCAGAAACTTTACAATTTTATAATCTTATAATAATGAGCTATCATTGAAGTCCAAAAGTTATAACGTTTCAAAATTTGACTTTTGATTTTGACCGTAAAGTGACAAACAAATATTTTTGGAAATGCATATCTAGAAAACTATTACTTTTTTCAAAAATCAAGCTGGTTTAAATTTAAGCTCATAGAATTCTACACAAGAAAGATTATTACACTATTTCATTATAGAGTAGAAGATTTTGAGAAAAACGTGCACAAACTTTACAAAATTATTATTGATATCTTTTCAGCACTCAAAATTTGTTTTCTCGTACAAAAAAGTGTTATAATCTTTCTTTTTTATAATTTCATGAGCTTGGATTTAAATCTTTTGAACAAATTAACGGTTTTCGAGATACATATTTTAAAAAAATAGTTTCTTGTCCCTTTTACCGTGCAAAATCAAATATCAAATTTAACTTATCTAATATGCTGATGCAAGTAAAAAAGTTTATATTTAAGGCTGAGTCTCTGTTAGGAAAAAGGGGGCCCCTAAAAAATTTTTGATACGGGGCCCCCAAAGTGCTCGCTACGCCACTGCTAAAATGAACAATATAAGTTTTAACTATACATAGGTATCAGGGTTGCCAGGTCAAGAAGCGCTTTTGTAGCCCAATTTCAGAATTATTGTAGCCCAAAATCGCTGCCCTGAATGTAGCCCAAAAACTAGCCCAATCTCATTTAAAAATCTAAAATTTCTTGTATATTCCACGTTCTTCTTGTTTTTTGGAATAATTTCTAAGTGATAATCCTTAAAATCTGGATGAATTTAAATATAGTGCTGATCTTGTTTAACGAATTTTCTTAAAAATAATTACAAGTAATATCAAATTGGGCTACTTTCTTCAAATTCTTGTCGCAAATTTAGGAAAAAGATAGCCCAATTTATGATAAATAGCCCAATCTGACAACCCTGATAGGTATAACTATAATTATAAAATGCAAGAGCTCTAGTGCAGTCAGCACTCAGCAGTGCATTGTGCTTCTAAAACTAAATCTAAGCGTTGGAAATTTTTTGAAAAATGTTTTTGATAGGAAAATAATATAGAGGTGCAATATGACGTTTTTTTTTTTAATTCGAGCTGTACGGAATTTAAAATATGGTTCTTATGTGAAATGGTCGAACAAAAAAAAAACACAAATGAGAAGTGCCAGAGTAATATTTTTTTTGTTTATCGATGGTTAAGTTTAATACAACAATTTTGTACATATGTTTTGAAATTCCAAAATTTTTTTTATATTTTAAATATTTTAAATAATTTTTGTTGATCGATTTTTCGCAGTTATTATTTTTTAAATTTTTAACGGTTGCATTTAAAAATCTCAAATTCATACCGGAGATAGATTATATAGATTCACATACATATAATGTGTAACATTTGATTTTTTTTAATCATACCTAAGTCGAGATAATAACATATTTCTGTTCATTTACATATCACCTAATAACTCTTTAATCTGTGCACCTGTACACATCGTTTTTATTTTATTAGCAGCTTCAATAATTGACAATTATTTTTATATATCAAACGTAGCTGTACGTTCTATATACGCTTCACAAATCGAAAATACAATTCAATTAAAAGGTGGTACTAGGTTAGGTTAGGTAGAAGTGGCTGTCAATACTAAGTACTGACAGACTTAGACCAAAATTGGTCCGTTGTGATACCACATGAATCTTAAAAACTCCTTCCTTACTCGCTAGAACCACTTTGAGCTCCTGACGAAGCGTGCGAGACTATAAATGTCTGTGTTTGCCAGATCACCAAGATCGTTAAAGAAGTAAACTCCCAAATGGAGCCTACGTCTGAGGGAAAGAGCAGGGCATGTACAGAGAAGGTGAGGAATCGTTTCCTCTTCCTCCTCGTCCATGCAGCTTCTGCAGAAATCGTTTGAAGGTACGCCAAGCCGCGCTGCGTGCCTGCCTATTAAACAGTGTCCTGTTATGACACCTACAGTAGAGCTAATGTGCATTCTATTTAGTGATATTAAACACTTGGAGCGTTTCAGGTCAAGGTTTGGCCATACTTGTTTTGTCGCCAAACAAGTAGTGATGTTTTCCCACCTTGTGTTTGTTCCCTTCAACGCATCTTGTTTCAGTAAAAGTTTACACGTAGCGATGGGTATACCAATGTTTACCTTTTCAGGTAAAATGGGTAGTAATGTTCCACTTCTAGCGAGTTCATCAGGTGGTACTAAATCTTGAATCAATATTCCTATAATTCATCGTCGTCGATTTGCAAGTTTTTGTGCCCAAATAAACAGAACACAAATATAGTGCCATAGCCATAGTTCATTCAAGATTTCTTTCTATCTCTGCCAGGGTTGCAAAAGTCGATAAAATTGTCCTTTTTTTGATACACTCGACTTTGCTAAAGTACACAAATACACTTTTATAAAATTCGATTCACTTTTGCATTCAAAAAGATAAAGTGAATTAAAAAGAGAATCATGTGACCTTACAAAATGTGTACTGTGCAACAGAAGCGGACTACGATATAACAGAAGAAATAAAAATGATTAAGACAGTTTGGGAGTATGTACCTTATACGTTAATTAACATAGACAGTTAACAAGTTGTTTAATTAATTGGACATAGAAACATAACATACGTTTATACAACAGCAAATGTGGACAAAATATTATTTTGATGAAGCAAATCAAAAAGTACAATTCGATGCACCTTATTTGTACCTTTTGATACATTGCTCAAACACGATTTCATCCCTGATCTCTGTTTAGTAGTTTATTATGAAAGACTTCATTTCAGTGTCCAGTCTTCAGTTGCAAAGATGCCTTGAGGTGTGAAGGTTCGTTTGCTGCTCAGTCAATCAGTGTGCGTCGTGCAGTACGGACAGACAAAGCGGACGAAATTTTTATTTAAATTAAATCCACCCCGTGTTACAAAAGGGTCAAAAGTACAGGTATACCTGCGGGCTACCTGCTTTATTGCCCACAAGTGAAATAAAAAGGGATTATCCCAGCAACCAATTTAAATATTGATGCGGATTAAGTGTGTGACAAAAGTTTTTTTTAAAATAAGTGTTGTGTGTGTTTAAATCCGAATCAATAAAACAATAAAAGTAAAGTGCAAAGGTAATCCAGCAATGGAACCTTTAAATCCCGATTCGGCAATGGCCTCATTCGAGACATTGCTTAAGCGGATCGTCAAGGACCTCGGCCCCCAATTTTGTGATAAGCTAGCAATGACTTTTAACAGCATTGTGCAGCCCAAAAAAATAATCACTGACAACCACGAAATGGAAAGCGATATGGATACCGGAGAGATTGACAGCGAAACCACTAGTTCTGAAGAGGACGCCAACGAGTTTCCCCTGCCTGGGCAAAAAAGACCGAATAAGGCTTCCAAGAAGGACAATGTAAAGCGCATCCAACTTGACAAGGATTGCCCAACGAATCAGCCTAAAGCGCCAATGACAGTCCAATCCGAAGCCGGAAATACAGCCAAAACGACCAAACCACTCGCCTCAACGCCAACACCAGTGCCGGACCAAACCAACGTAGAAAAGACAGCCAAACCACTAGCTTCAACATCAGCAGCCGTCAAACCAACCCAAGTGCAGCCACCAAAAACGAAAAAAGACACCACGACCACGAATCCAGTAAAAGGGCCAGGAATGCCACCAATCTTCTGCTTTTCCGCGAACGTAGCTGAAATTAGAAGACACTGCAAAGCCAACAACCTAAGCATCACCTTCAAAAACAGAAATACAAAGACGACCATCATTATTGCTGGAGACAGGGCATCGTTTGAGGCAGTTAAAAAATTCCTGCAGACAACAAAGATACAGTATAACTCGTTTACGCCAAGAGAAGATAGAAAGAATCTTCTATTACTGAAAGGAATTCACCACACCTACGCTGCCATCGAAGTGGAGGATGAACTAAGAATCGAAGGACTCCCAGTCGTCAAGGTGACACACTTCAAGGCCAAAAAGGCAATGGGGAAAACCTACAACAACTTCGTCGTGGAACTGGCAAAAACCTGTGACATCAGTGAAGTTTACACGAAGACGCTAATAATGAACCAGAGGGTCCACTGGGAGAAACTGAAATCCAACGACATTGTGCAGTGCCGAAACTGTCAGCGCTTCGGACACGTTGCCAGCAACTGCGGACGCCAGTACGTATGCGTCAAGTGTAAAGAAGAGCACGAGCCCAGACAATGCCAACGGAAGGAAAACACCGGATTGGATGTATGGTGTGCCAATTGCCAAAAGGAAGGTCACCCAGCCAGCTTCAAAGCTTGCCCAACCCTGAAAGCAAGACTCACCGAAAGGAACAGATTGGCTGCAGAAAAAAAGGCACAGCAGGAATTTGCTGCTAAATCAGCATGCGTGGTTACCCGCCCGGCAGTCAGCTTTGCAGCAATGGTGAAAGGTGGACCATCACAGAAACTAGCAAACTCCAGGAACCAACAGCAACAACAGAAAGTGTCTCCAGCAAAAGTGATCACACCCCGGACAACAACACCTAGGAGTGGACCAATGAAGCCAACATCAGCCCCACCAACAAACCTGAACACCGAAGTCCAAAGAATTTTTGGATCCGACTTACTAACAGTCATGGGAAAAGCTCGAAGTGCAGTTCCACCAAACTATGCTCAGCTTAGCGAAGGCGAGAAGTCCGTGGCACTGGCCACCTTCCTGTTCCAAATATGCAACTAAAGAAGCTCCGCATCCTGACGTACAATGTCAATTCATTGTACAGCCTAGAGAAGAGGACGACATTCAGCCTGTGGATGAAGAACAACAATCCGGACATCGCTCTCATCAGTGAGACCAACGTCACCAAACGCAACAACATCGACATGGCCGGCTTCAAAACCTATCGAAGGGACAAGGATGAGGGCCGTAGAGGGACAGCAATCTACGTTAAGAAGAAGATTTCCCCCAACACCTCTGAAACCATCATCACAGGTCTCACAACCAGCGAAGCCACTGCCGTCACCATTGAACTTGGAAGAGATGAAACCCTCACCATCATCAGTGTGTATTTCAAGTGCAAATCCAGCATGAGAAATATTCACAATGACCTCAGAACTTTCAACGGTGTCCTCGAAAGAAGCACATATGGACTCATCGGCGGTGATTTTAACGCCAGGCATCACCTGTGGCTGGATACAACGATCTCACCCGAGGGCAAGGCGATTGCTGACTGGCTGGACGCCAACAACGACCAACACTCCTTGGTGGTTGTTTCACAACAAAAACCAACCTATCCCAGAACACCATCGACACTTGATTTTTTTATTTCTACCTCTAATTTTTCTTGTATACTTCCAGAATTCAGGAACTACACCTGTTCTACAATACCCGGGGACTCGGACCATGAAGCTGTTCAGCTAAACATCAAACTCCAACAACCCATCTTCCTGACGACAGAACCAACTGAGCACTTCATCAACTATAAGAGACTTGATGTGGATAGATTTCAACGAGACTTAGAAGCCACCATAACTCTGCCACCCCAAAACAGGAACCTGCAGAACACAGAAATTGACGCAGCCATCAACTGTCTGGAAACGGCTGTTTCTAGTGCACTGGATATCCAAAAAGAGCCCAAGACATCAAAGGACAGATACCAGCACCTTCCTGAGTATATCCAGAATCTCTACACTCATAGGCAACAGTTAAGGAAACGTCTTCAAAGGATCCACCAGCGCGAACTGAACACAACAAGCAGCAACTACCAGACAGTATGGAGCGAACTAAAGTGTGTCAACATTATGTTGCGGAACTCTATCCAACACCATAACAATAACCAATTCAACAAGAGACTGCAAGCCATCAAACCTGGACCTGACGCCTTCAAAAACATTAACAAACTGATTGGAAAAACACCATCGATGCCTGAAACCATTATCACCAACAATGGAGAAATTACAACGACACAGGACAAAGCTGAGGCATTTGCTGAATATTTTGAAGGAAACTTCACCCCCAACCCATCCACTGATCCAGTCTTTCTTGATGAAGTGAAGGATTCCATCCAACTAACCCTCGAACCTAACATGGACAGAGCAATATTCAGCGACACCAATCCAGCGAGTGACCCAGTTGACAGCCCAAACCTGAGCAACCAAGAAGAAATAGTTGAAATAATCAGCAGCTGCAGGCCAAAGAAGTCAACAGGACCAGATGGAATATCCAACTTCATCATAAAGAGGCTACCAGAGACAGTTTTGATCCTTCTTACCATCATCCTGAACAACTGTGTCAACAACAACTACTTCCCCCAAAAATGGAAAACAGCGAAGATCGTGGTGATCCCGAAGAAAGGTGTCAAGAACATGATATCTAACTATAGGCCAATATCCCTCCTCAGCAAACTAAGCAAGCTCTTAGAAGAGCTGATACTAAGGAAACTGAAGAAGTTTTGCAACGACAACAACGTTATTCCTGATATGCAGTTTGGCTTTAGGGAGAAGCACTCAACACTACACCCACTGCAGAAGTTCCAGCATGACATCACCATAGCCCTCAACAGTCATCGTGTCACCGTCGGATGCTTTCTGGATGTCGAGAAAGCATTCGATAGCATCTGGATAGATGCTCTAATACACAAACTACATCTGCTACGTTTACCTCCGCCACTTATAAAAATTCTTTTTTCTTTTCTTTCTTCCAGGAACTTCTTTGTGCAATTGGGAAACTGCTCATCAACTGTGAAGAACATCAAAGCAGGAGTCGCACAAGGTTCGAAGCTTGGCCCCTTCCTCTACAGCCTGATGACATCAGACCAACCCGTCCCAACTGGCTGTGAAAACCTGCTGTTTGCAGATGACTCACTCACATACGCTACCTCAATGTCACCACTCGTCGCAGTCCGGATAGTAGAGGCTCACATCCACAGACTGTTCGAATTCTACAAGAAATGGGGCATCAAGATCAACTCAGCAAAATCGGAGCTTGTTTGCTTCAGGAGACCCCGTGACGGCAGAAGTCACTCAGCAGCCACTTGCAGAAACTTAGTTTTGAAACTTCCTGATGGTTCCACCATTGCCGCCAAAAGGAATACCAAATACCTGGGGATCAACTTCAACGAGTTGCTAAAGTTCAATCCACACTCAAAAAGTGTACTCAGAAAAGCGAACTGGGCATTCCACCGACTACACCCTTTGATGAGGAGAAGATCAGGACTGAGCCAACAGACGAAGATACTTGTTTACAAGCAACTCCTGCGACCAGTAATCAGCTACTGTTTCCCAGTCTGGTTCACAATTACAAAATCAGCGATGAAAGATCTCCAAGTCTTCGAGAGGAAGATGCTAAGAATCTGCACCGGGCTCCACTTTGACCGGCAGCGAAGAAAGCATTACAGGAACGAGGATCTTTACAGAGAAGCAAAGATTATACCGCTTGACAAATACCTAGCAAATTCGGCGAAGAAGCTAGTGCAGAACACCGTCAATCACCCGAATCAACTAATGAGAAGGATGGCCACCCAGCAACGACATCCCGAGCCGAGGTACCTCAGTGTTATGGAGACCCTGGATGCCAATATTTTCACCGACAACGACGAAGCAGCCGTTTCCTTTTACGCTGACACAGGGTCAGCCTACAGCCGTGGCTAAACGCCAACCCTTTCCACCAAACCACACCCAAACCACTAATGGACAACCGGGACGGAACACCCCGAGAGCATCAAAGTCAACCGACTTTTAATTTTAAGTTGACATGTATAATATATATTTATATTTCCTATTAAATCTAAGACAATGTTTAACAATAGGCCCCCTATGTGCCATAAGATTTATATTCTTCAATGTATTTAATAGTCGTAAGTTAACTCAAATTGTATATAAATGTTCAATAAAAAAATCGTTAAATCGTTAAATCGTTCGTTTGCTGCTTGCCGGTAAATAATTTCTTTGGTAATAATATTAATAGTATAGAATGCGCTGTGCGTGTAAGGTAAGTAGGATAGGATCACAGATAATAGAGTTACATAGATATTGCATTCAGTGCAAATAAAAATGACGACTTTTTCAATCGACTATTTTAAGCGATTTGTCGGAGGCAAACCATGCAACCTTATCAAACAGAGCAGAACACGATCATCCCCAAAAGACGTCCACCAGTGAGTTGGATTCCAAGATACACATATTTCGATCAGGGCTGTCGTTTCACTTTTTCAGAAAGCAGTACTTCGAGGAAAAAAACAGCAGTACACAGCAGTACGGCACTAAAATATATAGGTATTCACAAAAATAATTTTGAATGCATTTAATATTTTTTAAATGCATATATTGTTCATTAAAAATTATCACATACGCGCCCATTACCTATTTAACTCTGGCGCACTGCAATGGTGGTATTAAAAAGTTTTCATTACATAAAAATCTCTTGTTATGTTTGTGCACGTTTTTCTCAAAATCTGTTGCTTTTAGGAAAAATGTTAATATTTTTGGGTAGAGTTTTGTTGTAAAATGAAATTCCATAAGGTAATTAAATGAATTGAAACCACTCCTTTTTCCAGATGGTGTACTTACTTAACCTGGACACCACAATAACTTGGTTTATAATTAGAAAACGTAGCCAAACGCACAGTGGCGTAGCGAGCACTTTGGGGGCCCCGTATCAAAAAATTTAGGGGCCCCTTTTTCCTAACAGGGGCTCAGCCTTAGATATAAACTTTTTTACTTGTATCAGCATACCAGATAAGTTCAATTTATTTTTTTGATTTTGCACGGTAAAAGGGACAAACAACTGTTTTTATAAATATGTATCTTCAAAACGGTTAATTTGTTCAAAAGATTTAAATCCAAACTCATGAAATTATACCAATGAAAGATTATAACACTTTTTTGTACGAGAAAACAAATTTTGAGTGTTGAAAAGATATCAATAATAATTTTGTAAGGTTTGTGCACGTTTTTCCCAAAATCTGTTGCTCTATAATGAAATAGTTTAATAATCTTTCTTGTGTAGAATTCTATGAGCTTAAATTTAAATCAGCTTGATTTATGAAAAAATAATAGTTTTCTAGATATGTATTTCCAAAAATATTTGTTTGTCACTTTACGGTCAAAATCAAAAGTCAAATTTTGAAACGCATTAATTTTTGGACTTCAATGATAGCTCATTATTAAGATAATAAAACTGTATGAAAGTTTCTGGTTCCTCAATTATTCGTTGTAAAATGAAACTCGAATGAGTTATTAGAAAACATAGGCACAACTCACTCCCTCTTATGATAAAACAGTCTTTTCCTTACCTCTTCCATCAACAACTTTATTTTATAATAAGGAGATGAACCCAAATAAGATTTGTACAAAAAACGTTGTCCATCGAAAATGAAGTTTTGATAATTAAAATTTTTTAAGTGACCAATTCTTTTTTATAATTTTTGAATGATGTTATAGTGGGCTTTTTTTGGTCAATTTATTTAGGGATGCAAATAAAACAAATTATTTCATCTTTTTTCCCAACGTTTCGTCGGTTTTTCACGACTTCTTCAGGGGTTTCTTTAATTTTGAAAATAATAGTAGGTATATTACATTGAAGTCTGTTTAAATTTTAAAAATAAATGAACTTACATTTTGAAATATATGGTTTAAAAATTATTAGATAGGTTGTCGTTAACACATTTTGTTAAATAAAATAAATTAACAGTCAAAACAATACAATTTAAATAAATTAAAACACTGGAGACTAACAAACTTTAGGACAAAACATAAATTATCACAGTGTAGTATTGCTTTTTATGGCTATAGCGTAGCTCATGATGGTATTCTCCCTGTCTTCTTTTGTATTCATAGTTCTTGTCAAATTTTGTTGTATGCGTAAGCTCTCTAAGGTAAATCTTGCATTGGTTCGTTTTTCTCTGTCTAATATTTTTGTGTTGTCAAAATTAGGTGTATGTCCACTTTCAATCATGTGCTGTGAAAGCCCTGTTGCTTCTTTTCCCTTTCTCACGTCAGCTTTGTGTTCAGCTATTCTTTTTGCCAAAGCTCTTTTTGTTGTTCCAATATATATGAGATTGCACGACTCCCCTTCCTTCCCGTTGCAACCGATCTGGTAAACGATGTTATTTTCTTGATCTTTATCAATTGGAGCTTTGTTGTTGGTGAATAGATTTTTCAGAGTTGAGTTCGGTTTATGTGCGTATGAAGTATTGGTATTTTTTATTGTTTTGTGTAAGTGTCTACTCTCAGTGAGGCCTGGTATATATTGTAAACTGTGGTATTTGGTGTTGCCGTCTTTATGTGTTTTGATCGTTTTGTCATTATTAGTTGTTTGTTGTGATATTTTTTTATTGATTAGGTTGTTAATTAAAAATGTTGGAAAATTGTTTTTCGAAAGAATATGTTTTATATTTTGTATGTTGTCTTCTTTAAAGCGTGAATCACTTAAGTCTAAAATTTTGTGGATTAAATTGTTTGCAGTATTTATTTTCTGTGTGTATGGTTGTGTGGAAAGATAGTTGATCATCCTTCCAGATGATGTTTTTTTGGAGTACCAGTTACATATTATTTGGTTTCCCGTTTTATGAAGCCGGACATCCAAATAAGGTAGACTATTGTTTTCTTCTATTTCAATTGTGAATTGTATTTTCGTGTGATATTTGTTGAGTGTTTCTATTATTATTGTTTTATCGCGTTCCTTTATTATGGCAAAAATGTCATCTACATATTTTGCTAAACACTTTATTTGTATGCCTATAGATTCAAGTTCTTTTATGGCGCTGTTAAGAAGGTCGTCTAGGATGATGTCCGCTATTGTTGGAGATAACGGATTCCCCATGGGCATTCCAAAAGTTTGATTGTATATTTTTTCTCCATGTTTAAAATAATTATTTTCTTTGAGGCAAAATTCTAAAATTCTGAGAAATTCCTTCTTAGGTATATTTGTGAATTTTTCTATTGTGCTCCACTGTTTCATAATTATCTTTATCGCTAGATATGTCGGTATGTTTGTAAACAGTGATACCACGTCAAATGAAACTAATTTGTCATCACTGTCTAGACATATGTCCTTTACCTTTTCTTTCAGTGCATATGAGTTTTTTATGTTATATTTGTCAGAAACTATGTTGCTTAAAATTCTGCCTATATGTTTTGACAGTTCATAACATGGGACATTAACCGAAGATGAGATTGGTCTTAGAGGGAGATCTGGTTTATGTATTTTTGGTAGTCCATAAAGCCTCGGTGCTATTGCTGCTGATGAATAGAGTTTATCCTTTTGAAACTTGTCTATGTATTTGTTTTTGTGTAAATTATTAACTATCTCATTGTTTATTGTTTGAAGTTTTTGAGTTGGGTCTGTCCGTATAGTTCTATAGGTATTTCTGTCGTCCAATAGTTCAGCCATTTTTGTATTGTAGTCATTTTTGTACATTATAACTGTTTTGTTACCTTTATCAGCTTTTGTTACAACTATTTCGTTTTTAAATGTGTATAAAAAGTTTTTTGATTTTTGGTGTACTTTCGTTATAAATTTTTCCACTGTAGTGTTTTTCATATTTCTTTTGTATTCGATGATTTTGTGAGACATTGTTGATCTGGCCATTTCTCTTTCCCTCTCATCTTCTATCATGCGTATACTTTGTTCTATGTCGGTAATTATGTGTATAGGCGAGAAATTTTTGTTGGTGATTGGGACTGCGAACTTTTCCCCAAGTGATAATAGCCACTTTGTTTCTATTGGGAATTCAATGTCAGTTTTATTTACAAACCAATCTTCAACAAAAACTATTCCTAATTTATCCAAATGTGTTTCTTTTAATTTTAGAATTTTAGATGAATGAGTCTGTTTAATCATTGTTCCTATGTGATTATATAAAAAGTTTTGTTTTGTTGTGAATGTTGTGTATTCTATTTCATTGAGAATGGATTTTATCTTGTTGTCTGTGTGGAATATGTTTTTCCCTATGCTATTAATACATATGTTAGTTTCTGTTATTTCTAAGTTTAAGATTTTTGTGTGAAACTTGTATTCTATTTTCTTAAGTTTTGTTTCTATTGTTTGCGATGTGAAATTATTTTTTACATTTGTTGTTGTGTTCGTTATATGTTTGGGGATGATTCCATATTCTCTACACTTTAATAAAAATTTAAGTCTCTCTTTTTGTCTGATTAGTCTCTTCTTTTGTTTACTGTAGTGTTTCAATGTGATGCAAGTTTCTATGTCATATTTCATTTTTATGTGCTCGAAGAATTGTTTCATGGTGGTAGTGGTATAAAGAAAAGAAAACTATTTTGTCGGCAGGCCCTCCGAAAGTTTTATAATTAAAATTTTTTAAGTGACCAATTCTTTTTTATAATTTTTGAATGATGTTATAGTGGGCTTTTTTTGGTCAATTTATTTAGGGATGCAAATAAAACAAATTATTTCATCTTTTTTCCCAACGTTTCGTCGGTTTTTCACGACTTCTTCAGGGGTTTCTTTAATTTTGAAAATAATAGTAGGTAGGAAGTTTTGATAAGTTTTTTCAACTTAACAGGTCATGAAGGTAAAGTAAAACGGAGCTTTCCATCGAAGTTCAGTTTTATAAGAATTATTTCCTAATTTTACCATTTTTTCGTCTAATTCTCCTGGGCCCTGACCAGAAGTCTGTTTTTTTTACACCTAGGGTCGCCCTGAACCCCCCCTGAAGGAGATCTAGGTTTCTTGCTGGGGCGAACTGGGGTAAAGAATAAATCTTTTGAGTGACATGAGCTCCAAGGCATTTTTTTTACTTTAATAATAACAAATAGAAATAGAAAATGGAAGCTGTGGTTTGTTTCTATTGATTTGTAAAGAAAATGTTGATTCTTGCTTATTTCACAATTGAGAATCCTTTTGTGTTTTTTGACAATTCTCTAGGTTAACTTCAACGAGCGAACCTATTAAAATTGTGTATCGAGTGCATATCAATGAAAACTTTCTTCCACACGTTAAGTATTCTGAATCTCGGGGCCCCTATATCTCGGGGGCCCCGTATCATTGATACGGCTGATACCGCGGTAGCTACGCTACTGCAAACGCATATAGTACAAACAAATATTGCTGATCAATTAATGCTATTTTATTAAGTTTTTTGAGTAAATTTGCTACTCCATAAAAATCCTGCATGATTTACTTTTTATCTATTGGTTTTATGAAGAAAAAGCTTGGTAAATTTTTTTTTTGTATAGAATTGAATAAGCTACAATTTCACTTTAATATTTCATTCCAAACAGTTGATAGTTTTCGTGTAATTAGCAAAAAACTGAATTTAACACTCTTTTACTTCTCCAAAAATTCTTTCTTCAGCCAAAATTTAGGGTGGTTTTGGAAATTGCTCAGGAAGTCAAAACAAGAATTCAGCTTTGTAGGAAGAACCTAAAAGTCTAAATTTCCTGGGCTAGAGATCCATTAATATAATTGAACATTGCTTGACAGATGGGTGAAAAACTACATTTTGACGTGTGTGTAATATTTCATTTCAAATGACATCAATATGTCCATAAACTTCGTTTTTTCGGATCATAAAAGATATACTTGCGATATACAGGCAATGCCTAAACGACAAACTATGCGCTCGAAAAAATGTAACGCAAGATTTTGTTCAATAAATCTACGACTTTTTTAATAATTGATTTATTTTAAAGCTTTTCGGATAGGATTATGATTTGCAAATGTTCTGTGAACAAATTTTCAAAAAAGCAGTACTTTGGTCGTGTTAGCAGTACGGCAGTACGGAATTTCAAAAAGCAGTACAAATACTTCAATTGCAGTACTTCGACAGCCCTGATTTCGATTTAACTTCGGATACCTATGCAACCCTTTTGAGCATAATTCGTGTTCGATCATTCTTGTTCCACACACAGACACAGACACAGGCACACATTTTGGTTTCATAATCCTACTACAGCTACAGCCTTCTTCATCTTCTACTATAAAAATCATAGTCGGTTGAGAGTACCTGCGATCTGTGGGGTGTGATGTCGTCGTTGTGTATTTGTGTGTATATGTATGTAGGCATCTATCTTTTGTTCGGCGCGGTATAGTTTTTGCTCCTTTTTTAAGAAATCTCTATTTGTTTATTTTTGTTGGCCTTGGCAGTAGAACAAAAGCTTATGAAGAAATGTTCAGCAGAGAAGGCGTGATCGGTAAAGGGGTAGCGTGGTGGAATAAAGGTTAGCTTGGGCATATATGTATGTACATACATATATATTTTTTAGATCGAAAACTTACATTTATTGCTTTGATAGAACAACTGATTTTTTGAAACTGCCACCCTCACCATTAACTGCAAAACTATTGGCCTTCGACGAGAAATGTTAAGAATTCAGAAATGAACAATTATTTTGACTTTTTTTCTCTTTGAGAAACAACACACATTTAACACACATACCATACACCTAGTACAAGCTGCTTGGTAATTTAGAGAATTTATATTATGAAAATAGGTGTGCAAGTTATTATAGAAAAATGTAGCGAAGATTTAAACTCATAAAATTGCTTAGATCTCAAAAATAAGAACTCCGGTAATCTTAAGTAATGATAATGAGTAATGAATATATACAATTATACATATTTATATGCAAACAAAAATTTTAACTCGTAGGAGAGGTTTTTTTAAAGGTATTTTTTTATTAATAAAGTCTACTAAGCATAAAAAAAGAAAGTTTGTTGGTAGGCAGGTATGGCAGTTTCTAGTATTTATTAATATACGAATATAAGTACCAATACATGCAATTCAAACTCTAGTTTAAAAAACATTTAAGTAGGTTCTGCATGTTTTTGCTTGAAAAATATAAGAAATTTTGATCAAACATCTCTTGCGATGATAGGGAAGATAAAAAACATGGGTCTCGCTTCTCGCAATTGGATGAGAAACCATTTCGCTTTTTTCGATTATCTTTAAAACTGTTTAGCTGATTTGAAAAGCTTACAAAAAGTTATGGTAATGTAAAACTATCTTTTAATCTTTTTAAAGCTTAATAATAAGAAAACAACTAAGAAGGTTTTTTGAAACTAAGTAGGTACCTACTTCATGGTTTTTTAACACTTAAGAATACATATAAACAAAAATTTTACTTTTATGTAAAAAAAAAAACAAATGTTAAAAAATGGGTCCTACGGTTAAGATATAAATGTTTCCATGCTTAAAAACTTAAAGGGAGCGCTTCGATATCCCGCAAACCAAAATCTCGCATTTTTGTAAAAATCTCGAATAACAAAATCTCGCAAATTAAAAATCTTGTTTTTCTTAATCTCGCAATTACAAAATCTCGCTTTTTACAATCTCGCATTTACATCTCGAACCTAAAAATCTCGAAAATTTCAACCAAAATCTCGCAATTTAAAATCTCACAAATCGAAATCTCGCAAATTCAAATTTCAGAGCAATGAGTCGCACACGGCTTTTAGAAATGAATCCATAGATTATAACCTCTATAACAGTTTGGTCTAAAAGAACTCAGACACTGGATTATATATTTTGCAGTAGGTAGGATATCTCGCAAATTTGAATTCAAATCAATCAAATCTCGCGCGATATTTAAATTTGCGAGATTTTGATTTAAAAAATGGTTTTGTTGCAATGCAATACAACTTTGGGAGATTTTGATATGCGAGATTTTAGTTTGCGGGATTTCGTTACTGCGAGATTATTAAAAGCGAGATTTTATAATTGCGGGATTATGAAAAGCGAGATTTTGTAATTGCGAGATTTTGATTTGCGAGATTTCGTAGCCAATCCAAACTTAAATGGTCTACCAGTATTTATACAAAAACATTTCTTATCATTTTTTTGAAACAAAGGCACCCATAGAACGTTTTTTTTTATTTTTATTTTCTCATTATTATTATCGGCTGAACAAATTTCAATTAAATTTTGTATTCGAAAACCTCCAAAAAGTAAAAATAGTCTTGCATATCAACACTTTCAAAAAGTATTTTATGAATTTAAAACCAAAATTAAAATATTTTTTTAAAATTCGAATGTCATTTCACAATCGGGTTGATTTTTTTTTTTTTAAATATAATTTTTATCTATGTACATATTAATAAATACTTAAAATTTGCATTCCCAAATATTTTCTTCTCGTTCCTCACTTACTTTAAGTAGCTTTAATTCTCTAAACTGTAATCATTTGCTAAGAATTAAATCTTTTTCTTTTATAATTCAGTCGTCACGTAGTAAAGCCATCAAAGCCTTAATTAAATTAAACTTAAACTACTTGAATTTAAACATTTTAGACTAAGAGCCCACAGAAAATTTTTGGGTGTGAGTGATAGCAAAAAAAGAAGTATTGGCGTCGAAAGCTTCATTAAAGGCTATTCAAAAAATCAAAGTCTTGCAGTCCGCAACTGGGGCCTTTGTGATTAGACAGTGCATAAAAAAAAAATAGGAATGCAACTTCGAGGATAATCGTGTTAGCCGAAATTGGTTTTCACACCCCTTCCCCCCCCCCCCCCCCCCCCCTCTAGATAAGCTCCGCGGATTCCATATCACGGGATCTGAGATCATTTAAGTGTTTAATTCGCCCTGCCAGACTGTGTAAAAAAAACCGTTTTTCACTTAGAATATTGAATTTTTTAAACGGTCAGGTAGAGCGAACTATATCTACACTCAAGGAGGAGCTTATCTAGGGAGGGGTGAAAACCAATTTTGGCTAACACGATTACACTCGAAGTTGCATTCATATTTTTTTTCAATGCACTGCTTAATCGCAAAGGCCAAAATTGTGGATGCAAGACTTTGATTTTTTGAACAGCTTTTAATTAAGCTTTCGACGCCTATACTTCTTTTTTTGCTATCACTCACACCCAAAATCTGCTGTGGGATTTCGGTTTTTTTAAGAAAAACACTGGTCAAAGAAAAACTTAAGCATTTCAAAAAATATATTTTTTTAATTTGTTACTTTCAGAAAAAATATATTTCAACTCAATTACATGCCCTTGCATACGCACTTGTATTAAAATTCTATTAATTGTTCCTACCACCTCTCCCATTAAATTAACCCTAACATTATTAAGAAGGGGTTTCGGTAATTACCTTGCTGAACCTTCATATTATTTCCAAATAATAAAATTTGCCGTCATTTTTTGAGAATAAGAAAAGGCAACTATTCAAAATTATTTTTTGTACCCCTCTCGTCTACGTAAGTGTTTTTCTACCAACAAAAATGTTTACCTACACTTAAATGTATTCTGTTAATTTTTCTTCTCAATGCCTTTCTCTTATCCAGAAAAAATGTAGCCAACCTTGATAAAGAAGTATTTCATACATACAGCGATACAGCGTTCACATTTCACAATGCAATATAAAATATGCATACATACACATAAAAAACCTTAGGTACCTACATTTAAATACCCAACCAAAATGAACTAAAAACAGGAACAAACACACACAAAAAAAAAAAAGAAAACACAACAAGCAACTTGATACTCAAACACAATTTAGGGTAACATCAAGTTTAAGTATTATTCACACGAGTTCGATCAAACTGGGACGTAGAGGTACGTCCCAGTCAGTTGAAAAATTGTCATTTTTTTTCCTCTGCGTGCGATATCTATGGAACTATAGTATCTGTGATAGGATGCTTGTGGGATGTTTAGTTTTGAGGTAGGTTCGTTGGGATATTTGTTGGGGGTTTTTTGTTTTGTTTATTATTTTACTTTTGTGTTTTGTTTAGCTATGATATATAATAAGACGAATTAATGAAAAATATGAAATAAGAATAGCTACTAGTGGGAATACAAATTTAATATAGGTCAATGAAATCACAAAACTAAAACATAAAAAAGATATAGCTTTTTTAACTTCCCATTGGAAGTTATTGTAATTGGTCCGATTTGTCAAAATGTAAATTTTAACATATCTTCACGTTTCGCTCCCTAGAAACGGAATCCATTTTTGTAGAGAGATGTCTGTGTGTGTTCGTACGTTCGTACGTTCCTTCGCTTTTTTCGTTCACCGTATCTCAAGGACGAATAAAGATATCGACTTCGGATGGATTTTATTTTATACACAGTAGTTTCATTACATGCAGAAAGGACCTTCCAATAAATTCAAGGAGCAGTTCAAATTTCTTTAGTCTCGGATATCTCGAGAACAAATCGACTTCAGGTTAATTTTATTCAACAAAAAATGTTGAAGAAAATTGTTGAAAAAAGTTGTTTGGCTCGAATATCATGACAACAAACAATGATATTGGCTTCGAGGTATTTCTTTTTGTATACGCTAGTTTAAGATAAAAATTGATGAACTTTTTTTAAAATATTGGCTTAATAACTTTTTTTAAAGCGAAAACAGCAAGCAATTCTACACACTAATTGCTAAAAAATTGTTTCTTGCCTCAAATACCTTGAGAACAGATATTGATATTGGCATCGGGTTAATTTAAATCTATACACTAGTTTAGAATTGATAATTGATAGGATCTGTAAGAAAATTCAACAAGTAGTTTTTTTTTTAAGCGAAAAAAACTACAAGATACTTCACCAAAAATTGTGGAGAAATTTTTTTCGTCTAAAATATTTTGAGAACAAACAATGATATTGCCTTCGGGGTAATTTTATTATTTAAATGTGGTTTTAATAAATAATTGATAAAATTTGTAAAAATATTCAACAAATAGTTTTTATAATCGAAAAAAACCACAAGAAACTTAACAAAATTGTGGAAAATTTTTGTTCGTCCCAAATATCTTGAGAACAAACAATGATATTAGCTTTGGGGTAATTTTTTTTCTATAAATAAGAATTTGTAAAAATATTCAATAACCAGTTTTTTTTAAGCAAAATAACAACAAAAAACCCTACCAAAAAAATGTTGAATTGTTTTTAGTCTCGAATATGTTAGGAACAAATAATCATATTGGCTTCGGGCTTCTATATATGAATGAACTAGATCATAATTGATAATTAATAGGTTTTGTATAATAATTCAGCAAACTGTTTTTTTAACGCGAAAAAAATACAAAAACTTTACCAAAAATTGTTGAATAAAAAAAAACAACATTGGGCCTCCTAGCTTCCGGGGCACCACCATTTGGAAGTTACTATAGTGTGGGTCACACCCCAGCCTCTTTTTGAAATAAAGGACCATATTGCGAGAGTCTCTTCACAATAGACTGGTTGATTAGACTAAAAGTCGATCTATCGTTTTTGCTAATTTACCTAAATATTTTCCTATTTGATGAAATTTCAAGTCCATCAAGATATTTTGATCGAATTTTTTTCGAAAAGACTCGTAATAAGCCCCAAAATTAAAAAAAAAACTACAAAGGGAATAAGAAAAATAGATAGGTGAAGATATTTTGAATTTTTGTTTGGTGTTGCCACAAAGCTAAATCAAAAAGAAAAAAGTGAGGTACCGCATGAAGTAAGTGAAAAATATTAGATTAGAAGACAAGCGGGAAAAAAATATATGTGGGTCAATAAAATGACAAAAAAGAAACACCTCTTTTGTATATTTGAAAATCAAACAAAATAAAAAAAAACTACAGTGGGAATAAGAGAAGAAAAATTTTGGGGAGAGGTAACAACTACCTACCAACATTTAGTATTTGTTTTTTGGAAAATCTAATTTTGGTTAGTGATTCAAAAAACGTGATTTTGGAAAAGAAGAAACGAATACAGGACGAAATAGCAAAAAAACAAAATAGTGATAGGTACATATGCTAACATCATTTTGCGCTTAGGGACGAATCAAAATTTGGTTGGAGATAAAACTGAGGGAAAATGATATGTATGTACTATTAAGCAATTATTAAGAGTTCCGATGAAGAAATTGTTGGCTTAAAAATGATCCTTCCTTAATTATTTCTGAACCTGAAGAAAAAAAAATCAATTTGGTGTAACTAGGTGCAAGTAAAGATGTAAGTGCATGTGCAAGTGCGAATAAAGTTTGTTTAACAAATTTTTAGTTTTTTTGTTCAATATAATGCTTGGATTGGTCTTCATAAAAAAGATAAGTTAAATTGATATGTATGTATAAATTGGTAAAGATAAAATTCAAAATAGAAGAAAGATTGTATAAATTATAAAGATTAAGGATTTATCCAGCATAAGCAAGTCATTTTCAATGTCCCCATCGTTACTCAAGGAGTGAAATCTGTAAATTTTTTTAATACAGAAACTTCCAAAAAATAAAACGGTATTGTCTACCAAAATTTTCAAAAAAATTTTTTTTTTTTTGATTTAAGAAAAATGTTTCCATTTTTTTTTTGAAATCAAATATTTCGAAAACGACATGATCGATATTTTTGAAACTTGATACTCAAGAGTTTTTTAATACTTTCCAAAATATTTTAAGAAAACATTTTACTTTTTTGAAAAAACAACGGTACCCTACATACAAATGTTAAAAAACGGTTAACGAAAATATTTTTTCTCAAAAATGACTCCTACGATTTTAATTAAACTTTTTTCGTATGCTAAAACTATCAAAAATTATAAAATTTTTATCTTAGCAACTATTAGTAGTACCTCCCATACAATGTTTTTTTATATTTTTAATTTTCTTATTATAAGCAGAACGGATTTAGATTAATTTTTATATATGGTCGATTCCGTCTCAACTGTGATTCTTTGTGTCAAGTGCTTTTTTTGTTATTTAATGTAAAATGTTCGTATATAATTTTGGTTTGAATTGTGTAAATGGCTATTTACTACAATCTACATTCGATATCATGACCCAATTTGCTACTTCTTCAACATGGTTGGGAAAGTGTAGCAAGGATGTCAGTACCGTGACATGTCCGTTCCTTGTTTTTCCGATTGAATCTACTTTTTACTTGCGATATAGGTACTATAGGGCAAGTTTTGGATTCGTGCAAAAAAAAAATTTTAGATGACAATCAAACATGACATTACGATGATAGAGAATACGAAAAAAGTGGGTGGCACAATTCCGTTTGTCTGTCTGTCCGTACCTCAACCTACAGCCTAAACCACTGACGCGATTTTCTTCAAATTTTGAACTTAAGGTTTTTTTGTAACTCTCCAGAGGGGAAATTGAATTTTTTTTTAGCTCAAAAAATAACGGTACTTGCCATACAACCGTTAGGAAAAAGCTTATCTATCTCAAAAACGGCTCCAACGATTTTGATAAAAAAAACAGTGTATTATTGTAGATATGATGTACCTTTTAGTTAGAAAAAAAATCACCAAAAATATTTATTAACGGTACCTGTCATATAACGGTTTTTTTGGTTTTCTCATTAACAGCTCATCCGATTTCAATCAATTTTTTGTGCAAGAGCTTTGTTAGAATATAAATAATTCTGCATACCAAAATTTTTGAAGAAATAAATTTGGGATTTTTAAAAAAGATTCAAAATTTTTTTTTGAAAAATCAATATTTCAAAAACGGGTTGATGAATTATTTTGAAATTTCAGTTTTAAATGTATATTAATATATATACTCAAAATTGGCATACCAAATTTTTTTTTAAATATAAGAAATTAATTTTTAACAAAACGGCTCCAAGGATTTAAATTTTTTTTTGCATATATTCATATTTTTTCAAGTAATCAAATGGCATACGTTTTTTTGAGCTCTAAAATATTTATCAGACTGTTTATACAATTATAAGAACGATTTAAATATGCTTTTTCTACTTTTTCTATAATTACTTGAATATTTTTTAATGTTCTTAAGTCCCATACAACTTGAACATAAGAGCAAGTACGTGCGATCCAGTTGTGCATTTTATTTCTAATGAAATACTTCATTGAATTGAAATGTTGTCCGTAGAAAAGTTTGAATGCAAAACTTGCTTGACAAAATAATGCAAAAATTAAGTCAAAATACTTATTGCTGAATAAAATAATCATGAATGAATGTTGTCCGAGGTTTTAGTTCTATTTTTGAATTGAAAAGATTTCCCGCTCAACCGATATTTTTTTTAGCTTTAACACGTATGTATTGTGGTTTTCTAAAAGATAAACTAGTTTTGTATAGTTAACAACAGTCATTTTAATTTTTGAACGTTGTTGTACTTTAAGAGTGATATGTTTTCATGGGATGAAAGTATGTCACAAATTTATTTGTCAGTACCGTGGTAGTATTTTTAAAGCATGTTATAACATGTTTTTGGCTGGTTATCAGAATTTTGTATTCCTTTTAACGGCATAAGTTAAAATTATTTTTCTCGTTAGCATAGAGAAGTTAGGTCACATAAACTGTCTAAATGTCAGTACTGTGGATGTCAGTACCGTGGCATTTAAATACTTTTTGAACTTTAATTAAATATAATTAACTTATTTCTTGCAATAATACTTTTTTCTACCAATTTCTTTGTAAGAATGGTAGCGGACGAGCCAAACAAAAATCATTCCGTGCAATAAAAACTAAGTAATAACCCAGCACAAGGAAAAGGGTTGCGATTCAGAAAAACAGACTTCAAAAACGAAAAGGGAATAATTTTTTAAAGAAAAAAATGGAAGTAGAAATGTCAAGAGGTCAAAACGTATTTGACAATCAAGAATCTCAACAAAAATATGGTCAAAAAGAGGGAAAACTAAAAAGAAAAAAAGAAAAAGAGTTTCATTATCGTCTATACTAGTTTTAGTACATTTCACTATATTTTGTTTTCTTTAAAAGTTGTTGCAAAATGCTTTTACTGATATGATACTCTGGCTAAATGAAGCCACAAACACAAAACAAAAATTGTTTCCAAGAAGTTTTAATTTTTGAAAATATTCTAAAAAAAGAATCACAGTTGGCAGAAAATCACCCATATACATATTTCAAATAAGTTCAAATAATATTGCACATCAAAACTTTCAAAAAACTAATTTCTGGACTTTTAAAAAAGTTTCAAATTATTGTTTTGAAAATTTTATATCTTAAAAACGGGTTCAAAATTTTTTTTTTGAAATTCAATTTTTATATGTAGGTACATAAGTAAATACTTAAGATTTGCATGTCAACATTTTTCCTTTAAAATGTTGTAAGAATTTGATATATAAAAATTAATTTTTTTAAAAACCGCTCCAACGATTTTAAGTTTTTTTTTCATACAATAATCATATATTAAGCTGTGAGTGCAAAATAGTCCAGTAACCTTGTAGGTTCATAGTACTGAGACCTTGCGTCAGGTCCGGTAGTTCTGATTTTTTGCTGAGTTGTTTATGATGATAGCCTAGTATTAAATCTGATTTTTCGACCTCGAGCGCCGAACGCAACATTGGTAAAAATCAAAAAAAACGCGAATTTTTCGCGGTTTTTTCACTTATTGGCTATTTTAACCATTACGCCTTAGCTTCCGTATAAAACATTGCTCTACGATTTCAACCTTACTAAATTTGCTTCAATTTGAGTCCAAAGCTGGTTCTGTAGACATAACGGTTTCCAAGGGACGGCATTTCAAAATATAGCAGTACAAAATTTAAAACAACAAGTAGTATATAAAACAGTATAATAACAAAAACATGGTCTTTGACATGTGCTGCATCAAAGCAATAGAGCGCGTAGATTGGGCCAAAAGAAGGAAACAATAGTACCGGATGGGGGGTATATATCCCCCCGTTTAGGAGGGAGGGCCAATTTTAAGAAAAGTTGACTTCAAATAGAAAAATAAACATAAAAATACAATGGTAATATCTGGACGAAAATCCATTGCTCATCTCAAAGCCAGAAATCCATTCTTTAATTTTTGTTTTAAATAAAGTTTTATTAGCTGATAGTTTTTGAAAAATTTACTTTCAAACTCAAAATTTTGAGAAAAAGACGATTTTTTTTTGTTAATCTATTTTTTTTATGGTATTAAGTACTATTTTTGATTTTGATTTTCAATGCCCTTATTAATTCTTAGTTAAAAACTGACAACCAAATGCTAAAATGACTTCTAGTTTTTGAGAAAACTGAAATTAACATGATCAACTTAACTGTTTTCAGTCTAGTATCCTTTTTCTTCCGGGTGGGAGGGCTCTGCCTCAGATGCGGTAGTTTTGATTTTAAGATGAGTTGTTTATGATGTTGGCCTTAGCAATAATCCCAGTTTTTGACCTCGAGCGCCAAACGCAACTTTGTGAAATACGCAAAAAAACCGAGAAATTTTCGCGGTTTTTTCAGTTATTGGCTATTTTAACCTTTAAAGCCTGGTTTTCGATTATAACTTTGCTCTACCATTTCAAAATAATTAAATGGGCTTCAATTTGAGCTAAAGATCAGTTCAAGTTGTGAATTTTTTCATCAACTTTTGAATTTAGAATGCTGCAAATCGAATTGAAGAGGGCTTATTCACCCCTTGTGTGAAATCGTTTGCCCCTTTTCAATGATTTTTTTATGCTGTGTAGCGTGTCATGTTCGCTTTATTTTAAGATCTAAATCATGAAAAAAACTTTATTTAAAAAAAAATTAAAGAATGGATTTCTGGCTTTGAGATGAGCAATGGATTTTCGTCCAGATATTACCATTGTATTTTTATGGTTATTTTTCTATTTGAAGTCAACTTTTCTTAAAATTGCCCCTCCCTCCTAAACGGGGGGATATATACCCACCATCCGGTACTATTGTTTCCTTCTTTTGGCCCAATCTACACGCTTTATTGCTTTGATGCAGCACATGTCAAAGACCATGTTTTTGTTATTATACTGTTTTATATACTACTTGTTGTTTTAAATTTTTTATTGCTATATTTTGAAATGCCGTCCCTTGGAAACCGTTATGTCTACAGAACTAGCTTTGGACTCAAATTGAAGCAAATTTAGTAAGGTTGAAATCGTAGAGCAATGTTTTATACGGAAGCTAAGGCGTAATGGTTAAAATAGCCAATAAGTGAAAAAACCGCGAAAAATTCGCGTTTTTTTTGATTTTTACCAATGTTGCGTTCGGCGCTCGAGGTCGAAAAATCAGATTTAATACTAGGCTATCATCATAAACTGACGCAAGGTCTAATGTATATAGTTACTGGACTAAAAGCAAAACCCACTTTTTTTTATCATGTTTTTCGTTTTGAATCGATTTTTAATAATATTTGTACTGAGATTCAAATAGTATACGTCACATTTGTGGAAAGCTTTTAGAAATTAAAATTTTAGCTTTGATGACTTTTGATGCATAAATGTAAAAATACGAGACAACAGTGCCATAAAATGGGTTACACCACTTTTACACTCACGGCCTCATATTGCTTTCAATAAAATCTGAGAAACTCGACGCTCCACATCAAAAAACCACTTAGAAAGCGATAAAAAAATAAAAAACCTGTTTCCACCTACATACAGGAAAATAAGCACGAATACCTACGCAAATAGACATCAGTTTCTAATTTTCATTCCAATCTATTTTAAAGGCTCCCGACACGAAAAGCATTTTGGGTGCCTTATCTTGGCAAAGAACAGTCATCGAGAACAAAAGAATTTGTTTCTGTTTAGAAAATATGCGATGTGTATTGAACCTTTATGTAACGATAAAAACTTGTTTTGATCCTCTTTCTTTGTTTCTTCTTCTTCTCAATGTATGTACATACATACATACCAATTCTTTCTTTATTTTTTTCGGCAGTTTATTAGTCTAGTCAAATGGTGTTCAAAAGGGACCTGAAGTGGAAAGTTCTGGTGTAATTATTTTTAGTGGCTCCCGTTATGTTTTTGGGGTCGCTGAACACGAATCTGAAGTTGTCCAACAAAATTTTTCACGGCAAATATGAGAATTCGTCAAAAAACGTCAAAAATTTCGACATTTTTTGTCTTTTTTCCATATTGCTCAAAAATTATTTTTCTTTTGCAAAAAGCGCTTATGCAAAAATAAAGACAATGAGACTACCTACAATCTATGTTCAAATAATTTTTTTGTTAGACTTATGGTTACTGCGGAAACAGTCGTTTGAAAACAGGCAAAAAACCGTAATTTTTAAAAAATTGAATAAACGATTTTTTTTTGTATTGTTTTCTTCATTACATGAAAAGTAGGCCATGAGTTATTATGTTATTCACATTTTCTAATTGTAGTTGTCTAAAAGTATTATATTGCAGTGGTTAAGTGTCTAAGTTTCAGTATTCCAAACAGTCAAAATGTCAATTCAAAAATGTTTTATTTGTGACAAAGATATGGAGTATGGTGCAGTGAAGATGATCTTATGGACGTATACTGCAGTGGTACGGCCAATTCTAACATATGGTTCGATTGTCTGGTGGCCCGCATTTGAAAAGGCATATAACAGCGACAAACTCAAAAAGGTTCAAAGAACAGCTAGTGTTGGTACCACAGGGGCTCTTCGATCTTGCCCAACGGATGCCTTAAGCGTTTTTCTGCACCTTCTACCACTTGATCTACACATAAAATATCTAATATCTTGCAGTGCCTTAAGACTTAAAGAATCAAATTCTTGGGTTGCTAAACCTTATGATCACAGCAATATCACAAATTTGATTCCCATTGATATATTTTCAACTCCCACTGACTACCGCGCTCCTACAATGAGCCTCAGTAAAGATTTTAAAGCGTCATTCCCATCCAGAGGGTTCAGGGATGATGACGCCGTGACGAGAGACTTCGACACAACTATCTATACTGATGGCTCAAAGATGGAGTGCCTAGTTGGCTCAGGAGTCTTTTCTGAGTCTCTCAACATCTCTATGTCATTTCGGCTTCCGAATTTTGTAAGTGTATCCAGGGCTACCTTCAAGGCTCTAAAGAGCCACTTTGGCTCTTTTTTTCATGTATGGCTCTTTGGCTCCACTTTTCTAAAATCATCCAAAATTGGCTCTTTTTGAGATTTTCGTGGCTCTTTTCACTCTTTTTTTAAAATAAAGGCCTAAATACATTCATTTCACATTCATTTAACTTTGCTCCCGAGCGCACCTCACTTTTGTAAGTAAAAATTACATTTGGTGAAATAGGAATGTCAAAAGTGATAGATGATAAGAACATTATGTGTGTGTTCCCCTTTTGACGCTACGGAAAGCTACTTTTCGTTGGTTTTTAACCTTAGCTTCAGTGGCTTTCTGACCATTATAGTTCTACCTTAGTTCAGCAACTATTATCGATGTGAGTGACATCTATCAATTAGTTTTTTTTTACTATTTGCTTAGATATAGTTGTGTTTCACTTTTCTGCAAAAGTTAGAGTTAGGAACGCTCTTACTTTTACTTTTGTAAAACTTGAGATAAAAGATAGGATTGAGCAGTTTATTGGAAAAAGACAAAACACTTTCAATTTTGTACAAAAAAGAATTGAATGTAGTTTAGGCCTTAATATTTCTATCTACTTAAATTTCCTTTTTCAAAATTTTCGAATTTCCCTCTTGTAAAAAAATTCTTGGAAATTCTTCCTCTGACTAAGAAATTCTTTGAAATCTGAGCGCGTTCATTTTTATTAAAAAATAAATTTGGTCGCAAGATGTCGCTTGTACTAAGCTCTCTTCGGCAAAGATCTGATAGTGTATAAAAAAATTTCTTTCATTAAAAAATCGATGTCTATTCTTGAAACACAAATAAATTCAAAATATAAATAAATTTGGAAGATATTTATGTTGGCCACGAAGCTGAAGCTTGTTTGAAAAAAGAAAATGTTTCCCATGATGATTTTGTACTATCAGACAATCTGCGATGAAATCACGTTAAGAATTGATTTCAAATATAAAAGATTGTTTGTGCTAAGATTTTTAGATCCACTCATGAAGTTTGATGAAGATATGTTTTGATCTAGGTTATGAATTCTGCCATTTAATAAGCTGCCCAGAAAAAGTTATAAATTGACTTAAACTTTTTGAGTTAAAAGCAAGAGAAAAGGCTTACAGAATTTATTTTGTAATCACTATTATAGAGGAATTGGAAATACATATGTTCATATTGTTTATATTCACAGTACACAAATCTAAGGTATTATACTGCGCAGGTTGTCAGTCGAAAATAAAAAATGGCTGTGAGTGTGAGGAAGAAAACACACGTAAAAACAACAACAAATTAAAATTGAAAATGTCAGAAATAAAAATGGCTGGGAGGGTGATGACTTAAATACACGTAAAAACAACAACAAATACTGACATTTGACACAAATTTTGATATATGCGCAGAAGAAACAAAAATCAAAACTCTAATGATATTACCTTTAATATGTGTACTGTGGCTTATATTAAAAATCATTTGGACGAGTAGCTCTTTCCCAACTTATACGATTTTCCAGCACCCATTTTTACTCTCCCGCATAAAAGTGTGGGTAACGGGATATTTTTGTCAAAATTGTTTTTAATAAAATGCTAATCGAATCTTTCAGTTTTGAATTTAATTGTTAACAAAGAGGTCCTAAATTGGAAAACAAAGTTAGTATGTATTTTTTTTACAACAGTTTTTCTTTAACTTTGTTATTTTTTCAAAACTGTAAATTATATTTTGGCATTTTTTTATTTGGGGGTCGTTTGCAGTAGTGGCTCTTTTTTTGTTTAAATGCTCTTTTTATTGGCTCTTTCTCAAAATCTAGAAAGGTAGCCCTGAGTGTATCTATTTCAAGCTGAAATACTGAAAATTAGGGAGGCATGCAAGATACTTAAAGCAGATCCAAACCAAAATCGTAATACAGCTATTCTTACAGACAGTCAAGCGGCTGTGAAAGCCATTGATTCGGCTTCATCAACCTCTAAATTGGTCCAACAATGCCGAGATGAGCTCGCAAGTCTAAATATTAACCTCAAGGTCACTCTTATCTGGGCTCCTGGTCACAGTGGCATTGAGGGTTATGAACGGGCAGATGAACTAGCCAGGAAAGGATCAGCCCATCATATGTCACTTGCGGAAAGAGTCAATATTCCCCTTGGAGTTGTGAAAAGCAATATATAATATATCCAATCGTAAGTGGAGCAGTTTAACCAACTGCAAAATATCCAGAACGATCTGGCCCACCTTAAATAAATCCCGAACAATTGATCTCATATGTAGACCCAAGCGGGACATAGCCAGGGTCGTAGCAACCTGCACAGGACACTGGTCAATTGGAGAACATGCGGCGAGGCTGGGTATTCCTTACAATACTCACTGTCGCAGCTGTGGAGACCAGCAAGAAAAGGAAACAGTCCTTCATTTTCTCTGAAAATGTCCAGCTCTAGCCAGAATGAGAGCACAATCGTTTGGAATGGCTTTTTTTGACGACCTAAACGCACTTTCCGAAATGAAGATCAAAGACTTGATCTCTTTTCAAAACACCACGAAATGGATCTGAGACGAAAATCGGTTGCGTGTTCTATTGTCTTTTGTAATGACTCACAAGGTACCTCAACCATACTTCACAGCCGTCCTATTTCAAAGCAAGGAACGCTTTTCTGGTTTCTTGGGAAAGATGATCTCCAACCCGCACTGGAGGAAATCTCACATCCAACCCAGGGAACGGGACACCTGAGGAATAAGCATCTCAAAGAATAAACCAGCAAATCCTCACTTTAATCTGTTTTCATACACAGGTCAAACGAGTTATGGTATCAAAACGGCGCAATCTAGTGCTAATTGGGCAAAGAGCGAGTGTTACGCTCTTGCCACCATTTCTACCTACCTATGGTGCATTGAAAGTGGTGAATGAAAAAGCAATTGAAACGCTCCTTCAAGCCAGTAAGAAGAGAAAAGACGGAAAGGGAGCTTCTTTGGCAGGTAAGAAATCAGTGGAAGTGCATACAACCTGCCAAAAAAGCTTTATAAATGATAGAATGATATCTGCTCACCTGAAGATAGCTGGTAAACCATCAAGTACTTCGCTAAAATTGCGATCATGTTCAAATTCATGCTCCACTGAAGAGTTTTCATTCAGAACACTTTGTTTTGTCAGTGGGTACGTATTCCTGATGATTACTCGAGGATCGAGGTCGCAACCATGTTTATCTCCAGGTGAACGTAATTTGGTACATCAGGTGACAAAAATTGAAATTAAAGATACAGTTTTGATTCAAAATAACTTTTTATGGCCTTTAGTCCTACAAATTGACGTTTCGTCCGGCTTACTCACTTGGACTCAGCAGTGACTGTGAATGGACATTTTGACTGTTTGGAATACTGAAACTTAGACACTTAACCACTGCAATATAATACTTTTAGACAACTACAATTAGAAAATGTGAATAACATAATAACTCATGGCCTACTTTTCATGTAATGAAGAAAACAATACAAAAAAAATCGTTTATGCAATTTTTTAAAAATTACGGATTTTTGGCTGTTTTTCAACGACTGTTTCCGCAGAAACCATTAGTCTAACAAAAAAATTATATGAACATAGATTGTAGGTAGTCTCATTGTCTTAATTTTTGCATAAGCGCTTTTTGCAAAAGAAAAATAATTTTTGAGCAATAAGGAAAAAAGACAAAAAATGTCGAAATTTTTGACGTTTTTTGACGAATTCTCATATTTGCCGTGAAAAATTTTGTTGGACAACTTCAGATTCGTGTTCAGCGACCCCAAAAACATAAAAGGAGCCACTAAAAGTAAATACACCAGAACTTTCCACTTCAAACTACCATTTGACCTGACTATATTTGGTTCTCTTTTTTTTGTTCCCTTCTCACTCTCGTATATTGGCACTGCTGTGACGTGAGAAGAAAGAAGGTAATTGCCTTCTCTCATGTAGTGAGGATATAATATTTTTTTTATCTTTCGTCTGCTGTAAGTTGGGTGTGAAGCAATGATGAGGGAATAATACACTTCTTGCTTCAGTCGTCTGTAGCGCTAGTATCTTTTTCCTCAAGCAATACTACTATTAGATTTACAAACAATGGTTTTACATTAGGGAAAACTGAGTCAAATCATATCAGATGGCTTAGAAAGTGGCCTTAACCACTTTTTTTTTCATTTTCATCCAAGGGTGCACAAGATCCTTAATTTTAGAAATGTGGTCGGACTCGTGGTCACAGCCAAAACCAGTCTGTCCGACCATTGGTATCGTGTAGAGGACAGTCCTAACTCTCATTTGATACCCCACTTATATAAGTTGCTTGTATTCTAGGTATCTACATTTAGCGGAAAATGCAACCTGAAAAGTGCATTTTCTAACCAATGTGACCAGCAGTTTTGTAAATGTTTTGACTAAAGCTATGGTTGGCATTCAATTTTCGCGTGGCCGCAGATCAGATCAGATTCAGAAATTGAAAATTTTATTATCTGAGCCCTCTGATTTAATTATTTTTGTGTTTTGAATCTGATCTGATCTGCTCTGAGCTAGAATAGAAAAACGCCAACAGACACCTTATTTTTAAAAATCAAAGCAGTATTTCTCGACTAGTAGCAAATTTAATGCAGTTGGATCGACAATTTTTGATTTTATATGATTTCTACGGCTACCTTGGAAATTATCAAAATGTCAATTTTCTTATAATTAATTATAGAAACGTACAGCAATGTTTCATATATCAAATTTTTTTATTAGGATTGGTGAAATAGAATTTTGAAAAATTAAATCCATTTTGTGGATAAGCCATAAGGGGGATTAATTAAGTAGTTTTTTAAGTGAGACTTTTTTAAAAACACATTTTTGATATTTTACTTCCAATTGAGCTTTATAATTTAGATATTTCTGATTTCTTAAGACAAATACTAAATCATAAATAAGGTGTATTTTAGTTCCTCAATATTCAAGTTATGTATTTTTCAGGTAAATGTGCTTGAAAAGCATATATTTATACTTTACTTTAGATGGCGCTTACAGTCCAGGGTGGACTACAGCCTCAACCAACAAGCCTCTCCAGCCAGCTCGGTCCCTAGCTAGCTGCCTCCAGTTACGCACTCCAAGTTGGTTGAGGTCGTTCTCCACTTGTGTGCGCCACCTAAGGTGGGGTCTTCCTCTGCTGCGTAGACCATCAGGGGTAGCTTCGAAGACTCGTCGGGCTGGTGCGTCGGTGTCCATACGCTCCACGTGTCCCAGCCATCTCAGCCGCTGTATTTTCAGCTTTTTGACTAGGTCGACGTCGCTGAAAAGCCCATAAAGCTCGTTGTTAAATCTTCTCCTCCATACTCCATCGATACATATTGGACCGAAGATCACCCGAAGAATTTTCCTTTCAAAGCACCCAAGCAGATTCTCACCGTTTTTGACAGGGTCCATGCTTCTGCCCCATATAGCAGAACCGGGATGATGAGGGTCTTATATAAGGTCTCCTTGGTTCTTTGAGAGAGGGCTTTACTACTCAAATGCCTTCTTAGCCCGAAGAAACAGCGGTTGGCAAGAGTAATTATTCGTTTGATCTCTGCACTGATGTCATTTTGCGATGTAATAGAGGAGCCCAGGTAGACAAAGTCCTATACGACTTCGAAGTTGTACCTATCCATCGTAACGTTTTGGCCGAGTCGACGATGTTGAGATTCTTTTCTCGATGATAGCATATACTTCGTCTTGTCCTCATTAACAGCCAAACCCATTTTCGCCGCTTCCGATTCAATACTTGCAAATGCGCCGGTAACAGCTCGCTTCGTTCTCCCAATGATGTCAATATCATCTGCATAAGCAAGTAGTTGAACTGACTTTTGATAAATTGTACCTCTGTTGTTGACTTGAGAGTTGCGTACAATTGCTTCAAGTACGATGTTAAACAGGTTGCATGATAACGCATCGCCTTGCCTCAAACCTTTCTTGACATCAAATGGTTCGGTGGTGTTCTTGCCGACTTTGACGGAGCAGCGAGATTTCTCCATCGTCATCCTGCACAAGCGGACGAGTTTGGCAGGGATGCCAAGATGCGACATGGCTCTGTATAGCTTGTCTCTGTCTACGCTATAATACGCGACTTTGAAATCGATACAGAGATGATGTGTATCGATTTGGAACTCCTCGGTTTTTTCCAGAATCTGTCGAAGTGTGAACATTTGATCGACGGTTGATTTGCCGGGCCTAAAACCACACTGATAAGGGCCGATCAGATCGTTGACAAACGGTTTTAAGCGATCACACAGCACAGATGACAGGATTTTGTATGCGACGTTGAGGAGACTTATACCTCTGTAGTTGGCGCAAGTCAGAGAATCTCCTTGTGGATGGGGCACACTATACCGAGGTTCCATTCATCGGGCATACTTTCATCCGACGAAATTTTGGAGATAATTTGGTGTATACTCCCTACCAAATCATCTCCTCCAGCTTTGAATAGCTCGGCTGGAAGGCCATCTGCACCAGCAGCCTTGTACGCTTTAAGCTTGGTTATCGCTAACCGCACTTCATTTAGGTCGGGTGGACGGAAATTTTGACCATCATCGTCCAGGTTGAATGGATTATTCTGTCTAACAGCGGAATTTTGGTCATTTCCGCCGTTTTGCAGTCTAGAAAAGTGTTGTTTCCAGATCCTCAGCACCGACTGTGCGTCTACTACCATATTCCCACTCTCGTCTCGGCAGGCTTCTGTTCTGGCCTTGTAGCCCTGGGTAGTTTGCCTCACCCTTCGGTAGAACTTTCGAACATCCCCCCTACCGCAACAGTCCTCAATAGACTCGACCGCCCGCTTCGCATGCTCTCTCTTTTTCCTCCTGAGAAGTCGGCGCTCCTCCCTTCGTTTTTGCCCGTAGAGCTCCCGGGCTGTTCTCTCAGCAGCTCTGGTTCTAGTTTGCAGCATTGATTGGTAGGCCTCGTTCTTGACTGCATGCGCCAACCGGCATTCTTCATCGAACCAGGGGTTTCGTTGTGGTCGCCTAGTGAAACCCAGCACATCAGTGGCGGCACTTCTGATGGCTTGTTGGCAGTGCTTCCACTGGTCCTCTGCAGTTGGTGCTGGTGGCGGAGTTGCTGAAAGGTTCAGAGAGACTTGATCAGCAAAGGTCCTGGCAATCTCTTGCGATTTAAGCTTCGCGACATTATATCTTCTCACAGCATCCGCTCGGTGTTGTGGAGTCATAGATATCCGCATACGTACTTGAGCCACAACCAAGTAATGGTCCGAGTCAATGTTGGCCCCTCGGAACGTTCGGACATCCAGGATACTGGAAGCATGTCTGGCGTCTATCGCAACATGGTCAATTTGGTTGACGGTTCGTTGATCCGGAGACCGCCAGGTCCCTTTGTGTATATTGAGGTGTGGGAATCGAGTGCTGGCTATGATGATGCTACGCCCTGCCGCAAAGTCAATCAGCCTGAGTCCGTTACCGGAAGTGTTGTCGTGCAGGCTGTGTCCTCCGACTATCGAACCAAAGATGCCCTCCTTTCCGATTTTGGCGTTGAATTCACCAAGAATGATCTTGACGTCGTACTTGGGGCACCTATCATACGTGCTCTTGAGGAGATCGTAGAAATCTTCCTTGGTTGAGTCATCTTTGTCTTCCGTTGGGGCGTGGGCACAGATCAACGTAACATTTTTGAATTTTGCTTTCATGCGGATTGTGACCAGGCGCTCGCTTACATTTCTGAAGCCCAAGACTTCTTGCCTAAGTCTTCCACTTACCACAAAACCACAACCAAAGAGTCGCTGACCCTGCTCCTTGCAGCACTCACCGAAGTATATGTCACACGACTTCATCCTTCGTATGCCCTCTCCATCCCATCGCACTTCCTGGATGGCTGTTATATCAGCCTTTAACCTATTCAGGTTCTCCACTAATTGTTCGGCTGCACGTGGTCTGTTTAAGGTCCGGACATTCCACGTGCAGATCCAAAATTCATTGTCCTTGTTTCGTTTGCTGGGGTCGTCAACATTAAAATCATCCATATCCGAGGCTTGTTGTTGTTTCGGAACTATTGTTGTTTTCCGTGGTAGAGAAGTTACCCCGACGCACAACCCCCAACCTGGAGAACCAGACCCTTAGTATAACTCCAAGGGTGGGGAGCCGGATAAACCGCTCCTTATAGGCCTGAGCTACGAATATGTCGTAGTAGCCCATATAAGGTGTTCACTAAGTAGTTCAACCTAACTGGAACTGTAGACGCCACCGTTGATTCCATCTGGAGAATTCTTCCGCTGCCGCCTGGATAAAGGAGAAGTGCCTTAGTGGGAACCCAAGCAACACATAAACTCTCGAAGAGTACTGCAAACAAATATGTCAGCTCTTTTCAAACTGTTAGTTCAATCTTCTTAACACCATTCCACTTTATTACTTCTTAATTCGCTATATCAAAGTGTTGTTTGCTGTTACTATCGAACAAACCTCTTCCTAGCATCTTAAAAACCTTCATGACAAATGTGTTTTATATTGACTCCTTGTAGGCGCTCTTAAAAGCCTATTAAAAAACAACATATTTTAAGTTCGCTTAGAATATTTTTTGTTACTCTTTTAGAAACACAATGAAGAAATTTTAGGGATATTTTTACTAAAACGTCTTTATAAAGGCCTACAATTTTATCTTTAAATAGTATTAATTTGGTATTTGACTGGAGAAAAAATTGGTCTTCGTCTGACGATTGTGAATTCTATACGCTTGTTAGTTTCGTGTTTTTGTACTACAAACAAAAATAGTTTTTAATTGTAGTGTAGTCTCCATGTTGTGTGGATTATGAAATCGTTTATATATTAAGTAATAAAAATAAATTATAAAAAGAAAACTTTTTTAAAACTTGTTTTATTTAATTTAACTTAATTTAATTATATCACAACATAAATTAATTAAAATAGCGACGCGTTTCAGATTTAATATTTCATCATCGGGCTTTATGCTGACGAACTGTGGTGTTACTAAGCCAAAGTTGGTGTATGGTGTAATATTGTTGTTGAATTTTAAATTATTGTTTTCGGTTTATGTATTTGTCTCTTTTTATCTTGTATTTCCGTATTGATGTTTAATGGCGGTGTCGTATAGTGTGTTGTTTTTAATTGTCAATTTGTCGTTCAGTACTCTGTCATAGTACAATTTCATATTCTTCAAGTGCGTCAAGTGTTGTCCCTTTTCTACATACGTGTAAAGGTTCCAAGTTGGTGTCGAAGTTGGTGTAATTGTGGTTGTTGTCCATTAAATGTTGTGCAAATGTTGGTTTCGTATTAGGTTTCGGTTTATGTTCTAAGAACCTGTCATAGAAGGTTCTACCAGTGTGTCCAATGTAGTAATTGTCACAGTCATTACATTTAATTTTGTATACGCCGGAGCATGCTTTAATTTCTGTTGTAGTTTTTTTTTGTTTAAGTATTTTTTCAATGTTGTTTCTTGTTTTAAAAGCAATGTTAATGTTTAGTTTTCTAAATTCGTATTGTAATGTTTGCGGGAGTAGGTTGGTGTAATTTATGGCTATGTATTTCTTATCGGCGGTGTTTTCTTCGTTTATTCTGTTGTTATTGTTGTTGTTTTTAATTTTCTTTTTCTTTTTGTTTATTAATTTGTCAATAATTTTTGCTTTATATCCATTTGCTATTGCTATGTGCTTGATGGTGTTGACTTCTTCTTCGTAATCTTCCTTTTTCATGGGCACATTGAAGAGCCTATTGATAAAGGCGTTGAAAGCTGCCATTTTTTGGGATTGTGGGTGATGAGAATTATTATGTATAGTTATATCTGTTGTTGTAGGTTTTCTGTAGATCTTGTAATAGAGTTTGTTGTTGTTGTTTTTACTAATGTTTAAGTCTAAGAAATTAATGTTGTTGTTGTTTTCGATTTCTGCAGTGAATTTTATGTTATTGTTTATATTGTTCATGTAGTTTTTTAATATTTCAATTTGTCTATATGTACCATCAAAAATAACAAAAGTGTCATCAACATATCGTGTGTAATGAATTATTCTATTGTGTTGTTTATTGTTTCTAGATAAAATGTATTTATTTTCGAAGTGGTTGAGGTAGATGTCTGCCAATAATCCGCTAAGAGGGGAACCCATTGCAAGGCCTTCTTCTTGTTTGTAGTATTTACTGTCGAAGGAGAAGTAGTTTTGTTTTAATATAATTTTTAATAATACAATGATTTCATCTATTTGTTGTTGGTTAATGTTTGCGGTGATAGTGAGATTTTCTTTTAGAATATTGATTGTTTCTTCTATTGGGATGTTTGTGTACATATTAGTTACGTCGAAAGAAATTAGTTTATATTGTGTTGATATGTTGATATATGCTTAGTTTGTTCTATAAATTCTGTGTAGTTTTTTATGCTTTTGTTATTTTGTATGTTTATATTTGCTTTGATGATTTTTTGTAGTGTTTTAGCGACTTTGTAGGAAGGTGCTGTTGTATAATTTATTAAAGGACGAATTGGTGTTCCTGTTTTGTGAATTTTTGGTAAACCTGTGAATAGTGGGGCTTGTGCATGCGGTTGTTGATGTTGGAAAAGATGTAGTTGCATTTGTTGATGGCCTTGTTAATTTCTTTGACGTACGTTTTGGTAGGATCATTTTGTAAATTGTGTATATTGTTGTCGTTGAAGAAGGTTATGGTTTTGTCATGCTAAAAAAAGTTTTCTTTTTATAATTTATTTTTATTATTTAATATATAAACGATTTCATAATCCACACAACATGGAGACTACACTACAATTAAATATTACAGCCGAACAGGCGCTATTAATCTACAAATATAAAAATGCTAGAATTAAACTGACAAAAGCCAATTTAAATATTAAATTTAATAAAGAATGCCTCAAAAAACATATCATTCCACAATACGCCCAAATAAAAACCAAAACTTATTCAACAGCCGCCATTAAAACACAAAAACTATTCGTATAAAAGAAGAAATTAAATTTCTATATGGCAAAAAAACCGAACTAAATAACACTCTTTACAAACTACACTTACTTATATACAACAAATTACATTACATCGCCGCTGAAAACTATACCCACAATATAAAGCAATATACCAAACGAATCGCAATAGAAATATCCAAAAAACAACAAATTAAAATAAAAAAACTAACCAACAAATTTCAGCCTTACATTCCAAAAAACAAACATACATTCTATCCCATACATATAGACAAATTGAAATATTAAAAAACTACATGAACAATATAAACAATAACATACAATTCACTGCAGAAATCGAAAACAACAACAACATTAATTTCTTAGACTTAAACATTGGTAAAAACAACAACAACAAACTCTATTACAAGATCTACAGAAAACCTACAACAACAGATATAACTATACATAATAATTCTCATCACCCACAATCCCAAAAAATGGCAGCTTTCAACGCCTTTATCAATAGGCTTTTCAATGTGCCCATGAAAAAGGAAGATTACGAAGAAGAAGTCAACACCATCAAGCACATAGCAATAGCAAATGGATATAAAGCAGAAATTATTGACAAATTAATAAACAAAAAGAAAAAGAAAATTAAAAACAACAACAATAACAACAGAATAAACGAAGAAAACACCGCCGATAAGAAATACATAGCCATAAATTACACCAACCTACTCCCGCAAACATTGCAATACGAATTTAAAAAACTAAACATTAACATTGCTTTTAAAACAAGAAACAACATTGAAAAAATACTTAAACAAAAAAAACTACAACAGAAATTAAAGCATGCTCCGGCGTATACAAAATTAAATGTAATGACTGTGACAATTACTACATTGGACAAACTGGTAGAACCTTCTATGACAGGTTCTTAGAACATAAACCGAAACCTAATACGAAACCGACATTTGCACAACATTTAATGGACAACAACCACAATTACACCAACTTCGACACCAACTTGGAACCTTTACACGTATGTAGAAAAGGGACAACACTTGACGCACTTGAAGAATATGAAATTTACAAAGCAAACAAAATGGAACAAGACAGAGTACTGAACGACAAATTGACAATTAAAAACAACACACTATACGACACCGCCATTAAACATCAATACGGAAATACAAGATAAAAAGAGACAAATACATAAACCGAAAACAATAATTTAAAATTCAACAACAATATTATAGACGGAGAGCTAGCGACCGATTTACTCACCTCATTTTAGCAAGGCTAAAACTTTGGTCATATAAAGATTGAGGCCCGACAGTTATAAAAATGCCCGTCTTACACTCCGGTACCCTCCATGAGGCCTTAAGTTAAGGGCTTGAAGTTGTGAAAAAGAAGTGCCCATTCACCTCATTTTAGTAAGGCTCATCTTATAATATATCGTTCATTGATTCAATATATACACGAAAATAATAATGTAAGACGTTTTAGCCCTCCATGACATGCTGTAAGACGCTCGTGTATATGTAAAAAAATGACCCCATTCACCTCGTTTTAGCAAGGCTGGTATTTACACATAATTAAGATGACATAAAAACAAACACACATTTCAAGTGTAAGACGTTTTTTCGGTCAATAACCCTCCGTAAGACGCTGAAAACTAAATTTCGTTTAAGTCAAGATAGCCCAGTAAAAATAGATTTTTTCAAGGAAAAAATTGGTAACAGGCTGATTTTTGGTATACATGTTGAGATTGGCGTTACTTATAACCTGTCAAAAGTCCTCAAACATCCAATGCCCGCTAGTCCCGTTAGGGGGGTCAAAGGTCACAAAAATGGGTTTTTGCTAAATATATCGAAAACGGTAAGTTTTAGAAGAAAAAAATTTTCTACAAACATGTAGCTGAGGTAATTTTCGACAAAACACATCTAATCCAAATTGTTCTTAGCATTAACCGTTACAAAGTTACAGTACTTCAAAGATTCACAGTATTTCAAAAGAATGCTTTTTCTTCCACACCACCAGAATGGTCAAGTGCTTTGTGCGTTTTTTTTATTGTGTTGTCCCCATGAGGCCTATTCCACGATTTTTGCTTAACGAAGGTGTGTATTAAAATTAATTTTTCATAATAAAAAATTGAACTAAATTTATTTAATCATCATTTAATATTTGGTGATCCGTGTTTCCTTGTGGCATTAATGTATTTTTTCCATGTCATCATTCAATTCTTCTTCTTGTACATCAATTTTGATAGAGTTTGTACATGACTGTCCATGAAATTGACCATAATCAAGAGAGCAATGTAGTCATGCTTTTCGACAGCCACAACTTTTACGGCAGTTACAAAATATTGTACAAAGGAGTTCATCTGGAGCTGGCTGAAGCAAAGTTGTTAGAGTCCAAAATATTATTTGTTAATGCCCAACCCAGTCTTCTGGCTTCATACCTTTGTGCCCAAGCCAAGTTTGAACGTATATAGTATAGATGTTATTTAGCAGCATCAAAAGTTGGAGGAAGGGGAGATAATTGCACAGCTTTATTTAGCATTGTCTGATCTGATAAATGTTGAATACCTTAGAAGAGTATCGATGGAAATGGAATCCACTTCTACTGGTGCTTTGTAGAATGCAAGTAGTAGGTATATTTAAGCCGTTTTCGGAAATAATATTATGATAACAATTGGGTTTGGCAAATATTTCATTAGATATTCACTTTTTTCAAATAGTTTGATAGTTGGGCTTTAATGTATAAAGCCGAAGTTGAATCTTGTAAATGAATGCAAACATAGAATTTTTACTTGACATTTTGGGTATATGAGTAAGCTTTGCGACGAATATACCTTTGTTTCAGCTAAACCATTGCCAGGTTTTTAAAAATAAATTTTCTTGTCAGGAAGAGCTCTTGCTATCAGTATTGCCAGCAAGTCAACATCTTCGCCAACAACAATAGCAGTGCGCGTTATGGATTGCTCTTTAGCTGTTTCGATAATCAAAACATCGGCATCGTCCAGCCTCGCAGAAATATTCGTTGCCTCAAATTTCTCCGAAATCATAGCAATTAAACTCCTTTTGTTGTTTGCATTCACAAGAAATTGTTGTTGAGAAGGTGGAACCATCATTGATGCATCAAATAAAATATCCACTGATAATGGAGCTGATCTACACAGACGACGCTGCTCAGTGATCCTTGTAACCATCGAAAACAACCATAACTTTTTTTCCAGAACGTTTTTGAACATAACTAATGTAGCTATTGCAAACCGGCTCCAAGCAACACGATGCAGCATAAATCCTCCATCTACGATGTACATATGTATATCACATTGTTATAATCAATGTCATCTTCAACTGGCTGTAACAAATCATACAATGCAGATTTTTTATATTATTTTAATGAATAATTAATTTAAAAATACACATTCATTAATCAAACGTTGTGGAAAAGGCCTCCTGGGGATTCACAATAAAAAACGCACAAAGCGCTTGACCATTCTGGTGTTGTGGAAGAAAAAGCATTCTTTTGGAATACTGTGAATCTTTGAAGTACTGTCACTTTGTAATGGTTAATGCTAAGAACAATTTGGTGTATATGTTTTTTGTTGGAAATTCCCTCAGCTAGGTACATGTTTGTAGAACAATTTTTTCTTCTAAAACTTACTGTTTTCGATATATTTAGCAAAAACCCATTTTCGTGACCTTTGACCCCCCTAACGGGACTAGGCATTGGATGTTTGAGGACATTTGACAGGTTATAAGTAACGCCAATCCCAACGTGTATGCCAAAAATCAGCCTGTTACAAATTTGTTCCTTGAAAAAATCTATTTTTACTGGGCTATCTTGACTTAAACAAAATTTAGTTTTCAGCGTCTTACGGAGGGTTATTGACCGAAAAAACGTCTTACACTTGAAATGTGTGTTTGTTTGTATGTCATCTTAATTATGTGTAAAAACTAGCCTTGCTAAAATGAGGTGAATGGGGTCATTTTTTTTACATATACACGAGCGTCTTACAGCATGTCATGGAGGGCTAAAACGTCTTACATTGTTATTTTCGTGTATATATTGAATCAATGAACGATATATTAAAAGATGAGCCTTGCTTAAATGAGGTGAATGGGCATTTGTTTTTTACAACATCAAGCCTTAAACTTAAGGCCTCATGGAGGGTACCGGAGTGTAAGACGGGCATTTTTATAACTGTCGGGCCTCAATCTTTCTATGAACAAAGTTTTAGCCTTGCTAAAATGAGGTGAGTAAATCGGTCGCTAGCTCTTGGTCTATTACACCATACACCAACTTTGGCTTAGTAACACCACAGTTCGTCAGCATAAAGCCCGATGATGGAATATTAAATCCGAAACGCGTCGCTATTTTAATTAATTTATGTTGTGATATAATTAAATTAAGTTAAATTAAATATAACAAGTTTTTAAAAAGTTTTCTTTTTATAATTTATTTTTATTATTTAATATATAAACGATTTCAAAAATAGTTTGTTTTAATTTGTTTTATTTTACTTTTTGGAAAAATTGATTTTTGCCTACTTATGTATGTAATCACTAACCCATAATTTAACAGAGGTTTCGGGAACGAATATAATAATTATTATTGTTTATAAACTTGTTTTTTTTTTGTAAACTCTTTGTTAGCATTTTATTCAGTCTTCATGAAGTCGTTAAGAGGAAGCTGACTCTATGAAAGAATGATTATAACTCAGATGCTTTTATGACTTCTTAATAAACTCTTTAAATGGTTTTCTAAATGAGAAGTGTTTATATATTAAGTGAACATTTTTTTTGTAAAGGGTGACATTGTTAAAAATGTCAAAATGAATATTAATGTCGAGTTTCAAACCGAGTTAGACAATTCAATAGAATATCCATAGCAGTAAGAAAACATAACTAATTTTTGTTGGTGGTTTTTAACTTAATTTGACAGTGATGGTAGCTTGACAGATAGGTGACAAACTATATTTTGTTGCAAAAAGTGTATTTCGATCTAAATGTCATCCAATTGTCTTAAGATCACCTTTTTCCGAAGCAGTAAAAATTCTCCAAAAATGTTTGATTCTTTGGAGTTTTTTTAATCCGTCAGCATCGTAGCCATCCTTCAATAGAATTTGACAGTTGATGGCTTGACAGATAGGTGATGAACTATATCTTGTCGCAAAAAGTGTATTTTGATCCATATGTCCCCCAATTGCCCTAAAATCACCTTTTTTCGGTGCAGTCATAGTTCTTCGAAAATTTCTGATTTCTTAGAGGCTTCCTAATCCATCGACATCGTAGCTATCCTTCAATAAAATTTGACAGTTGGTGACTTGACAAATAGGAAATTAGCTATATATTGTCCTAAAAAGTGTATTTCGATTCAAATGTCACCTAATTGCCACAAAATCATATTTTTCTTCAACAAATTTATGATTTTTTGGAGGTTTTTTAATCCATCGACATTTTAGCCACCCTTCAATAGAATTTGACAGTTTATAGCTGAACAGATAAGTGATGAACTATATTTTAACGCAAAAAGTGTATTTTGATCCATATGTCACCCAATTGCTATAAAATCGGCTTTTTCCGGAGTAGTAAAAATTCTTCAAAAGTTTTAGATATTGTAGGGGTTTTTTAATCCATTGAAATCGTAGCCATACTTCAATGGGGTTTGACAGTTAACGGCTTGAATTTTATTTATTTACTCAGTTTCTTACCTGCTGAGTTTTTATACGCAATAAAGTTATTCAGATCCCACAAAATAATAAAAAAAAATAATTTGGAATACTTCAGAAAATGAGACACCCTGTAGGTAGGAATTTGTATGACACATGCGCAAAGGAACTAATTCACCATATTAATTGTATTTAATTTAAAAAATAATATTAATTGAATACCTATATGCTATTAAACAAGGTTGTTTCTTTTGTTTCAACACATTGATTCTAACTTTAATTGTTCACTTTGGTTTCGGGCGACAGTAGCTATATTGGAGCTCTTCTTCGTTTTTTGTACGTAATTATTGCTCCATTTTTATAAATATTTATCTTAAAATACTTTTTTTTCAAAGCGCGTTATTTTTAAGTGGGGTAGAATGTCCGGTTTCCAAGTAAATCTTTTCCTGCACATCAAAACATGCGATAATTAAAGCTAGGAAATGTGTTTATAGTTCCTTATAAATGGAATTGCTAAATCTAGTTGGATTTGAGAAAAAAAGAATCCGTCATGTCTTCACTTTTTATTTGAAGTTCATTTCATGTAAATTGTGTTTAATTTATATTTGTGTAAAAGAGAAAGATATAAATTCTTTTTATTTTTGTCTCCCTCCAAATTTACTCTATTCGCTTAAAAAAAGAGTATCTTCAAAAACACTTGATAGCATCTTCCAAAGATCAGTAAAATTAAATGGTCTTTATGAGGTATTACAAACGCTATAATAAGAACTCTTTGTTCCATACGATAAGCTCCTCCCCTTTAGGCTTTTTCGGGTCTTATTGATCTCTTCAAGATTGTTTGAAAAGTTGAAATCTCTTGGAAAATCATTTTTTAAGATGTGTTGCAGAGACAATTGTGTTGCTTGGGAACACTCCTCCCCCCTCTCTCGTTTGCTACCCCCCATCTTCAGTTAAAGGTACTTGGCACCCGATGTTCACCGCGGGGAGGTGAGAGTAGGAGTTGATAGACAGAGGTTCGCTTTGAAAAAAAGCTTGTGGACGCTTGTGTCCTCTTGAATGCACATGTCTACCCTTTGAACAACATAGATGCCCTAAGGTTGTTTCCCCCTAAAATTTCTTGTGAAGTTTTCTATAATTTTGTTTGGTTCATTTTGGAATATTAAAAAAAAATACCAATGTTGATAAATTACATTTATACTGAATTCTTTCAATTATTTTCATATGCAAAAATTAAAAGTATTTTTTTTTGTGTACATTTTTTCTTAGCTTTTCCGTGGTTTACAATGATGTATGATACATTAAAATACAAGTAGGTATTTTTAATTGTTAATCGGAAAAAATCTGGTTCATTAAAATCCGTTGGTAATTAAAAAAGTTATTAACGTTTTAGTGAGGCCGGAACAATGTACAACAAAGCATGTTTTAAATGTATTAAAGTCAAATAATATTTAATTCTTCTCTGGTGTTGGATATACAACTTTGTGATTACCTATAGTACGGGGTAATTAGATTTCATTATATGGAGCTCTGAGAAATAATTCAAACATGCAGTTTGACTTTGATATTCGAAAGGGTATTAGTACACGAGCCGAAAACCACATTTTTCACAATTGCACCTAGAGTCATTTGGCCGCCATTTTGTTTTTAACGGGTTTTTTTGTTATCAGACGTAACTCACGTATTTTTGACGCTACGAAAAAAAATTGTGAGACAAACTTGTAGAAAATTTAATTGTCTACAAAATATGTTAAGTAACTTTTTTCGATAAGTGCTTTTTTTAAAAAGTTATACTGCATTTTCTGAAAAAAAGTAGGGGTTGATTTTGGTAAATTCATCATATCTTATTTTTTTGTTCTAAAAAAAAAAAAAATCGAAATAAAAGTTATAGTCCCTTCAATTATCTATATTTTTTGCCTTAACAGTTTTGTTATACGGCTTACGGTTCTCGCCCTGTAGCGCATATTAATAGTAGAGAACTGTATAGAATCATATATTTTTAACTACTTGACTTCTGCTGGTAAATAGAAACCTCGAGGTTCGAAAGCAAATTAGTACTCGAGCCGAAAACTTTTTTAAAATTGTACTGCATTTTGTTAAAAAAAAGTTTTTTTTTTCAATTTATGGTAGAAGTTATAAATGAACCCCTAGAAATAAATGGATTACAACCTTTCTCGATGACTTCATTTTATTAAAAAAAGATAGAAGTTCAGTATGTTACATTTCAGGTTAGATATGAATGAATGAATGATATGAATGATAACAAAAGCTTAGTTTTAAGTGATATACATTATTTTGAACAGGGATGTTGTGTTTTATTCAACAATTTATCATAAAAAAATAAATGTCGAAATAAAAGTTGTAGGTAGACCTTTCAATTATCTATATTTTTTGCCTCAATATTTTTTTCTTATGCGGCATACTTCTGTAGCGCATTATATGTATGTATATTCAAGAAATCCGTGCAGCATTGGATGTTTTATTTTTGTTATAATTTTGTTTTGTTATATTCGTATCATAATTGGCTATACTCAAACAAATAATTGACGACATAACTTTCTTCCACCCCACCCCACCCTCAACATGGAGTTTTTCACTACAAAAACGAGCGAACAACAAAGAAATAGAATTTGTTTTCTTCCAAACAGGCTCAAACAGTTAAGCCAAAAAAGATATCTGTGAAAATTTGGGCTCTTAAATATCATGTTTAGACACGCCTCGTCGCAGATTTCGGTTTTCCATACGATTTGAGAAAACTCCTGTTTGTATTTGGAATTTTATAACTTTATGCATAATAACAAGTATTTAAACTAACTACTTACGTTTTTCTTATAGAAAATTGAACTTTCTACACAAAAGGTCTATATATGTTTTATCGTAAATACAGCTGTGTTGAAGTTACATCCATTTAAACCCAGTCGACAAAATAATCTTACATTTATCTAACATTAAATTAGCATTATTTTAGAAATTTAAGATATTAATTTGGGAATATCTATGTAATTTCCCACAAAATTTCTGAAGTCATTTCTCGATTAGAGTGCGATATTAATTAATTTTACAATTCGGAAATATAGCTAAACTATACGCAAATAATTTAAACTATTAACAAATCATATCATAAGGTATACCGCATAAGATAAAAATATTGTGGCAAAAAATATAGATAATTGAAAGGTCTACCTACAACTTTTACTTCGACATTTATTTTTTTATAAAAAATAAATTGAAAAGAAACCCTTTTTTAACAAAATGCAGTACAATTTTAAAACAGTACTTATCGAAAAAAGTTACAAGAAACATTTTGTTGGAAATTACCTATATGTTCTACAAGATTGTTCTACAACTTTTTTGTCTGGCATATATAAAAAGTGAGTTACTTGCGAAGATATAAAAACCTTAAAAACAAAATGGTGGCTAAATGACTCTACGGGCAGTTGTCAAGAATTATGTTTTCGGCTCAAGTACTAATTTGCTTTCGAACCTCGAGGTTTCTTTTTACCAGCAGAAGTCAAGTTGTTAAAAATATATGATTTTATACAGTTCTCTACTATTAATATGCGCTACAGGATGAGAACCGTAAGCCGTATAACAAAATTGTTAATGCAAAAAATATAGATAATTGAAGGGACTATAACTTTTATTTCGATTTTTTTTTTTTTTTTAGAACAAAAAAATAAGATATGATGAATTTACCAAAATCAACCCCTACTTTTTTTCAGAAAATGCAGTATAACTTTTTAAAAAAAGCACTTATCGAAAAAAGTTACTTAACATATTTTGTATACAATTAAATTTTCTACAAGTTTGTCTCACAATTTTTTTTCGTAGCGTCAAAAATACGTGAGTTACGTCTGATAACAAAAAAAGCCGTTAAAAACAAAATGGCGGCCAAATGACTCTAGGTGCAATTGTGAAAAATGTGGTTTTCGGCTCGTGTACTAATACCCTTTTGAATATCAGAGTCAAACTGCATGTTTGAATTATTTCCCAGCAAAAGTCTAACTACCCCGTACTACTACATATATTTAGTCTTTATACTAAATTTAAATGCTTGATTAAAATTTTTTTCCTATGTTCAATATTTATATGAAATTTTTAGATATTAATGCCATTAAGTAGGTGTAAAAAAACATTACTTCATATTGTTTTTACATTGTTTTCATAGTTACCATGTAAAAAATAATAATTTTTTTTTATAAATCTAACGATTATCTTACTGACAGTATTTTAAAACCTTAATTATAATAGACCAAGAGCCGACAGCAAATTTTGGGAGTGGAGGTATAACCAAAATCGGAGTATGAGGAGTACATGTATCGTGATCTGGAATATTAAACTCTGGCAGGTTTTGTTTTCAGCTTTTGGTGGGGGTGGGGGTTTAAAAGCCGCGTAGTTTCCTATTTATATGGAAGGGTCATTAGAACTTCAATTCACTTTTAAGAAATAGGATATGATGGTCTGTCATTTTCCCTAAGTTTCAAGACTTATATTTTGGTGATCTGATAAATAGGACCCATAATTTTACCTTTTTAAGCAAACCTTTTTAAGCGTTTTTGTGGAGACTTAATTTGTTGATTTTTTGTTTTGTTGAAAATCTCCAAAAAAGGGATGGTAAGGTTCACGTAAAATGGTTATATCTTGAGTCCTATTAATCGGACCGTCAAGATTGTGGTGTTTATGCTTAGGAGAAATGACAGGGAATCATATCGAATTTTTAAAAAAATAAATTAAAGAGGTTATAACCCTGAAGATAAATCAGAGGATCTAGCACTTTTTAAACCCCCACCCCTCCCAAAGGCTGAAAGCAAAACCTGCCAGACTTTGGCATTTGATATCACGATACATGTACCTATAATTCCTCATACTCCGATTTTGGTTATACCTTCACTCCCAAAATTTGCTGTCGGCTCTTAGACTATAAAGATTCATGCAGATTTGTTTGAGTAATCATTATATTAATGAAGCTATGTCGATCACTTTTTTAATTAAAATGCATTTTATTTGCAAAAAATCATACTTTGACACCACCTCAAAGGAATATTGTTGATCACAAACATAAGTACGACACTCCCGAAAATCTGAAAGCCAAATCTGGAAGAAAGCGTCCTTCCTAATCGAAAACTTTGGAAACGGAATCAAGAAAATCTTTCACTTCATCAAAAGGTGTTTGAAGGGAAGAAAAAGGTATGCTAAAAGGATGTGGAGACACCTGCAGGATAAAGTGTGAAAGCAAATTATCAGATGAGGCCACAGGTATGATCTTTTTAAAAGATTTTATGAACTTGGATGCAGAACAAGGCAGTGGGACTTCTTGGCCAGGCTTGTTGAAAATAAAGATAAGAAACAAGCTCTTGTTGGTGTAACTTTAAAAAAGGAAATGCACTAGAAAGTATAATTTTGTTTTCATTCAAGATAATAGTGAAAACAAAGTCCAAGCTTGCCAAAAAATGTTACTTAGTACGTTTGCAATCTCCGCACAAACTATCCGTACCGTTTTCCAAAATATTGTAATGAGTAATGGAACAACCATACGATGAGATAAAAGAGGACAGCATTTAAGGCCAGTAAATGAGTTAAGAGAAAGCTCAAAAATGTTTGCAAAGGAACACATCGAGTCCTTTCCATTAGTAGATTCACATTACTGCCGAAAATATTCGAAAAAAAATACCTAAGCAATGAAATTAAGTCAGTTGGACAAATGGTTCGTCTCTACGAACAATGGTTTGAATCTAGAGATTATGATTTGATGTATGTATAAAGTATAAAGTAACATTAAGGCAGTGTCGTGACATCTTCAATTTTTACTTTAATTTAAGCTTTTATGTTCCAAAAAAAGATTAGTGTGATTTCTGTACGAAATTCAAAAACATGACTCCTGAAGAAAAAATAGCTTCAAAATTTGAAAATGATCAACATTTATTCAACAAAAAAAAAGCTTGATAGTTAAAAGAAGCACAAACTTCATCAGCCACTGTTACAGCTTGTTTTGACTTCGATAAAATACTTTCCACTATTCACTGCTACTACCAATTCAAGCTGTTTTTATTATAAAAGAAAACTACAAGTTTTATTTTACGGTTTATGAACTTGCCTCTAATGAAGCCAATTGCTATGATTGGGATGAAAACATTGTCAAACAGGGGTGTCTAGAGGTTTCAATCAGTCTTCTCAAATTTATTGAAGAATACGTGGCAAGAGGTTTATTAACTTCCATTTCTGGTCAGACAATTGTGGTGGGCAAAATAAGAACAAGGTTTTGTTCGGGTTTTTTACATGGACATCCAAAAACATTAAGATAAACATCACTCATAGATTTTAAGAGAAAGTCCATACCCAAAACGAGGGCGATAGTGTACATACCTTATTGAAAAAAGTCAGAAAAATAAAATAGTCTACACACTAATCGAATGGTATGCAATTATTAGGAATGCAAAGACTAAAGAACTACGGTACAAAGTTACAGAAATGATACAAGATGAGTTCAAAGATTTTAAAACTTTTTCAAATTCTCTGAACTGGATAAAAAATACCGAAGACGAAAAACTGACAATAAGCAAAATTCGTGAAGTATATTTTAATGCGGACAAACATTATGAATTGTACTATACAAATACTTTTTGAGGATGAATTCAAAATAATTGAATTAAACGCTGCAAAAAAAAAAACAAGTACCGATCGAAAAAATTTCCGCAGGAAGAGTTTGAACGAGTTTAAAAGGAACCTATTGACGTTTCCACTCAAAAATATTTTGACCTAATTTGGCTTTGCGAACAAAATCTTCTTCCTTTAACTTATCAGGAATTCTACAGGATATTAAAAACCGCATCGTCTATTCCAGCTCAATCAGACACCGAAAATGATGACTAAGGTGCCAGTTATAGCTATCATTGAAACTCATCATTGAAAATTTTAATGATTGATTTTGAGTCGTTTAGGAAGTAAAATCATTTATTATTTTGATGGAAAAATAAAGGTTAAGACCTAATAAATAAATAAATAAATTAATTGGGTGGCGCAACATCTCATGGAGAGCCAGGGCCTAGTGACTTACAACTCACAACCATTGCTGTGTGCGTGTTTCTTGGCAGGAATGGAGGGGACCTACAGTTTTTGCCGAGTCCGAACGGCTAAATGAGAAGCACTTTTTCATGACAAGTATACCTACTCTTGATTTGTCTGTTCCTCGCAAGAGGCAGTACCTCGAATAAAACATTTCTGTTTTTAGGTGGCACGGCTGGGAATCGAACCCAAACAGTCCTACGCACTAACCATCAAACCACGAGGTACTACCAAGACCTAATTAATATTTCTAGCCAAAAAAAATATTCAAATAGGCCCAACTTTCCACATAAAAAGACTTTTCTTATTTCAATGATTGAACTACCTTACCAATGATCAATAAAAAATTAAAAGTCAAGTTTTGTGAAAAGTTGGGCCTATTTGAAGTTTTTTTTTTGACTAGAAATATTAATAAAGTCTTGAGCTTTAATCGTCTATAAAAAAAATAATAGAATTTGCTTTCGAAACGTCTCAAAATCAATCATTAAAGTTTTCAATGATGAGTTTCAATGATAGCTATAACTGGCAACTAAATCAACATAATTATATTGTGGAATCAATTTAAACTTGTTATTTCTTTAGTTTTTGGTTCTTTCTTTTTAATAAATAAAACAGTTGATCTTTAATCGTTCTTTTTATTATTTGTGTATTCAATAACGATAATGATACATTGAAAATAAAAAAGATTATTCCATTTCAAAGCAAACACTCTGTCGTGTTTTTAATTTCAAAGACCTGGGTGTTCAATTTAGTTCAGATTTAGATTTCAAAGTACATATTAACTATTGGCGTTTTTCTATTTTAGCTCAGAGCAGATCAGATCAGATTCAAAACACAAAAATAATTGAATCAGAGGGCTCAGATAATAAAAGTTTCAATTCCTTAATCTGATCTGATCTGCTCAGAGTTAAAAAAGAAAAACGCCATATATTGTAAATAAGGCGAGTTCCATGCTTGGATTTATAAAACGCTGGGCAAAGGAATTCAACGATCCATATGTTACTCTTTCCTTATACAATTGTTATGTAAGACCCCATCTTGAGTACGCCTCCCAAGTATGGACTCCCTTTTACGAAATTCATAAAAGCCGTATTGAATCAATACAACATAACTTCATTCGCTTCGCCTTGAAAGGTCTTCCTTGAGCTGATCCCTACAACTTGCCACCTTACGAACACGGAATCAAGCTTTTGCAACTTCAAACTTTATATGAAAGGCGTGTTAATAATGATTTAATATTTTTCCACCAACTTATCAGAGGTGAAATTGATGCACCTGACTTGTAAGCCTGTATAGGCATTAACTACTGCGGAGGATCCCACCACCTACGAAGATTTGAACTTTTTCACGTATCAATATGGTAAACACGAACCTGTTAATCGTATGTGCAAACTTTTTAATTTGAACGCTTCTTTTGTTGATTTTAACATTAGTAAAGTAGGATTAAAAACATTGTTGCGTACCAGTGCTCCACTCTCGTAAAAAAAAAAAAAAAAAAAAAAATAGATTTCAAGTATATTCTTTTCGTGCAGTTTTAATACTAACATGACATAGAATCATTTAAATTAGGAGCTAAACACAAATAAGTATACCAACTCCAATTTAACCTAGAAGACGCACGAACACAGATTCGGTGTTTTATTCCAAAAATAAGGATACAAATAATAAAATGATTGATGTATTCAGCTCAGAAATCTATTAAGTAAGAAAAAAGTTATACTCAAAATATACTTAAAAAACTTTGAACGTCTCTCCTGAAGAAAAGCATATTTGGACCTAGTATATTTTTTCATGGGGCCATCGTTATAACATATTTTCGTTTAAAAATTTTATCTTGGAATTTTCCTCATGTGGAAATGCATTTTTCCCAATCATTTTGGATCCGAAAACAAGCAGTTTCGAAAATTTATAGTTTTTGAAGTCTCAACATCTATTTATTGGGGCCTCGCACAGTGGCTCCAGATGTATGGAGAATGGAGAGGCGGTGCATCTATAAAATCTGAGGCAGATACCCGGTTAAGATGAAATTTTCAGAAGTGATAAAGGATATGATAAAGCATCATCAAAAAATTTCCGCCTTATGGCACGCCCAGGGAATCTTACCATCTAAAAGTTTTGTATGCATTCCTTTTTTATACTATTTACCGTTCCAAAGATATGAGCGTAAAGCGATTATTTTCGACATTTGACCTTGAAAAACTTTTCATGCAAGCCAGGTTCGTCTGTAGACTTTTGCATGCGCATTCCTTATGCACAAATCAAGATTATTGCATTTAAAAATCTGCACTTGGAATTTTCCCGCAGTGAAAGTGCATTTTTTCCTGGGCTATAATAACAGTTGAAGATGTAAGAGTTCATCTGGAGCGACTCCACAAGGTTACTTCCAGTGGACCTGACGGAATTCCTGCTTTTATTTTAAAAAACCTGTACTAACACTCTGGCGGTACCGTTAGCAATTTTATTTTGGAGTTCTCGGGTCATCATCCGACCCTTGGTTTTCTATTTATAAGCAAAATTTTGGGATTGTGGCAGCACCTCTTGAAGGTAAAGTTAAGACATGACTATTTGTATACTAAAGCTCAAACCGTCAGGTCAAAATGAAAGGTTGGTCTCACTAACAGCCCAACTATGAAGGGTTTTTATTTAAATGCAAATCTTTCATTGCAAACGAACAACACTACTATAACTAATCTTCTTGAATTCACACGTTTTTTTTTGCGGGTGGCAATGGTGCAGTGGATGTAGTGCTTGACTGCTAACTTAGAGGTGTGGGTTCGAGCCCCATTCTAGGCAGCATTCTTTTCTATATTCTCCCAGCTTAACTGGACGCCACCCGTGAGATTTAATGAGATAATAAACACCTTGATCTCAATCCACTGTGCCAAATCTTTCCTATCCTCCTACTAGTGCCGTGCAATTCAGGTTGCATTTAAAAGATTTAAGGTCTTACAGGCATATTATATAGTTAAAATTATTATTATTATTATTATAGACTAAGAGCCCGCAGCAATGCAAGTTGCATTTAAAAGACCTAAGGTCTTACAGGCATATTATATAGTTAAAATTATTATAATTATTATTATAGACTAAGAGCCCGCAGCAGATTTTGGGTGTGAGCGATAGCAAGAAAAGAAGTATAGGCGTCGAAAGCTTCATTAAAGGCTATTCAAAAAATCAAAGTCTTGCAGTCCACAACTGGTGCCTTTGCGAGAAATAGTGCATCGAAAAAAAAAATTGAGTGCAACTTCGAGGATAATCGTGTTAGCCGAAATTGGTATTTACCCCTCCCTAGATAAGCTCCGCGGATCCCATATCACGAAATCTGGGATCAATTGAGTGTTTGATTCGCCCTACTGGACTGTTTAAAAAAACCGTTTTTTCACTTAGAATTTTGAATTTCTTAAACGGTCCGGAAGAGTGAACTATACACTCAAATGGTCTCAGATTCCGTGATATGTGATCCAAGGAGCTTATCTAGGGAGTAGTGAAAACCAATTTCGGCTAAAATGATTATCTTCGAAGTTGCATTCATATTTTTTTTTCGATGCACTGTTACTCGCAAAGGCCCCAGTTGTGGATTGCAAGACCTTGATTTTTTGAATCGCCTTTAATGAAGCTTTCGATGCCTATACTTCTTTTTTTGCTATCGATCACACCCAAAATCTGTTGTGGGCTCTCGGTCTATTATTATTATTATTACTAATAGTCCAGTAAATAGAGGTTCAAATAGGGGGGGTTACCCTACAAAAGGTCAGGTAGTTCTAAATTTTTGATATGTTATATGGTATGGTATGAAAATTCCACAACCACACCCCCTCCGCCCCCTTCAAAATCCTGGAAAAACTACAAAAAATCGGCACTTTTTTCAGTTGTTTGCTTATAACTTCTTTCCGATTTATTTTAAAGGAAAAAAATATATTGAAAATTTATAGACAATAGAATTTTCTTTAACCGTCAAGTTAAGGGCAAAATTTTTTATAATCAATCTTGTAGATAATTTAATTGGCTACCAATTTCACGTAACTACAGTCGACGCCCTCTAAGTTGAACTCCCCCTAAGTCGAATTTCCCTCTAACCAGAAGTTTTTCACCATGTTTGTTGTATACTCCTCTCAAATTTCCAAACCTATTTATTTCTTTTCAAATCGAATTTTTGTGAAACTCTCTCTAACTCGAAATAATATTTATATCCCGTGAGAGTTCGACTAAGAGGGAGTCGACTGTATTTTCATTTTGGGTTCCGTGACATAAGGCTAAGTGACATTAGGCCAAATTTAAATAGTTGGCCTTATCTCACTAAACAAAAGCGACATAAGGCCAAATTTTAAGAATTGGCCTTATGTCGCTTTTACAAAGTGACATAAGGAAAATTTGGCCTTGTATCACTTTCAAAACTAACGTACCCGTTATTCATTTTATTTTTCATTGAAAAAAAATATGAAAAAAAAAGAAATAAGTGATGAGTGCAGAAAAACTTCTTTTTATAGACTCAAAAGAAATTTTGCAAACACCCAACCTTGAACCCACCCCAAAACCTATAGCGAGCCCAGGCAGAGGGGTTACAGGGGGCAGCATGCCTCCCCATACATACCTCACTGTTTATTCGCAAATTTTTATATTTCACAAACCAAACAAAGGAGAGGATTCATTAGGTTTGTGAAATTTAAAAATTCTCAATAAACAGTGCATTCCCCTGCTTGGTCTCACTATAGGATTTGGGTTGGGTCCGAGGTTGGGTGTATGCAACATTTCTTTTGCATTTAAAGAATCTGGATTTAAAGGCACTTGGAATTAATCCTATTATCAAAACATTTTACGTCTGGCCTTAAGGCACAAACAAATTTGGCCTTATATCACTTTGTAAAAGAGACATAAGGCCAACTCTTAAAATTTGGCCTAATGTCGCTTTTGGAAAGTGACTTAAGGCCAAACTTTTAAATTTGGCCTTATGTCACAGCACCTTTATTTTGTGACCAATACAATTCGGAATCAGGTGAGTTTTGAGAAAGTTTTTTGTATTCAAACGTTTTTACAAACTCATTTTCTTTTCTGTCTGTTTTATACAGTGATCTGGAGTCCCGTAGAAGTTTTATTTCCGACTTGCCTAACCGCTAGAATCGATTGAAGTAGGTAAACAAAGGAGAGTCAGAAAACTTGGATATAGACATCACGATATTCTGAGCCCGGTGTTTTAGTCGCTATTTTTTTGGGTAGTGCACAAAATTCCATAAAAAGTAAACCATTATAGGTACTGGTTTTAATGAAATTTATAGACATGATAATTGACGAGATGGAAAACCAATACAATTAATTTCCACCTATTGCCGCTCCCACTTGTTTAAAACATAATATTTTCGGAAAAATATAAAAGTTCGGGTGTTGTTCAGATGACCCATGAAGGGCCGAAACCACAAGTGCTCTGGTGATGGCTTACCATCTAAACGAGAGGTTCAATTTTCTTTACTGCCTTCAACTTAGGATTCAGAAACTCAAAAGGCTGGATCATTGTTTCCCATTCGCACAATCTAGCTTAGCCAGTGCACTGTACACGTTTTGGCAAGTTCGGAGAAGCTATTCTTTAGTTGCACATTGCATTTGGCATATTGCACTTTATGTTTTATAATGTCACGAAATACAGCTGGATCTTTTTTCTCGGGATCTCGAGCTCAGTTACCGCCATATAGAGCTATTGACGATGAATATGCTTCCATAAGCGGCCTTGAAGCTAATGCAGAAACTTTGTATCTCGACTTGAAGTTCATTGGTCACATTCAGAATTTTCCTCAGGGTTAAGATTTTTGATCTTTAACTGGCATTCGTTTTAATGTCCTTAATCATAACTACCTACAATTTGTATTCCAATGAGTAAGATGGATGACAAGACTTGCTCCGTATACAAACAACATGGGCAAAATTAGCATAAATGTACAGATTGTATTGGTCACAAAATGAAAATAAAGTCGACTTCCTCTAAGTCGAATTCTCACGGGATATCAAAATTATTTCGAGTTAGAGAGATTGTTGCAAAAAATCGATATAGAGAGAAATTTGAGAGAGTATACAACAAACATGGTAAAAAGTTCTTGTTAGAAGAAAATTCGACTGTAGTTACATGAAATTGGTAGCCAATTAAATTATCTACAAGATTGATTCCAAAAATGTTGCCCTAAACTTGACGGTTAAGGAGTTATTGTGTTGAAAAGACGGACGAAACCGAAAATTTTACTAAATAGGAAATTTTAGCCATTTTTGATAGCTCCATAGCGCCGATTGTAGTGGTTGTACAAAAATACTTGCTAGATTATATTTGTAGGAAATTTTATTGTCTACAAATTTTCAACATATTTTTTTCTGTTAAAATAAACCGGAAAGAAGTTATAAGTAAAAAACTTAAAAATGTGCCGATTTTTTGTAGTTTTTCCAGGATTTTGAAGGGGGCGGAGGGGGCGTGGTTGTGGAATTTGGGAATTTTCATCTACCAACCATACCATATAACATATCAAAAATTTAGAACTACCCGACCTTTTGTAAGGTAAAACCTCTCTATTTACTGGACTAATAAATCCATTGAGAGGGGCCACTAAGTTGACTTTATATATACAGACCTCAGACTAAAAACCTTTGACAGGCTGTCTTATATTCTTATTTAATTAAAACTTTCATGTATGGATATCCTTTCAGCTTTTATCCAATGGATCACGTCGTATCTGAAGAGCACGACTTACCAAGTTCTTTCCAGAGGAATAGTTTCTGATCTGAAACGCAGACTCTGGTGTACCGCAAAGCTGTCACCTTGGTCTATTACTCTTTATAATATCCATTAATGATCCTGCAAGGTTCTTATCTATGTGGATGATTTTAAATTATTTAAAATTATCAGAAATGCGTCAGATTCTATTTCTCTTCAAAATTACCTTAATACTTTTTCTGATTGGTGTTTACATAATAATCTCTTTTTAAATGTGTCAAAATGTCAATCAATGAGCCTTACTAATAATCAGACACTAATTTCGACAATCATTTAACTTTAAGATCAATTTGGAGCCTAAAAAGAATGGTACCAATTAACAATTTTACCCTTTGCTAACAAAATCATCAGACTTTACTTTAATCTACTACAAATTCCATCGAACATGCTCTAAAACCTCACAAACAGAAGTGAAAACATAAGGAAAGAAACAAATACAAATGCATTTGACACAGGGTGCAAAGAAATTGTGGAGCTATAGGAAAAGGTAAACAGATTTTTAAAATAGTAAAAAAAAAGGTTATAAGCTAAATTAAAAGTGAAATAAAAGTCAATACAGTGAATACTTGCAATACTTTATTTAAAAAAAATATATATAAGACAATATGCGGTGCTGCATTAAGTAATGTTAAAACACCTATAATACGGAGTAAAAAAAATTTTTTCCTTTCACAGCAAGTTATACATAATATACCTATTCCTACATTCCTATCATGTAAATAATTCTATCATTATTTAGGGTCCACTTAAATTTTTAAGGCATAGCATGATTGGTTTATTATATAAAGTATATAAATTATGTAGTATATACCCTTATGGTCCATTTTACTTAAATATTAAAATAAGTCGTCTCTAAATTTGGATATTTATAGGGCCCTGCCTACCTATATCTTTGTATAGGGAATTCGTATCATGTTGGTTCTGGAGTCATTAGACTCAGCGTTGAAAATTACCTTAATCATGTGTCATGGGCTTATGGATTATTCGATACCGTAACACTTACTTCAGTTTGATAAACTTCTACCTTATAAAGAACAACCTTTATATTAAAATGTATCTTTGATTTAACTAACTTATAACTAGGCTATTATTATGTTTCTAGTCTTAAAGTGAGTAGAACAATTTCAATCAAAACTGAACCTACCGCAACGCGACTCTCTTTCAAATCCAGTCGCATAGCTAAGGCTTCTCTCATAAATATATCTGGATAATGGCTTGCGGAAAAGGCTCTTTCAAGTTCTTCGAGTTGCCAGGAATTGAAGTTGGTCCTTGAACGCCGTCTCTTCGATGAACTGCTATCATCTTCGCCATCTGCTGTGAAACCTAACAATAAAAAAAGTATTTTTTAAACTCAAATAAATCTACACAATTTTCTGTTAATTGATTTTTATTGATAGCTTTTGTTGTTACCAAGTTGGCACTCCGGGCACTCCTTTTCACTTCCTTTGTTTTATTCCCATAGAATATAGAAAATTTGAAGCAGAGGAGTGAAAAGGGAGAGACCATTAGAGAGCGTCATTAGGTATACACTATTTACTATAGTAGGTATAAAGTTTTTGAAATAAATATTTGTGAAAATTCTGATAAAATGTGATCGATTTGCATTTTTCTATTTTGTTTCGTGTTAAAGCAAAGTGACGCAGCTCAGTGGCAGCGTAGCGTGGGAATTTTTTAAATAAGATGCATTAAAATTTACAAACAAAATATTTTCCATAAAAAAAAAATCAAAATACCTACATACTTTTTTTTTGCAAATTCGATATTTCCAAATTGAGTTGATGTTTTTTTGGAAGTTTTGCTTTTATCTCTATCTACGTTAATAAGAAATTTTAATTTGCATATACAAAAAAATATGTTTTTAAAATTGTATTTCTAATTTTTTAGAAACTGCTCCAGCTCCAACGATTTTAATTTTTTTTTTCATTTATTCAAAGGACAATCGGCAAAAATGTATGGAAGGTGGTCTAGGAACCAATAACAACGAGACGTATGTCGTTGGAAAGGTATTTTTATGAGCTACAATAGTCACTATGGCGGCTCATTTCAAATCACTGTGTGAAAAAAGTTATTCGTTAACCTAGGTTTTGTTTTGGTACCATTAAGTGTGGACAAAATGTATACAAACTGGTCTTACCAATACTAATAAGATGCATGTCGTTGAAAAGGTATTTTTACGAACAATAATAGTTACCATAGCAACTTATTTAAAATCACTGTGTGAAAATAGTTATTCGCTGTTTTAGGGAATTTTAGCACAGATAAAATGTATGGAGCATGGGTAACAACTAGCGAATAACTTTTTTCACACAGTGATTTTAGTTAAGCTGCGGTATTGACTATTGTAGTACATAAAATTTCCTTTCCAACGACATACGTCCCGTTGTTATTGGTTGAACTTGCCATCACACTTTTCGACCATACTAAAAAAAAACATTTTTTTCACACTAAAATGAACCACAATATTTGATTAGTTTACGAATAACTTTTTTCACACAGTGATTCGAACTGAACTAATATTAAAGATATTGTAGGTAATGGAAATACCTTTTCAATGACATATATATTGTCATTATTGGTTGGACCAGTTTTCATAAATTGTCCCCATACTAAATATACTTTTTTCATACTAGAATGCACCAGAGCACAATCCTATTTAGCGAATAACTTTTTTCACACAGTGATTTGAAGTAAGCCCCCATAGTAACTATTGTAGTACATAAAAATACCTTTCCGACGACATATGTCTCGTCGTTATTGGTCTTGTAGACCGTTTTGTCCTATTCTCCTTTAATCATGAATTCAGATGGCAGTCTTTTTTTTCACTTCAAACTATTAAAGAATTTTTTTTTAGCTAATTTTGTTTACACTATCAGATTTTTGCCGAAGAGAGTTTAGTAAAAGCGACATCTTGTGACCAAAGAATTGCCAAACCCAACTTAAGTGCTCATCAGGCTCATCACTAGTTTAGTGTTTGTAGTAGGTAAAGCTTAGTACGCTGCTGAAGTGAAACCGAAACTAAACATAAACGAAAAGATTGCGGAGTAAAAACAATTTTTATCAGATGTCAAAACAAATTAAAAAAAACCTTCAAAATCTAAAATTTTGTTTCTCGTCTGATGTGAATTCTATTTTTGTTTTTGTTTTCGTATCGCCCTTTGTGGTGTTAATGGTTCCAATTAATTTTCTGTGTTCTTTTTCGTCTAAAAACAGAATCAAATCGTTTTCGAAGATACACTGTCTTATTTCTCCATTTTCGAAGAAAATCAAACAGAAAAATAAAATAATAACTGTCAAATTTTCGTCTCAGATAATGTTACGGTCAATTAATTGCGTACGAAAAATGAGTGGAGACTTGGATCTAGTAATCTACTACGGTTTTCGGTTTTATTGACATTTCGCTATCAGTTCATTTACATTACAAAGCCCACAACGAAATTTTTCGTTTATAATTTCGTTGTGTCAATTTTTGTATGGAAATTTTCGTTTCGTTTTAGCTGCGTACTATGCTTAAGCAACAAACTATAAGACACACGCTTTACAAAATAAAATTTAAAACAATAATTATAAAATAACAATTACAATGAAAATGAAAAGATTAACGATTACAAACACTGGTCTTCAATGTTGCTTTGAAACTTTTCTTTTTCATTTCATTTATTTATTTGTTTATTTATTTATAGTAGGGCTGTTAGTGAGACCAACCTTTCATTTTGGCCTGACGGGTTGAGCTTTAGTATATAAATTGTTCATGTCCTAACTTTACTTTTAAGAAGAGTTGCCAAGGTGGCAACCCTATCAGAAGAACAAGATAAGGGTTACCACTTACCAATTTAAGTCCCGAAATGTTGCTTATAAATCGAAAACCAAGGGTCGGGTGATGACCCGAGTACTCCTGTTGGCTTTAGCATCCGTGAAACCATAGGACTACATTATTGATTTCCTCCCACCCTTGCACGAAGGGGGTGGAAAAAGTAGTTTTGGAAAAGAAAATTTGAAAGGCCAAGATAGTAAGGAAAATATTTTAAATAATTAAATTTAAAGATGGTGTCGACGCAGAATTTCACAATCTACTACAGTACATCCAAAGTTGATTGAAAGCCTAATTTTTTTTTTTTAAGTCACTTTCATTACCCCCTACGGATAAGGGGCAAGAATATACCCGAGGTAGGCATGCCTGTCGTAAGAGGCGACTAAAATCCAAACTCCGTATACTGAGATTGATGTATACAAAACTATGCAATGAGCAAAACAATAAGATATAGTACCCCAGGTGGCAGTCCAGGTTCACTGGAAAATCCACCCTCTTCGGAGGTCGGCTCTATGGATTCTGGGGAGAGCCAATTATTGCATTTAATAAATCCCTTCCTAAAAAGTCCAAGGGTATCTCGATCACCACCATCTAAATCGAGTATAAAACAATCTAAATTCGGGCAAAAGAGTCCACCCGTCACGCCAGCGCGCGCCAAAAAAGACTCAGATAAAACAGAAAATCTTGAAAAAGATAATAACGAACTCCGACGAAGACTTGATGAAGTAATGGAACTTTATCAAGAGCTAAAGAAAGAAGTCGATCTTCTTCGAAAAGAAAATGAGATGTTGAAAGGCAAAAATTCTCCAATTAACTCCAAAGCTAGCTTGCCACAAGTCAATAATTCTAGATATGAAACAGGCGAAGAAGAGCTAGCACGTGAAACGGAAAAGTCCTCAAAGAAAAGATTAAGTAAAAAGCGTAAGGCTGGCTCTTCACCTGAGGCAGCCTCGTCTTTTGAAATAATAGTTTCACCAAAACATGCGACAGTAAAAGAAAAACCTGTTAAGGAACGGCCGCCCCCGCCACCGATAAATGTTATCGGTATTGCAGAGTATAACAAGTTGCAAACCATATTAAAGGCATTACTACCATCGGCTTTCAAAGTTATTTCGCTCAATAACAACAAATGGAAAGTATGTGTGAAAGACCCCGAAAGTTATCGTCTTCTGTCGCGAAAACTAAACGAAGAAAAAGTAGAGTGGTATACCTATGAAAATAAGTCGGAAAGACCCTTACGTGTTGTGGCAAGAGGCTTACACGCATCATGTTCAAAAGACGATATCATTAGTGATCTAAAAGAGCGCAACTTCAAAATCTTAGATGCAATTAACATCGTGAAAAGAGAAAAACAGACAAAAGAGGGTGAAACAAAAGTGGTACAACGTGGTCTTCCACTATTTATACTTTCGTTCGATAAGACTGAAAAACTAGATGAAATTTATAAAATCAAAACAATTCTAAACATCGTAGTTAAGATCGAACCACTAAGAAAGAGCACAAGGTTAGTCCCTCAGTGTAAACGCTGTCAAGAATTCAATCACACCCAAACTTATTGCAAAAAAGAGCCAAGGTGTGTAAAATGCGCCGGAAAGCATTTAACCGTTGACTGCATCGGAAAAAGTGAAAGTCCACCGACGTGCATTAATTGTAATGGAAATCACCCGGCAAACTATAGAGGCTGCGAAGTAGCTAAAGAATTACAAAAGTGGCGATCAAAATCTACCAAAACACAAAGAAACCCACAAAGGCAAATAGAAACCGTAATTCCCAAGACTTCCAAATCTAGTAAAGCTCCAAAACCTAGTATCCGTAAGGAAAAGAAAACAGTGTCAATACCTTCGGAGAATATATCAAATCAAGGAAATGCAGAAACATATGTCCAAATAGCGGCCAAAAATATACCCACAAACAACGACACTGAAACAGACCCGGTTTCAAAAGTCTTTTCAATAATTCTGTCGAAACTTGAGGAACAATGTGACACAAATAAACTTATCTTTGATAGGTTAAGTAAGCTAGAAAATTGTTTTCGACCCAACTCTCTCAAAAAAATTATGATGGAAAAGTTTAAAATTCTTACGTGGAATGCCAACGGATTATGGCAAAAACTTGGAGAATTAGAGATGTATATGCAGGAAAATGATATCGACATATGTTTGATATCAGAAACGCATGCCAAAAATGAATCAAATCTTAAAATCCACGGGTTTCTTGACTACCACGCTGTCCATCCTTCAAATAAAGCAAGAGGTGGATCATCGTTATAAAAGAGTGCATTAAACACTAAATAGGTCAGAAAATAGAGGTAGAATCGATGCAATTGAGTAGTGTTCAAGTTAGAACTAAAAACATTCTTCTCAATGTCTCTTCGATATATTGCCCTCCGCGTTGCAAAATCGATAAGAGTGAATTTACGACATTGATAAAGTCGCTAAGCCCAAACTTAATTGTTGGTGGCGACTTTAATGCGAAGCACACCTTTTGGTCTTCAAGATGCATATCTCAAAAGGGTCGAATGCATTATGAGGCACGAATGGAAAATAATTGCGATTTTCATTCGAGTGGAAAGCCAACTTACTGGCCAACTGATCCGTCAAAAATACCTGACTTAATCGATTTGTTTATGGTAAAAGGAATACCCTCTAACCGTATTGAAATTTCAGAAGGCCATGATCTGTTCTCTGATCATTCTGCAGTCATACTCACTATGAGCGAAAGCCTTGTTAAAATTGAAAAACCACCCAGGTTAACAAACGGTAAAACCAACTGGGAAGGATTTAAGAAAGATATCGAGGACAACGTTGAATTGAGGGTATCATTACAAACGCCTCTTGAGCTTGAAGACGCAGTAGATACCTTTGTTGATATAATACAAAAGGCAGCATGGAATAACACACCTTATCAAAGGGTAATGCAGCGCTATAAAGATATAAAATATCCGCAGGAAATAAAAGATTTAATAAAAGAGAAACGAAAAGCACGTAAGAAATGGCAGCGAACCCGTGCTCCTCAACACAAAGCTCATTTAAATCGCTTGTGTAATATGCTGAAAACGGCGATATCAGATTTCAAAAACCGTGAAGTTGAAAATTACCTTGTAAGCTTGACAGCGGGGAAAGAATCCAACTACTCACTTTGGAAAGCTATAAAAACAACGAAAAAACCAAAGCTTCCAGTGCCCCCGATTAAGAAAAGCCAATACGAATGGGCTAAAAGTGACAAAGAGAAAGCGGCGGTATTCGCCGATTACCTGGAAGAAACATTTAAACCTTCTGATGGGCAAGCACTCAATGGAAATATTAATATGAGTTTTAGCTCTAGTGAGAACTACACAATCAGAAATACTACGCTCGCTGAATTAAACAGAGAAATAAAGAAGCTTAAGTCTAATAAAGCTCCGGGGTATGACTTAATAACAGCGGAAATATTAAAAATGCTTCCTCACAAAGGATTAATTAACCTCCTTTATATAATAAATGCCGCTCTAAGGCTAGAATATGTTCCAAGCCAATGGAAAGTTGCGGAAGTCATAATGGTTTTGAAACCTGGCAAACCATCTCATGAAAAAAACTCTTACAGACCGATTTCACTTCTTCCAATAATATCGAAAGTTTTTGAAAGAATACTACTCCTGCGCCTGCAGCCTATAATAGAAGAGAAACGATTAATACCTGAACATCAGTTCGGATTTAGAACCAAGCATTCAACAATTGATCAAGTGCATAGAATAACTGACGTAATTGAGAGAGCTCTTGAAGAAAAGAAAATTTGTTCGACGGTCTTTTTGGATGTGTCGCAAGCGTTTGACAAGGTGTGGCACGAAGGCCTCAAATTCAAATTACGACAAGTTCTGCCTGTAGGACTTTATAAAATTCTTAACGAATATCTAGAAAACAGACTTTTTCGTGTAAGACACGGAAATGAATATTCTAATTTCAAAGAAATAGTGGCTGGGGTACCACAAGGTAGTGTTTTAGGTCCAGTTCTGTACCTTCTATTTACACATGATGTACCTCAAACAGAAGACACTATCGTAGCAACGTTTGCTGATGATACTGCAATACTAGCAGTAGGCAAAACGATTAACGAAGCTACGATTAGATTACAAAATGCTCTTAATAATGTTAATGAGTGGACAAAAACATGGCGAATAGCGCTCAATGAACAAAAGTCAGTCCACGTGGACTTTACGTATAAAAAAATTAATAGATTGCCCGTCTTTCTAAATACCGGTCGTGTTCCATTTGCGAATGAGGCAAAATATCTGGGAATGACTCTAGACGCGAAATTAAAATGGAAGCCGCACGTAAAAAATAAATGCGAAGAATTAAAAAGTAAATTAAGAGACATGAACTGGCTATCGGTAAATATTCTAAGTTTAGTATTGATAATAAGTTGATTTTATACAGGCAGGTACTTAAACCTATCTGGACTTACGGTATACAACTCTGGGGTTGTACCTGCGATACAAATTTAAATAACTTACAAACGTTTGAAAATAAATTGCTTAGGTCATTTGTAAATGCACCATGGTATATAAGAAACGAAGATCTTCACAGGGATCTCGGGATTCCAACGGTTCGAGACGAAATAAAGAGTTTCGCGCGAAAACATAGAAATCGGCTATTAGATCACGCTAATCCAACGATTATTGACATTCTTGACGAGTCGAATTTAGTACGCCGTCTGCAAAGAACAAAACCTTCCGACTTGGTGCGGTGAGCACAAAACCGCTTTAAAATCGCGGAATAAGCAGGAACTTTCACCGGAAAGTTACCTGCAACACGTTACTTAACTTCGTTAAAAATAAATTGCTAGATAAGTTTCAACTTAGTTGCAATCGGGAAGTGGAGGTGGTTTTAGTGTAGTAAGAATCTCACACTTCTATGAGCACGCGTTTTTCGGTCCTCATAGAGCCTGATGCAGGTTTTGCACCTACCCACGGAAAAAAAAAAAAAAAAATGTTCGAAACTAAATTCGAACTTACACATTTCAATTATATAGCTAAATTACTTTTGCGGGTGAAGTGAGATGATTCGGCGAGTTAGGCGAGCCATCTCACTCACTGAAATACATAGCTGAATCTCAGCACAGATTGTGCTATACCTTTGCTGGCGTTGAAGGCATTTAGTATGCTTATAAAATTTGCTCAAGCCTTACAAAAACCACGACAACACAAAAATTTAGTGAAGTAACAGTGCATTTAACAGAACTAAATAATCAAATGTGACTATGATTGCATGAATGACCCTATTCGACGAAATTCTTGAATAATAATTTATGGTACTCTAACGTAATGAATGACGAATTTGAAGAAAAGAGATAAACACTTTCCTGACCTACCTTCATACCTATGTGTTATGTGTTATAACCACTCAATATTTACCATCGGATGATAATATTTTGGCCAAGATTCCGTGCCGCTGAGTGTAGGTATATAGCAAAATGCATTAGCACTACTTTAAAATGTTAGCTTCTTAAATAAAAACAAATGTGTGTAGTATGTGACAAAAGTGTACTCAAGATATACCATATGGGTGCAAATGCTAAACAAAATATTGCCTGTTTCTATGAAAACTAATGTCGAATTCCTTACAACAAAATAATCGATTTTTTTCTAAACAGAATCGATTTTTTTCTAAACAAAATCGATTTTATTCTGTCAAAACAAATCTTGCATTTTCAGCAAGATTTCAAATCGATTTCACACACACTAACAAGATTTGACATTTCTCTGGAGTAGAAAGTATTTTGCGGCGGGTGTAACAAATGTTCTTAAGTGTTCGTCGGTCATTTAAATAGATTGAAAGCAAATAAATCATTAAAACTAATTTTAATTCATCAAAAAATAGTGAATGGTCAGTTAGAAGATATAAAAATATCAACTAACTTCGATTCAAAGTGCCCAAAGTCAATTAAAGATATAAATCGCGCGCTCGCCGATGTGTTTCTCGAATGATGTGTTTCTTGGTTGAATTTGGGTTGTTTTTTTTACTTTAATGGCCACATAACTATTTTTTGTTTATTTTTGCTACTTTTCTTGGAAATGTATATGTTTTTAATTTAACAAAATGACGCGAAAAACTGAATGCACTTTGGAATATTTTTAACAAATTTGTATGCGCATAGTTTGTTTACTTTTTTGCCTCAAAGCTACTGTCAAATGACACGCACACAATCCCACACGAAAAATTTGATTTTTGTGTGTTCCTTACAACCAACAAAAAAATCGATTTGAAATTGTTGTAAGGAATTCAACATAAGGTAGCTGTACTTCAACTACCAACTCCACAAAAGCAAACTTTAGGTGGATGTGGACAGCAAATTTTGGGAGTGGAGGTATAACCAAAATCGGAGTATGAGGAATTATAGGTACATGTATGTATCGTGATATGAAATACAAAAGTCTGGCAGGTTTTGTTTTTAGCCTTTGGGAGGAGTGGGGGGTTAAAAAGTGCTAGATCCTCTGATTTATTTTCAGGGTTACAATCTCTTTAATTTATTTTTTAAAAATTGGATATGATTCCCGGTCATTTTTCCTAAGCATAAACACCACAATCTTGACGGTCCGATTAATAGAACTCAAGATATAACCATTTTACGTGAACCTTACCATCCCTTTTTGGAGATTTTCAACAAAACAAAAAACCAACAAATAAAGTCTCCACAAAAACGCTTAAAAAGGTTTGCTTAAAAAGGTTAAATTATATGTCCTATTTATCAGATCACCAAGATAAAAGTCTTGAAACTTAGGGAAAATGACAGAGCATCATATCCTATTTTATAAAAGTGAATTGAAGTTCTAATGACCCTACCATATAAATAGGAAACTACGTGGCTTTTAAACCGCCACCCCCACCAAAAGCTGAAAACAAAACCTGCCAGACTTTAATATTCCAGATCACGATACATGTACCTATAATCCCTCATACTCCGATTATGGTTATACCTACACTCCCAAAATTTGCTGTCGGCTCTTGGTCTATATATATTATATATTTGAGATGTTCACAAGCTCCGGTCACCCAAACTTGTAGCTATAATTTCGTTTTTCTTTTTTATAACTATTCTGAATTAGTGTCATTTTTGACAGCTGTATAATGGGAAAAGACGTTATTGAGATTAAGGGTTTCTTGATTTTTAGAGATTCAAATATGTATGTATGTATTTATGTATATCATTTAAATTAAATTGATTTCTCATTATCAAATGCCGTTCATGTTTCTTAATACTATATGGGGTGAGAACATTAATCACTTCCGCACGAGCTAGTCACATCAGTGAAAAATCCAGTTTTGAACGTGCATATTTGTCCATAAAATTTCACATAGTTTTTGTTTGCTGCAAGAATTTTCATTTCAAAAAATCACACGACGACATGACAAAGTTTGAAAATTTCTTTTAATAAATAATGGGGTCCACGACATTCAGAAAAGGAAATGAGAAACTGTCACTTTTTACTATCAAACAGCCATCAATCATAACGGTCATCAACAAATAGATTATAATGCAAGGTATCACGTTTGTTAAGTTGGATGAAGTTATCATTTTCTTTTTGACCCGGCATGAAGGGGAGGTTCACAACGATAAAATGTAACAACAGATTTAATTAAGATAACAATTTTTTTGGCGAGAGGGTGTGACTACGGTTAGTTAATTAAAGGAAAACCTTTGACATCCTTTTGTTTATAACCCATTTGAGTCACATATAAGTGAGTTGTTGAGAATCATATCCAAAATTTTCGTTTTGTGCAAATGGAGAAATACTTAATATGGCTAAATGAGAGTTGTAAGAAAAGATTTTATGTTGTATAATAAAAGATTTTTAAATCTATGTGTTATGATTAAGAACAAAAATATATAGGAAGTTCCGTGCAAAAGATATTTAACAATTAAATTTGGATATGAAGAGTTTTGCTACATATGATTGGATATGGCCAGTTTCCACACCATTCCCCCTTCCCATTCGCAGCATCTAATATAAAAGCACTCCACTACTTTCCAATCTTCAATGGCCCATTAAATAATACTTACTTACTTAATGTGGCGCTACAGTCCGGGGTGGACCAGGGCCTCAACCAACAAGCTTCTTCCAGCCGGCTCGGTTTCTAGCTAGCTGTCTCCAGTTTCGCACGCCAAGTTGGTTGAGGTCCTCTTCCACTTGCGTGCGCCACCTTTTACGCTGTCCACCTATACTGCGTTGTTCCACGGGGTTGGATTCAAAGACTTTCCGGGCCGGAGCATTGGTGTCTATTCGCTCTAGGTGACCCAGCCATCTTAGTCGTTGGCTTTTCACTTTTGTGGCTAGGTCGGTGTTGCTGTACAGCCCATACAGTTCGTGGTTGTATCTTCTTCTCCATTCCCCATCTATGCAGACGGGACCAAAAATCACCCGGAGAATTTTCCTCTCAAAACAGCCTAACGCGTTCTCATCCACCGTTAACAGTGTCCATGCCTCTGCACCATACATTAGGATCGGGATGATAAGCGTCTTATACATGGACAGTTTAGTTGCTCGAGAGAGGGCTTTGCTTCTCAATTGCCTTTTTAGCCCAAAGAAACAGCGATTGGCAAGAGTAATTCTTCGTTTGATCTCAGCACTGGTATCGTTCGCTGAGTTTATAGTGAAAGCGGATCCTAGGTAGAAAAAGTCTCTGGCCACCTCAAAATTATAGCTGCCTATAGTGCCGTTCTGTCCTAGACGTCGGTGTTGGGTGTTCTTTCTTGTTGACAGCATATATTTTGTTTTGCTTTCATTCACCGTTAGACCCATCTTCTTGGCTTCCTTCTCAATGCTCACAAAAGCACCACTGACATCACGCTTCGTCGTTCGATTATGTCAATGTCGTCAGCGTAAGCGAATAATTGGATGGACTTTTGAAAAGTTGTGCCTCTAGTGTTGACGTGAGAGTTTTGCCCTATTCTTTCAAGAACGATGTTGAAGAAGAAGCGTGACAGCGCGTCGCCTTGCCTTAAACCTTTTTTGACATCAAAGGTGTCGGTGAGGTCTTTGCCGACCTTGATGGAGCAGCGTGCATTCTCCATCGTCATCCTGCACAAACGGACGAGTTTGGCAGGGATGCCAAAACTAGACATTGATCTAACTATATAGCTCGTCTCTATAGATCGGCCATTCCACAAATTTCGAAACCAAGCAACTCAATTTCAAATTAAGGGAAAAAATATATTTAAATATGCCAATATTTTCAATATATATTAGAGTTAACGAAAAAATTGTAAATATAAAATTTTACTTGTTGTTGTAAAATAGGCAAGTGATCAAAAAAGCTCATACTTTATCATTCGTATCTGGGCATTTTTCGGCATTTTTGCCGCTATCAGTTCTCTATAAATTGTGATGCAAATGGTGATGTGCAGTTAAGTTTTTATAAATGTTTTCAATACACTACTTAAATTCGGAACTATTTTTATGATAGGAGTGCTGTAAAAATAGTATTACGCCTCAAAATGACTGAACATTTCATGTCTTCTCCGTTACCGAAAAATGACTAAAGTTGGTATAAATGGTGAACTATATTAGTGTTTGTAAAATTATTCCGCATACAAAGCAAGACTTGAAAAAGGATTATGGTGGATTTCTTATAGATTATTAAATCATGTCTTACTGTCTAAAACAGGGTAACGGAGAAGACAAAATTGCACTTTCTCATCCAAATTTCAACGACTCACAGGCACTTTTTTTTTAAAGTCTGAATTTCTTTGATCCCCTTGCTTAAAATGGATCAAGGTAACTAAAAAAAAATATGTGTTAAATTTCATTGAAATCGGTTCACGTTTACACGTGCTAACGAGCACTTGAAGTTTTTCATATAAAAAACATGGTGTTTTGACAGTCTTTTACTCAAAGGGCCCGTAAAAGTGTAAACGTTGATGGAAAAACTTTAAACTTGGCAAATATGCTAAATACCATAAGGAGTATACAAATATATTTTTTTTATTTTTGTAAACAACAGTTACTATATTTAAAATAGCAACAAATGCACAAAAACAACGATTTTTAATTAAATTTTTTGATGGGGTTAATATTATGCTAAACTATTGAAAATATTTTTTTTTGATACTCCTAACAGTAGTTAATTTATATGCTAAGTTTAAAGATTTTCCATCAACTTTTACAATTTTGCTGATATTTTGAGTAAAAACTGTGAAAACCCCATGTGTTTTGAATGAAAAATTTCAAGTACTCGCTAGCACGTTTTAACGTTAACCGATTTCAATGAAATTTTACACACATTTTTTCAATTGCCTGAATCACTTTTATCATTATTACCCCCCTGCGGGTAAGGGGCAAGAATATACCCGAGGTAGGCATGCCTGTCGTAAGAGGCGACTAAAATCCAAACTCCGTATACTGAGATTGATGTATACAAAACTATGCAATGAGCAAAACAATAAGATATAGTACCCCAGGTGGCAGTCCAGGTTCACTGGAAAATCCACCCTCTTCGGAGGTCGGCTCTATGGATTCTGGGGAGAGCCAATTATTGCATTTAATAAATCCCTTCCTAAAAAGTGCAAGGGTATCTCGATCACCACCATCTAAATCGAGTATAAAACAATCTAAATTCGGGCAAAAGATCCCACCCGTCACGCCAGCGCGCGCCAAAAAAGACTCAGATAAAACAGAAAATCTTGAAAAAGATAATAACGAACTCCGACGAAGACTTGATGAAGTAATGGAACTTTATCAAGAGCTAAAGAAAGAAGTCGATCTTCTTCGAAAAGAAAATGAGATGTTGAAAGGCAAAAATTCTCCAATTAACTCCAAAGCTAGCTTGCCACAAGTCAATAATTCTAGATATGAAACAGACGAAGAAGAGCTAGCACGTGAAACGGAAAAGTCCTCAAAGAAAAGATTAAGTAAAAAGCGTAAAGCTGGCTCTTTACCTGAGGCAGCCTCGTCTTTTGAAATAATAGTTTCACCAAAACATGCGACAGTAAAAGAAAAACCTGTTAAGGAACGGCCGCCCCCGCCACCGATAAATGTTATCGGTATTGCGGAGTATAACAAGTTGCAAACCATATTAAAGGCATTACTACCATCGGCTTTCAAAGTTATTTCGCTCAATAACAACAAATGGAAAGTATGTGTGAAAGACCCCGAAAGTTATCGTCTTCTGTCGCGAAAACTAAACGAAGAAAAAGTAGAGTGGTATACCTATGAAAATAAGTCGGAAAGACCCTTACGTGTTGTGGCAAGAGGCTTACACGCATCATGTTCAAAAGACGATATCATTAGTGATCTAAAAGAGCGCAACTTCAAAATCTTAGATGCAATGAACATCGTCAAAAGAGAGAAACAGACGAAAGAGGGTGAAACAAAAGTGGTACAACGTGGTCTTCCACTATTTATACTTTCGTTCGATAAGATTGAAAAACTAGATGAAATTTATAAAATCAAAACAATTCTAAACATCGTAGTTAAGATCGGACCTCTGAGAAAGAGTTCAAGGTTAGTCCCTCAGTGTAAACGCTGTCAAGAATTCAATCATACCCAAACTTATTGCAAAAAAGAGCCAAGGTGTGTGAAATGCGCCGGAAAGCATTAAACCGTTGACTGCATCGGAAAAAGTGAAAGTCCACCGACGTGCATTAATTGTAATGGAAATCACCCGGCAAACTATAGAGGCTGCGAAGTAGCTAAAGAATTACAAAAGCGGCGATCAAAATCTGCCAAAACACAAAGAAACCCACAAAGGCAAATAGAAACCGTAATTCCCAAGACTTCCAAATCTAGTAAAGCTCCAAAACCTAGTATCCGTAAGGAAAAGAAAACAGTGTCAATACCTTCGGAGAATATGTCAAAGCAAGGAAATGCAGAAACATATGCCCAAATAGCGGCCAAAAATATACCCGCAAACAACGACGCTGAAACAGACCCGGTTACAAAAGTCTTTTCAATAATTCTGTCGAAACTTGAGGAACAATGTGACACAAATTAACTTATCTTTGATAGGTTAAGTAAGCTCAAAAATTGTTTTCGACCCAAATCTCTCTCAAAAAATTTCTGATGGAAAAGTTTAAAATTCTTACGTGGAATGCCAACGGATTATGGCAAAAACTTGGAGAATTAGAGATGTATATGCAGGAAAATGATATCGACATATGTTTGATATCAGAAACGCATGCCAAAAATTTTTTTTTTTTTTTACACTATCAGATCTTTGCCGAAGAGAGCTTAGTACAAGCAACATCTTGCGACCAAAGAATTGCCAAACACAAATTAAGTGCTTATCAGGCTCATCACTTAGTGTAGTGTTAGTAGTTAGCAAGCAACAAACTACTTAAAGACATACACTTTACAAAATAAAATAAAATTAAAAATAATAATTATAAAATAACAAATAAAATGACATTGAAAAAATTAACAATTACAAACATTTAAGAGCGTGGTACACTGGTCTTCAATGAAGTTTTGATTCTATTCTTACTTATAGTTCTAGACTACGAGTGTTGTGACCTCCACCACGGTAATTAAGGCTAGTACAAGATAATAAATCAGGTGCATCAATAACGCCCGTTAAAAGTTGATGAATAAATACAATATCATTATTAATTCTCCTTTGTGCCAAAGTTTGAATCTGAAGAAGCTTAATCCGGTGTTCGTAAGGAGGAAGATTATAAGGATCGGACCACGGTAGTCCTTTCAAGGCGAAACGTATAAAATTACGCTGTACTGCTTCTAGTCTATTCTTATGGACATCGTAAAAAGGAGTCCATACCTGTGATGCGTATTCAAGATGAGGGCGAACAAGACTGTTGTAGAGAGCGAGGGTAACATAAGGATCCTGAAATTCCTTCGACCAACGTTTAACAAACCCTAACATAGAGTTTGCCTTGTTGACTATTAAATTGATATGCTTCGTAAAATCAAGATTAAAAGTAAAATGAACCCCTAGGTCTTTGAAACTATCAACACGACGCAATGTGTGCTGCGATATTTCATAATCAAATGAACTAGGAACTTTTTTTTAGAAAAAATGATCGCCTGACATTTAATAGGGTTGAGATTTAAACCGTTAAACCTCAACCGTTAAACCAAATAACAAAACTGTTAATATCTTCTTGCAAAAGTAAACGATCACTCACAGATTTGACGCTTTTGAAAATTTTCATATCATCCGCAAAAATTAGAATTTCACTATAACGTATATAGAGGGGTACGTCGTTGATAGCTAAGATAAAAAGAAGTGGGCCCAAATGACTACCCTGGGGAACTCCAGATTTGGCAAATAAAGGGTTGGAGACAGAGCTCCTAAATCTAACTTGATAGGATCTATTATGGAGATAAGAAGAAACCCAATTGATGAGTTTAGGAGGGAAGCCAAATACCTTTAACTTAAACGTGATGATGTCGTGTGAAAGTTGATCGAAAGCCTTAGAAAAATCTGTATAGATGCAGTCGAGTTCTTGACCATGTTCCAACGCAGTTGAGCACTGGTTCAAGAATGCAAGTAAATTGGTTATCGTCGATCGCTTTTGCATGAATCCATGTTGTTGATTACAAATTATATTCTTACAGTTGAATGTCAAACTATCGCACATTACTTGCTCAAAAAGCTTAGGAATGCAAGATAGCTTGGAGATTGGCCTGTAATTGCATATATCAGATCTGTTACCCTTTTTAAAAACTGGTGTAATATATGCTTTTTTCCAAATACTTGGAAATTTACCGGAGCTAAGTGATAGGTTAAACAAATGAAAAAGAGGGGGTGCTAATATTGATTTACATTTCTTCAAGATTATTGGTGGGATGCCATCAGGTCCAGACGAGTAATCATCATGAAGTAAGGACATATAATGTAAAATTTTTTCGATTATAATTGGGATATTATTGAAGGTAGTTTGTGGGCAGTCTTTTAAGTAGAGAAAAAAGTTCTCATCAACATCGACAGGGGTATCAACGAAAGACTGGCGAAAGTTGTTAGCAAACGCATCACAAATATCCGGAGGACTATTTAAAATAATATTATTATAAGTAAAATTGACTGGATAGCCATCAGATTTCTTTTTCAAGTTCACGAAATTCCAAAAACTTTTGGGGTCAAGCTTAAGGGAACTTTCCATTTTTTTGAGATATTCAGCGTATAAATGATTGGAGAGGTTTTTAAACTCATCAAACAAGGAAATATACAATTCTCGGTCCTCAAGGGACATACTTTTTATGAAGTTCTTCCAAGCTCTGTTTCTTTTATTGCGAAGAATTTTGAGTTCCTTCGTATACCATGGATGGCAGAAGCTAGAGTATTTGGGTATTTTGTGTGGAACTATGTCATTAATACAGTTGGTCAATACTTGATAAAAGTATGAAACTGCAACGTCAATGTCGCCTGAAACTGGTATATTTTCAATACCAGATGCACTTAAATGCTCAGAAAGCAACTGAAAGTTAGCTTTCCGAAAGTCAAAAGAATATGAACAGTCTTGTGAGTTACTATTATTAAGTAAATGCCCGTCCAAGTCAAGAAAAATGTCAAGAGGAGGATGGTATTTATCTATGTTTGATATTGCAGTAGTAGACTCTACCACTACAGTACTAACAGCGTCAGATGAGAAAACTAAATCGAGTATTCGATTTAAAGAGTTTTTAATACAGCTTATTTGCTGTAAGTCCGTAGATAAAATATGGTCTAACAGTTGAAGCTCCTGTTGAGATGAAGTCAACGATGCTTCAAAGTAAGACTCGTCTTCTGAAGGAATCCAGTCAATGTATGGAAGGTTAAAGTCGCCTAAGAGGGTAATAATACTATCAAATCCAGCAACGTCAATAATATAGTCGAGAGCAAGGGAAAGCTCAACAATTTCAAATGCTTCTAATATTTCTTTATTTTACTAATTATGTATATACATTTAGATTGAAGTATGTATTCATTATGTACATGTAATTGATAAGGAAATAGATTTCAATAAATAAAATAAATAAAATAAATATACTGAAACTG